>CM060329.1:33521057-33546057 GCA_030674155.1 Stramonita haemastoma | reverse complement strand
TGCTGTGCTCGCACAGAAAGAAGGACGGATTGGCTTTCTTCGTAATCCAGAGCTCGGACGATGTACAGTTCTCCGGTGACTTTGCTCAACTGGAAGTGAGCTTTTTCGTTCCCTGAGGCGATGGTGTAGACAAGGTCTCCGGATTGTCCCTCACTGGCTCCGGCGTGTGTGGCCTGGAAGTCGTAGACCTTGATGCCTGTGAGAGAGTTCTCCTCCACTGAGATGTTGACTTTGTGAGCCGAAAACTGAGGGCGTCTGTTCTCAGGTAGCACTCTGATGATGACGGTAGCCTCTGAGGACAGTGATGGCGACCCTCTGTCTGTGGCTCGGACGATGAAGGTGTAAGAGCTGGCTTCAGACAGGAGGACTGTTCGGTTGGTCAGAATGCTCAGTCCTTCTACAGCAAAGGCGCTGGAGTTTTCAGACACGATCTGGAGGTCAAACTCCGCGTTGGTTCCCTCGTCCCTGTCTGACACACTGAGGTCGCCGATTTTGACGTTGTTGGGAGTTTTGTCCGTCACCTCGTACATGTACTGGGTTTTGGAGAAGGTGGGTGGGTTGTCGTTGGCATCTTCCACCGTTATTGAAAGCACGCTGGTTTTGTTCTGCTTCTGGGCGTTTATGATCTGAACCACAGTCTCAAACTGGGCACGCTGTTCTCTGTCCAAAAGCTTAGCCAGAAACAGCTGTCCGGTGTTTCTGTTGATTCTGAAAGTGTCGTCACTGTTGCCTGACACAAGGTCAAACCTGACGTCATCTGTCAGATCTGCGTCGTCAGCAATGACGTGTACAACCAGAGCTCCGAGAGCAGTGCTTTCTTTGATGCGAACACTGTGTTGCCCAGGGTTGGCGAACTGAGGCTGGAACTCGTCAACATTCCTCACAACGATCAGAACTGTCTTTTCGGACGTCAAGGCGGGTGAGCCGCCATCAGTGGCTTGGATAACAAGCTGATGAAGCTGCTGGGTTTCTGCATCAAGACTCTGAACAACACTCAACGTTCCCTCAGCGGTCAGGGAAAACCTGCCGCCCTCGTTGCCGGAACGGATCTGAAAGCTGACCTCGCTGTTCTCGTTCAGATCCTTGTCGTGAGCTGAGAAGACCTGCAGAACCGTGGGCACCGCAACGTTCTCCAGAACGCTGATGTTGAACGTGCCTAGAATGTCCGGAGCGTTGTCGTTGGCGTCTAGAACCGACACTGTGACTGTAGCCGTGGTGGCATGACCTGCTGCCGTGGATGCCGATATCGTGAACTCATACTTGTCTTTGGTTTCTCTGTCTAAACTTGTCTTCAGGTAGATCTCCCCAGTAGCTGGCTCCACGTTAAACACTCCCTGGCCTGTCCGTATCTGAAAGAATGGAGTGAGTCTAGACCACGTCGTGTCCAAGTCCAGCACTACAGTCCCTACCTCAGTGTCCTCGGTGATGTTCAAAACGGACGGAAGGTTAGAAAACACAAACGAATCTTCAATGATGAAAATCACCGTGGTGAAAGCGCTGGATCCTGTAGAACCGATGTCGCGGATTTCGAAGAGAACTTCGTACCGAGGAAGTGTGGGCACTTGGGTAAGTTTGACCTCACCGGAGTCGGCATCCACCTGAAAGACACCAGAAACATCCCCGGAAGACTTGGCGAAGCTCAGGCTGCTGTTGTCCAGGTCAGGATCGGAGCAGGACAGCGTGAGAAGGCGGTTCCCCAGGGCTACAGAATTCTTCACCACAAAGGGTTCCACGTGCTGACACACAGGACCGTTGTCATTGACATCGGTGACACTGACAGTCACTGTCACGCTGGCTGACTTGGGGGGCTCAGTGGAGGAAGAATCACGCGCTTCAACAACCAAGGTGTAGTTATCCCGAGTCTCTCGATCCAGTCTGCCACGCAAAGTGACGTCACCCCCTGTGACGTCAATAAAGAAGGGAGAGTCCGGAGGTTGTAAGAGATGGTACGTGACTTTGCCGTCATCTCCGTGGTCCGCGTCAGTGGCTGACACACTGAATAGTGACGTACCTGTGACGTAAACACAACGTAAGACAACATGGTGAAATATTGCCGTCAGTGCCCTCAGATTTACCCTGTTTTATTCTCTTTAGTAATAATTGGACTTTTCCTTCTCTTCTTCTTGATACAGACACGTTATGTCATTAAAGAAAGAATAAAGGAGCTACAACAAAAACGGGAAAAGGAAGAAAGGAAAATGAGTACATAGCACATTTAATTGAAGCGATTTGAATAGAACAAATTATTTTTTTTTCAAGGTAAATACAATAAGTAAAAATGGGAAGGGGGGGGGGTAGGAAAGAATAAAGAAAGAAATTAGGGAGTGAAAAGGAAATCATGAACAGATAAAATACAGAAGCCAGCCTCGCTTACGTATTCAAGCGTGAAACCTCACTGAGTATTATCCAACAAAGTAACTGAACTACCCACTAACCATTTACGCAATAAATCAAAAACTTTGAATCGTCTAAACAACCAACCGACCAACAATCCAGCCAACCCTTTAGACAGCCAGCCATCTCATCAACCAATAGCCAAACAAATCAATCAATTATTGGCCAAATAACCAACCACAGAACGAGCCAACCAAATATTCAACCAACCAGCAAGTGGAAAATTGTTTTTGGTCGAACTTGGTCGATCGATTTTTATAAAAGGGAAATGTCAAACCATCTAACCAGCCACCTAACCAGCCAGTAAGCCAGCCAGCCAGACACAACAGTAAACTCACCTGGCACCGTATTTTCGGCTACGAAGCGAACCTCTGAGTCATTGGCGGGAATTTTGAAAACTGGGGGTGATTCATTGACCCCCTCCACCTCCACTTCCACCAGCGCTTGTGACGTCATGGTGGTGTCGTTAGAGTCGGTGGCCGTGACGACAAAGACGAATGACGCACGGCTTTCCAAATCCAAGGGTCCCGTGAGGATGATTTGTCCAGAACTGGAGTTGACGAAGAAGTAGTCAGCTGAAAGTAGGTGCAGTACACGTGGAGGTTAGTTATTGTTTTGTTGTTGCTGCTGTTGTAGATAAGGTGAGTGGGATGAAAGATGAGGAAGAGGATGTTTTTGTTACAATAGGGGGGTTCTTTATCATGATTATGAACAGCGTAACGATTAGTAGTAGTAGTAGTAGTAGTAGTAGTAGTAGTGAGTAGTAGTAGTGAGTAGTAGTAGTAGTAGTAGTAGTAGTAGTAGTAGTAGTAGAGATAGTAGTAGTAATGCAGCAGCAGCAGTAGTAGTAGTTATAGTAGTTGTAGTAGTAGTTGTAGTAGTATCATTATTATTATTATTGTCATCATCATCATCATTAATATCATCGTTGTTGATTGTGGTATTTTTGCTATAAAGTAGTTGTTCTCTTTGTTCCTAACAACAAACTTTGTACCATCTTTGATACTGCTATCCATGTTGCCACTATCAACAACAATATACTTAGCATCAACATCTACACCAACAGCAATGATACGAGTAATAAAACAAGATGAAGAGGATGGTAGTAGAAGTAGTAGCAGTGTAAAGATGAAAACAAAAGAATCTTACAGTCGGTGAAGAAAACGACGTCATTGTCATCAGCGTCAGAGGCAGTGACGTCACACACAGCCGTGCCAAAGGGTGTTCCCTCTTTCGCACTACAACGATAATATGTCTGATTACACACACACACACACACACACACACACCACACACACACACACACACACACACACACACACACACACATTTTAATATTATAGTTATGTCTCACGATAAATATAATGAAAAAAAATTAAGTAAATTGCTAGTTTTAAGAGCTGCAACACACACACAAACACACACACACACAACACACACACACACACACACACACCGCGTACGCGCGCGCGCGCGCTGTACGCACACACGCGTACTTTTACTTTGACACGCACACAAACATATACATTTACACACACAGTATCACAACGTGGTGTGCACGGTGCGCACGCACAGAGAAAGATAGTGAGGGAAGACAGACAGACAGACAGACAGACAGACAGACAACCCAACCACAGACACAGACGAACGCAGACAGACAACAAGAGAGAGTAGAAGGAGGAGAAAATATTACATATGACTAGAAGAAGAGACGAGAAGAGAAATTACGACGTAATCCTAAAAACACTAATAATGCTGAAGTAGAGTTGTAGTGATGATGAGAAGAAGGAGATAGTTTAAAGAAGAAGAGTTGAGAGTAGAGAGAGGAGATTCCGACGAATCCAAACAAAAACACTGCTGCTTTAACCTCTCATCCACATCCCATGCTCTTCTCCCCTTCCATTTGACACCCAATGCTGAACCCCTCTTTTCCTAACCATTACCATACATCTTATCTAAGTGATCTTCCTTTTCCCTTTTTCTACTTCTTTCTCGCCATCTTTCTTCGAGATAAATTTTAGTTATGGCTCAAGTATTTTAGGAGGGTCTCACAATGCAAATACTGCATGTCGTTTCTTCAAAAGTTCTTAAACAGGAGAGTTGTCCACTATTGATATGAAAAGCAATTATGTTCTGTATTCAACTTCACTCCCGTGTTGACTATTATACTACCGGTACTTTTGTCGTGAAATACATTGTTAGTACCCCAGTCAACGTGTGTTTCCTGGCATAATGTACCTTTTTATACTTGATGTTTTACAGATAAAACATCAATTCAGATTCTTGCTACCTTCATATTTATAGGATACGAGATTTTGCAAATATCAGAACAAAACGATTTCTCGACACTTAAAATGAACACACGTTTCAATTGACCATTTTTTAAAAACACCACAGGAAAATGTGATTAGTTCATTCGTTTTCTTTTCTTATAATAGAGAACATGTTGGGTTATTTTTAAGAGCATTAATCAGCGGAAGACGTTAGCAGAGTCGATTTTGTATGCTGAAACAAAACAGAGATTTTCGCATCTGGAATATTTAGCGTAATATTTTGTAAGACTTTTTTGTTTTTTTTTTACAGTTTAATGAATGAATGGACGAAGAAAAGGTGACAAATTCGTCTCCATAACTCACAAACCATTTTGTATTAGGCTAAACATATTTCTTGAATCCCTTCAAAGAGGAGAGTATAATCAGGCATATTTTCCTTGGTTGTGTGAAGCTAGGCAAATCAAACAGAAATGTGTGACGGCAACAAAAGTAAATATTTTTAACCCAAATTTTGTTAAAAACGTTTGGAAATTCTTTAGCATACGTCTCGTGTGTTTACTACTCTGTATCACTTACAATAATATAAATATCTCGGTGCTTAGAGCTGACAGCTCATGAGCTGAACAAGGATTCAAGCCTCGACTGAGCCAGCCAGTTGGATGGGAAGCTGTAGAATTCCCCTGGAGTTAACTCTGGCTCAGACACCATTCCTTTGTAAGTTTTTTTTCGGATGAGTCTGTAACACGAGATCTAGTATGCAATTGTACACAGAACATCTTACCATACACTGAAAACCATTCATGCTTTGTGGAAGAGCATGTACATCCACTGGTATGGATTAAACGATGATATCTAATGTGCATCTTCTTCGATAAACGCTGACAGTAACTATTGTCTGTCAAATGAGCGAATATGTGTTGCGCTGCCGTTAAGCGCCTGACAAATCAGGCCCAGCGCACCTTACTTCAGTGTGGGAGAAAATTGTTACCGTTTAAGTATTTCTAGGGACAAGGCAGGAGAGTGGACCAAGAAGGCAGTAACAAGACAAGAAGGAGGGGACTGAAAAAATGAACGAGGCAGGCACAAAGAGAGGGATAGAAAAGGGGAAATTCCTAGCACAGAACTTCCAGAGGGTGGGGATGCTATTTGTACTGACAGGCCCCGCATCACTACGAGGAAATATTCCTCGAGCACATTATTGGTCTGCTTGGTAAAAATAAGTTGCCAGTTGTTAGGCGTTTTAAAAGGTTAATCGCTCATTATTGTACTTTTGAAAAAAAAGGGGGTTTTTTCGGGGTGGGGGTTTGGGGGGTGAGGGGCAACCCACCTGGTTGAAGAGAGGGCGGTTGTTGTTGTTGCTGTTGGCGATGGTGATGTTGAGGAGGACGGTGGAGGTGGCGGTGACGTGGTCAGAGGAATGGGCCGCCACGGTCAGTAACACGTGGGGATAGGCTTCTCTGTCCACTGGCTCTCTGATGGTCACCGTTCCTGTGTCATCAGTATCCTCAACAGTATCATCATCAGTATCATTATCCTCATCAGCATTATTCTTATCAGTATCAGTATCCTCATCAGTATCATTATCCTCATCATTTTCCTCATCAATATCATTATTATTAGTATAATTATCCTCATGGCCATCATCAACACTTTCGTAGCCAGAATCATAGTTAAAGTCAGTACCAGCAGCAGAAGGATGGGCATAATCATCATGATCAATATCTTCATTTTCTTCCACTTTGTTAATATGATTATCCTTTTAATAGAATAAAATTCAGAATATGATTTTACATAACAGTTATACGAGTTGAAGAAACAAACTGAATTGGATAATACGAGCTTTTTCTAAAACAAGATAAAACAAACAAGTCTACGTCTAACCACGCTGAAAAATATTGATTAAAATTAGTCATGAAAACCATCCACCCTCTCCCCTCTACTTCAACAATCTGCTACGTTTCTCATCACCTCCTCCCTTCACCCAAGTCTACAGGAAGCTTGCAGTTACCCTGAAACCCCCACCCCCATCCCCTCTCTCTTTCCGTCAGATTTGCTGACACTCTCTTCATCTGCTGGAACCCTAAAGAGCTAAAGGACCCCTCTAGGCCTGTAGGAATACCTCTCTCTGTGTGTCTCTGTCTCTGTCTCTGTCTCTGTCTCTCTCTCTCTCTCTCTCTCTCTCTCTCTTCTTCTCTCTTCTCTTCTCTTCTTCTCTTCTCTCTCTCTCTCTCTCTCTCTCTCTCTCTCTCTCTCTCTCTCTCTCTCTCTCTCTCTCTTCTCTTCTCTTCTCTTCTCTTCTCTTCTCTTCTCTTCTCTTCTCTTCTCTCTCTCTCTCTCTCTCTCTCTCTCTCTCTCTCTCTCTCTCTCTCTCTCTCTCTCTCTCTCTCTCTTCTCTTCTCTTCTCTTCTCTTCTCTTCTATTCCCCAATCATCTGGAGTGTCGCTGAACTTGCTTGCTTGCCTTCCATCCCCACTGTTCCTGCCTGCTAGGCCACCACACAGACCTACTGGATCTGTTTGGACTTAGGGATTTTTCTTCCACATCTCTCCTCGACCTCATCTCTGCCCCCTCTGTGACTGGAGCCCCGTCAACATCCTCGGGTGTCCTCCCTCCCCCCTCTGCAAAACCTAGAGTCCTACTGGACCTCCTTTTGCCTGTTGCCTTCTCATCACTGCCCCCCCCACACCCCCCTCACTCATCTCCCTGTTGATACAACCTCTCAGACTTGTTGAAGTTTGAAGTTATCATTATAATGTATGAACAAATATGAAATGGAGCTATTTCGTGTCTTTGATTATGATTCGTATCAATATTCCAGTCAGTATTGTAATTGCCCTTCAGGGGGTGATTAAAGTGTTTTTGACTTGACTTGACTTGCTATGTTAGAACTCTGATCCAGTGTTTCCCACCTGTGGTGTTGTGCACGTGGAACCAGGGGGCCTGTGAGGACAGGAGGCGGTAGGTGACGGTGGAGAAAGGGGTGCCCGGGGAGTCAGCGTCCCTCGCCCTCAGCGTCCAGATCACCCGCCCCACCTCCCACTCCTCCTTCGTCTCTGTGCAGACACATAGAAAGATGGCAGGCAGCGTGACTGGCAGCTAGCAGTGTCATTTGTTAATTGTGTTATTGTCATTTATTTCATTATCCTCGATATCAAAGAATATATAAATTTTAAGAAATATAGCAGTGCAACATATAGGTATTCCTATGTGTGCATAGTTATCAGCCTACATGCACCCTTGCAAGCGTACGCCCGCGGACACCCACGCACGCACGCGCGCGCCCGCGCGCACACACACACACACACACGTACACGCACGCACACACACACACACACAACACACACACACACACACACACACACACACACACACACACACACACACACACACACACACAACGACATGGCAGACACGACACTAGCATAAGGTCGATAGGAACTCATGATTAACCAGCTGTCACACTGTTACCTGTGCTTTGATCAGACTTCTGCTAAACAAACCACTCAGAAGATGTAGTGTAGCGTCCGTGGAGCTTTCCTCACGCAACGGCATGGTGTAAACCTGAAAAAGAAACTGAAACGGAAACAACGTACCGATGTGAATGACGTCACTGTCAAACTGTGGCACGTTGTCGTCAACATCCAGGATCTGCACGTTGATGATGACCGTTGACGTCAGCGGTTCGCTGGACACGTCAAACACGATCGCTGTGACGTCAAAATTGGTGACGTTGGAGTCAAAGTCCAGTGGTCTTGCTAACGTCACTTCTCCGCTGGTGAAGTTGATTGCCAGTGCGTCGGGGGAATCTGGATACAGTCACAGAAAGGTGAGATTTGTAGTATACCTGGTGTTCGTGTTATTTCTACTAGTGGTGGAGGTCGTTGGCAGATACCAGTGATGATAGTGGTAGTGGTAGCAATGAGGATGGTGGTGTTGATAATGATGATGATGGTGGTGGTGGTGGTGGTGGTGGTGGTAATGATGATAATGATGATGAGGTTGATGATAATGATTGATGATGATGATGATAATGATGATGATTATGATTAAGAAGAAGAAGAAGAAACTGATGTGAAAAAGCCATCAGATTGTTTGCAGTCAATCATTTATTTTATCTTTATTCCTTCTTATCATTAACGCGCGCGCACGCACGCACACACACACACACACACACACACACCACCACACACACACACACACACACACACACACACACACACACTGCATCAGAATCCACGCGCTTGTTCTACCACTTACTAAATTAGTAATGATTGATTACCTTCGGCGATTCCGTAACGAAGAGAATCGCTGACGTCAACATCTGAACAGGTGAGTGACGTCAGCACGGTGTTCACCTTCGTGTCTTCTGATACCGTCAGCAGAATGACGTAATCAGTGCAGTTCTGGAAAACAAACGCTTTTTATTATGACGATGATTGTTGAGTCAGTGAATGCAGTTGGAAACAAGGTGCAAATATTTGTCTCTGTCATCTGTTGTTTTTAAACTCTCTGGTAAAGTAATAAAAGTGATCTTTTTGCACATGCAATATAAATATTACTGGAAAAAATACAGGGAATAATCTAATAATGTTAAAAGTGACTTCTAGAAAAAGAATATGATCTTGGCAAAGACGAGTGGGATGACATGGATGATTAGGATGATGATGATGTAAGCGCGCCCCCCCCCCCCCCCCACACACACACACACACCGGCCGATGGTCGTTGGAGTCGGTGACGATGATGGTGATGTTCTGTGTGGCTTTCAGAGGAGCGGCCACATCCAACTCGTACACTTCATACAGCAATCGCATCGGCTGCATCGTTTCGTAGTCTAGTCTCTTGTTCAGTGACAGTGCGCATGTGCGGGCGTCCAACCGGAACAGGTTGTCGTCGTTTCCTTCTGCAAAAGATAGGACGCAACTCTCGGGTTTTTTGTTGGTGTTGTTGTTGTTGTTTTTTTACTTTGGTTGGGGTTTTTTGTTGTTTTTTATTTGGGGGATGGCAATTATTTACTATTATTTCTCTTATAGAATTTGTAAGTTGAAACACTAGAAAGGCTAAGTTTTGTTCTTACCTAAAGAATTGGGAGCATTGAAGTCTAGGCTTACCAATGTTAAGTTTGTTACCTACTAGCTACAAGTTAGCGTGTAAACGAAAAAGACAAAATAGTGAAATGGGAAAGTTTCTCGAAAGGGGGGTCTTATGTTATCGTATAGCCTGTCCTTTCACTCAGCAGCAACAACAACAAAAGAAATTAGATATCGCAGCCTTGAACTTTATTCATGAGGTGCAGTGCAGTAGTCTCAGTTTAATATGAAGTAGATTATGTACACACTCTCACTTTCACAGACATATACACATACGTACGCACACACACACATACGCACACGCACGCACGCACACACACACACCACACCACACCATACCACACCACACCACACCACACCACACCCCACCCCTACCACCAACCAAACCAAACCAAACCAAACACACACACACACACACACACACACACACACACACACACACACACACACACACACACACACACACACCATGGTTTCCTTTTTGTTTCAATGGCCAATCAGACTTTCATATTCAAGATTTATTTAAATTAAGCACAACAAGAAAATATCTTTATGAAAATATTCATGTAAACTTTTGTAAGCAAACTTTGGGAATACATAAAAAAGCGATGGCATTACCCACTTTAGGAGAACTTGGACGATTTCTATTGACTATCAAAATACTTAGTCAGTTAATGTCTTTTTGGATACATGTAACAGAGAAAGACAAAAACTCATATGTTAAAATATTGTATGATTATATGTATCAAAATAATGAATATGATCGGTGGATTAGCACAGTTAAAAATGTTCTGTGTAAAATTGGTTTTAAACATGTATGGGAAAACCAAAGTATACTTGATGTACACCGATTATGCCATGCAATACAAACAAAACTGGAGAGTTTATATAAAACATTTTGGATTAACCAGAAACAAGAGTACACAAAACTTAACTTTTATAATTTTGTGACTAAAGAATATAGACTAGAACCATATCTTATTAACTGTGAAAACAAAAACCATAGGAAAACATTTTGTAAATTTCGTACAAGTTGCCATGATTTAATGATAGAAAAAGGAAGATATAAGAATATACCAAGAGAGAACAGAACTTGTCAATACTGCAACAAAATAGAAGACGAGTTTCATTTACTTGATGAGTGTATCTTATATACTGAACAAAGAAAACAAATATTGGTAAATCTGAAATCTGATGTCAAAGAATATAAGAATGGTATAGACAAATTAAGCAATGTTTTAGTAACTGATAATCATCAAGCTGAAATAATTCAATATGTTTGTTCCTGTTTTGAAAAAAGAGAACAATTGAAATAAGATAGAATGCAACATGGTTTTGCTTTGTGGTAGTTTTGGGTGTTTTTTTGCCTGCACATCATTTCAGTCATGCTGACCAGTGAATAGTATGTTGTATTGATGAATATGTTGAGTTTATTTTGTTGTGTCAATAAGTCCATGTGACTTTAATGGCAATAAATAATTTCTGATTCTGATTCTGATTCTGATTCACCACCACCACCACCACCACCACCACCACCACCACCACCACCACCACTGGTATTATCAGGTTAAGATATCTTGAGTATTTTCTTAACTCATTGGGAACTTCTTTAGAACTTCCTGACAGAGTGTCTTGAGCAAGTAGAACTGGCTTGGTGGAGCCCTCCCGCCATGAACACTGTGACTGGTCTTCAGAGCTTTGAAATCAGGCCAGACACCAAAGTCATAAGACAAGGTACTAAATCAAAGAGGCTTAAGAACCGCCCAACGCCCAAGAGAATGTCAGAGCCCACAAAAGGCAGGCTTAAACGTAGCAGCTTTGTATGCAATTTGCAAAGACTGGGGGGGGGGGGGCTGGATCTTGAACTGATGCAACAAGGGGGCAAAGAAACACCAACCCACTCCACAGTACCAGCATGAAGAGACAACAGTTCATAGAAATTAGAGAGACACAGGTCCTGGCATCTTACCAAAAGGAACACAGTCCGTTCATGTGATAAAATACTTACTCTAGAGTACATGGAAGATACCTATCCAAGAGAATTCTCGACACATGCATTCACAGATGGATCAGTAGAAGAGACTACAAAAAATGGAGAAGTCTTCATTACATCCAAAGACGCCACAGAAATTCGCCAACCAGAGAGAGGAGGAGGAGAAGAGAGAGATGGGGAGGGGGCGGGACAAACCTCCCTCAGCAGGATGCCTCGGCAGTGATTGGAACCTGCAACCAAACTAAACCAGCACGGCACGCATCTGAGCTCAAACTACCACCAGGCCTTTACCACCTCTACCACCATGTGACACTCACCAAGGATTCGAACCCTGGCCATCCTTCAGGCAGACGCGCGGTGTCCTCATCAACGAGGGAGCACCTGGTGACGAGCGTTCCCCGAGGGCTGTTCTCCGCCACCTCCACCTGTGCCGGCAGTTCCTTGATGGCCGGCGCCTCATCTTGACGGACGTCACGAACAGGGTGACCACCACCGTGGACGTGAGCCTTGGGGTGCCGAGTCCTCAGCTTCTATGAACAGCTAGGAACAGGAGGGCAATGCAGAAAAGGTCTGAAAATGTGTCCCTGTTTGTTGTGTTTGTCTGTCTTTTCTTGTTGTTTGTTTCGTCTGTCTCTCTTCTCTTCTTCTTCTTCCCTCCTCTCCTTTCTCTCTCTCTCTCTCTTCTCTCTCTCTCTCTCTCTCTCTCCTCTCTCTCTCTCCTCTCTCTCTCTCTCTCTCTCTCTCTCTCTCTCCTCTCTTCTCTCTTCTCTCTCTCTGTGTCATATAATGTTGTATTATAATATATATATATGTATATCTTGATGATGTGGATGGATGGATGGATGGATGGATGGATAGTGTTGGCTTTGTTTTACTTACCCAGGAATATTTCTACAAAGTGAATTATCTGTAAGCTTACCACTCAGCACAAGGCTTCTTAATTCTGTCATCATGTGTGTTCATGATGTATGTATGATTTCTGTTACATTATATATATATATATATATATATATATATATATATATATATATATATATATATATATATATATATATATATAATATATGCATGCTTCTGGGTGGGTGTTTTGTGCCGGGCGCGTGTGGACTTTCTGAAAAAAATCCTTAGCTTTATTTTCATTATACATCACATTGTTAGTGCTTAAGTTCCATTAATGGCTGAATAAGAAAGAAAAGAAAGAAAGACAAACACAACAGAAGGGAGAGGAAGGAAGGAAGGAAAAGAAGGAAGGAGAAACAAAAAAGAAAGTGAAAGAAGAAAGACGAAAGAAAAAAGAAAGAAGAAAGAAAGAAAGAAAGAGAAGAAGGGAGGGAGGAGGGAAGGAAGAAAGAAGGAAGGAAACAAGAAAGAAAAGAAAGAAAGAAAGAGAGAAAGAAAAGAAAAAAAAAGAAAGAAAGAAAACAAAGAAAGAAAACAAAGAAAGCAGTGAACAGACCAGATAAGGATTGATTTTGATCTCGGCGTTGAGTTTGCGGTTGACAGTGAGCAGTCCGGACTGACTGATGTTGAAGATCAGCTTGTAGTTCCCTGAGGCGATGCGCCACGTCATCACTGACCCCTCGGGGTCAGTGCAGTTCACCTGCAGTATGGTCGCTCCACCCTCAGGACCTCCGACACCGAGAAGTTGTGGTACCGTGGTGAGCACACCGGGTACTGGTTGTGTAGGCCCGGGGTGCATTCGTCTGAGATAGATATTTTTCTTCTTCACTGTGGGGGAAAAGGCGAAAGGAAGGAGCGAAAAGGAAAGAAAGGAGGGAACAAAGAAGGAGAAAAATGAGCAAGAACCAAATATAGAAAGAAGAAAAGAAATAAAGACAGAAAGAAAGACATAGAAAAAAGAAAGGAGAAAAAAAAAGAAAACAATAGAAATATGGAAAGAGGAAGGTCAGAAAAATGAAAATGAAAAACAACTAGTTACCGAAGAAAGACAGAAAAAACAAAGGAAAGGATGGAAAGATGAAAGAAAGAGCAAAGAAAAAGGAATCGCGTGTACACCCAAAAAAACCAACAACACAGAATATGATACAACACTGCCCATTACTGTGAAACATAGAATTTGGCCAGGAAAAATGTCAAAATGCATAAACAGAGAAAACACTCGTGCAAAATACTTCACACATATAACTAAAAAAAACCAACACGTACACAAGCTCTGACACAAGTATTTAGTACCATTGTTAGTAGTAGTAGTATAGTAGTAGTAGTAGTAGTAGTAGTAGTAGTAGTAGAGTAGTGGTAGTGGTAGTAGTAGTGTTATCATCATCATCATCATCATCATCATCATCATCATCATTATACTACCATGATGATGATGTTATTGCATGTGTATATTTTCCTTATAAGAGTAGTTTTCTTTTCGAATAAAACGAATGAAAGTCTACCATTAATAAATCTCTTTTTGCGATGTTTCTTTTATGTGCACTGAATGTGTTACAAGCTAGACCTCGGGTTATCATCTAATACAAAAGATTAGTACCTGGACCACTGCTGAAAGTCTAATAAATGGATACACAAGTTTGGAATCAAACGGAGATTGAACCTGAGACTTGTCGCTTTTTGAATGCCTACGTTACTTGTAGACCACCAATCCAGGCGTTTTTATATGGACAAGTTTGATATTTTCATGTACAAAAGCATATAGTATGAATCTTTAAAAATGACAAAACAGTCCAAGCCAAACTTCATATCTTAATTGTTATGAATTTCGTAGATTGTCGTATTACTGGGGGGTTTTCGGGTCACATCTAGCCTTCACATTTCAAAGGCTCTATGATAGGTTTCTGACAGAAATGCTAGTAATTTTTATGCCCAAAGCATTTCTTCTATTGGATGATAGATTTTGCACACACACACACACACACACACACACACACACACACACACACACACACACACACACACACACACATACACACACACACACACAACACACACACACACACCACAAACACACGCGCACACACACACGCGTGCGCGTGCGCACACACACACACACACACACACACACACACACACACACACACACACACACACACACACACACACACACCAGAGAGAGAGAGAGGGCGCCCACGACTCTGCAGTTGTACATGCAGACATACACATGCTTATGTTTGTGCACGAAGACAGACTGACAGACCGACAGACAGACAGATACACACATACACACGCACAAACAAACAGTACAGACATACTCACCTGCTCTACCCGCATAAAACTGTACCAGAATCACAGAAGCTGTAAACCACAGAAAGACCACCATGTTTGTGTACTAAAGGTCCACGGTGCTCTCACACAAAACGACAGTAAGGGACCATGTTTGAATCACAAACTTCACCCCAGCTCTCTCAACTCTGAAGAGATCATTGTATTTCTGACATACACACACCGTGTTTGCGTCTCGAAAAAGCCACATACGCTTGTGTGGGTATATTTTCTAACACCACGACGCAGAAACGAAACAAAACTTTTGTCTTCAAGTGTTTCACCACGAGAAAGAAATCATGAAAAATGTACACGTTCTCAAACTGCCCCAACTCGTTTTGGAACTGTTCATGATAAAAGCCCTGTCCAGTTTCCGTGAAAAAAGTCTTTGTTTTCTTTATTTTTCTCTAACGCAGAGTATTTTAATTTACTATACATGATATAGTTTCACTTTTTTTTTTCAATCCATAAAAGCATTTCTAATGTTTTCCACTTTTTTCATGAGATTTTACAATTATTGATTTTAAGTTTCTCAGACTCGATATCTTCTTTTACGGAATCTCTCAAACGAAGATAAAAACCATTCAGAAGTAGGCAGCGCGAGTGTTCAACCAAGAAAAGGGGGTCGCGCTTGGTTTGGGAATCTTTAGAAAAGAGACAAAGGTGCAACATATGACCCCCCTGTATTCATGTCTTTTACAGTAACATAGGGATTGGTATGGACAATCCTATCTCTCTACAAGCATTGACACTGGCATTGACGTCATGTCTGATTCTTTTCCCTCTGTGGGGTGATGTGTCTCTGCCCTCCAAGAGTTGAGGGCTGGTTGACCTGCTCTGACAAAACGAACCATATGTGCTCTCTTCAGATGTAGAGCAGATTTAAGTTTTGTGTGAAAATTATGTCGTGGTGAGATTAACCCTTTCAGGTCTTTTAAATGCTGGTGTACCACGCCGCTGGCGATATTACTCCTTCGGTCACTGGTCTTGCGATAGCTGCTGCTGGTTTCTCTACCATTGCTACTATTGTTATTACTTCGACTGATACTACTGTAACCACAACTGTTTTAGTTACAGCTATTACAACCTTTTATGGAGAAAACAGTGGCACACTGAATGATACCTTCTAGTCAACATCTAGTTTACATATACAGGGTCTTTGGTTTGTGTTTTTCATGATTTTCATTTGATTGATTATTTGATTGATTGATTGATTGATTGGTTGTGATTGATTGATTGATTGATTGATTGATGATTGATTTGATTATGAGAATGAGTGAGTAAGGCAGTGAGTAAACGTTCGTTTAACACCGCAGTCAGTGAATGGTGCAGTGCACTTGAACCTAATGTTCCATAAGTCACAGGGCGAATGAGAGTGGGGAGGGGAGGGGGAATTGAAGCTCTGTGGCATACTGGTGGATTAAGAGTGGAAGCTTCTTACGATCTCCCAGGTCAACCATGTGCAGACATGCAAGTGCTTTAGATCCTTTCGTGGTTATACATTTGTAGAAAATTAGGGTGACTTTAAAGACCCTTAGTTTCGTGTCAGAATTCTTTGAATTGTAGAAACATAATAATGCCAGTTTTCAAGGTGAGGTTTACCAACGTGTATTCTGGTGTGTTGTGGGAGGGGGTGCACGTGCATGGTGCGTGCGTAGATGTGTGTGTATGTTTATGTACACTGTGCGTATGAGTACACAAATGTGTGGCGTGTATTCGTGCGTGCATGTGTTCGTTCGTGCGTGCGTCGTGCGTGGTGCGCGCGGTGCCGTTGTACATAATGTGCGTGTGTCTGTGCGCGCGCGCGCGTGTGTGTATGCGCTTATGTTAGTGTGTGTATTCAGTACAAAGCATCACTGGTTGTGAAACATCCTCCGAATGGCACTGTTAACAGACATAGGTAGCGGCTATGGCGAGATCTGCACACATGACACTCCATGGACAAGACAACTGCAGGCAGGGAGCAAATTGAATTTGCTATTTTTTAAAACCATTGTTATTGACTGCTTGTGTGTTGTATAGGTCGAATGCAAGCGCTTTGGATTTGTTTTTTTGCAAGATACAGTGCTACTATAAATTCCATGTATTATCTATTCATCATTTATCATTATTATTATATATATATATATATTATTATTATTATTATATCATCATCTATCATTTTTATCATATCATTCATCATCATCATTATCATCATCATTATTATTATCTCAGCTTTCCGCTCATTCCAGCCCAGCTTTGCAGGACCGATTCCTGACTCAAGTTCCCATCACCGGTCAGTGGCAGGGGACTGTATTGTTCTGGAGGGGTCTGTGACGCACAGGTAAGGGAGGAGAGCGTTTCTCTGTGAGACTGAATATAGCACAGTTCAGGAAAGATCAAGATCAAAAGCTAGGTTTCATGTGTAATTTTTTTTTACCTGGTAAAGTTAAGAATACAAAACAGCATGCACACTGCTATTGTGGACCTATTTTACTGATATAAGAATTTAATGGAATTTGCTAGTAAGTTGCTTTTAATCGTTGGAAAGCCGAGCTCACGTGCACTTACTCGTACGAAACCACACGTATGCATCTATACATCTGTGTATGTAACACCTACAGGTTCGCACGCACGTGCACACATGCAAATAAAGGCAGACAAATACATACAGAGAAGCTTACTACACTGCACGCACTCCCCAGGTGATCGTGCTGAATTAATATTCCTCCCCCTTTCTGTCTGCTGTCTGTCTGCCTGTGTCTGTCTGTCTGTCTGTCTGCCTGTCTCGTCTGTCTCTGTCTCTCTGTCTCTCTGTCTCTCTCTCTCTCTCTCTGTCTCTCTCTCTCTCTCTCTTCTATCTATATATATATATATATATATATATATATATAATATATATATATATATATATATATATATATACTGTCATGATTTTGTGTCTACTTTCATAAAGAGGCAATAGTCTAGTGCTTGATGCGAGGATATTGGGCAAAACCTGGACATCGGAATAGCAGCATACCTTTTGGCATGCACATACTTTGGACCCTCCTTTACCATACTGGCATGGGAAACACCACATTGGCTATCTGCTTCCTCTATGGTTTGATGCTTAAAGATATATAGTCGACTTATTACAGACTATGACAAAGGTGACCTCCCCCTAACATACCCCTCATTCCCCTATTCTGCTACCTCCTCCTTGCTAGCCTACCCCTCCCTCCCCTATTTTACCCCTCATCCTCCACCAAAACCTACACCCTTACGTACCCCTCCTCCCCTAAGCTAGCTCCCAGCCCCAACCTATCCCTTCTCTCCTCCCTAACCTACCCTCCCTTCCCTCATCTGTTCACCTCCTCCCCACCCCTAACCTACCTCTTCTCCTCCCTTTTTTTAATTTTTGGGCCCCAAAACTTTCCCCTTTTGGTAGCCAAGGGGGTTGGGGGGAGTCTTTAGGCAAAAACGAGGGGTTTTAAATCTTTTTAGGACAAAAACCCCGTAAAAAAAGGGGGGCCAAAGGCCCCCGAAAAACCAAAATTTTACCCACCCACAAAAAAAAGGGGAAATTTTTTTTCTTTTTTTGTTTGTAAAAAAGGGAAAAAAGAAAAAAAAAAGAAAAGGGGAAAAAAAAAATTTTAAACTTTTTTTTCTGAAATTTTTTTAAAATTTAAAACTTTGTTTGAGAATGTGGTAAAATTCCCCTGGGATGCTTTTCAAATTTTTTCCCGGCCAAACCAAAAAAACCCCCTTTTTTGGAAATCAAAACTTTAATTTCAGGGTGCTTAAATTTTGGCGGTTCGCGCCGGACTGGAAAAGTCGCAAAAAAAGGAAAAACCATTATCAGGAGGGTTTTCCTTTTGAAAAGAAAAAACGTTTTTTTCCGCAAGGCCCAAAATTTCAAAATTTTTAATTTCCCCCACAAAATAACTTTTTATACACTTTCCCCAAAACAAACCCGGGGGGGTCGGGGGCCCCGGGGCCCGGGGATGGTTTTTAGGGCCCAAAAATGCAAAAAAAAAGGGGGGCCGGGCGTCCCCCCCCAAAAAATGGCAGAAAACCATTTGGGGGGCTGTGGGAAAAAACCCGGGTACCCCTAAAAAACTTTTAACCCCCGGGAAAAAGAACCCGCCCGGTTCGCTTCCCCTTTCCCCAAAAAACCTTTTTTAAAAAAGGGGCCCCCCCCCATCCCTTCTAAAATCCCATGTCCCCCAAAACCTTTCCCCCCTTTTTCCAAAAAAATTTGGGCCGAGGGGGGGGGGGGGGGGGGGGGGGGGGAAAAAAAAAAAAAAAAAAAAAACCCCCTGGGGTCCCCCCCCTTTTCCCCCCCCAACACAAAACCCTTTCCCCCCCTCCCTTTTAAGAAAAAAAAGCCCTTTAAAGTGTTTTTGTAAACAAGCTTTAACCTATTTTTGTTCAACCCAACCTCTTCGTAAATCTTTCCTTCCCCTTTTTTTAAAATTCTTCTCGCCCGGGTCCCCCCGCTCCCCCACATCTTTTCCTCCCTTCAAAAATTTCCAACCAAACCCGCCTTTTGCTTCTTTTTTCTATTAATGGGTCTTTTTTTTTCTTTTTTTTTTTTTTTAAACCCTAAAGGGAAGGAAGGGGGGGAAAAAGGAAAAAAACGGGGGGGGCCCCCCCCGGGGTAAAAAAAAAGGGTCATTCCTTCTTTTTTTCCCTTTTCCCCCCGTTTCCCCCTTTAAAATGGGACCTTTTTTCCTTTTAACCCCGGGGGGGCTTCTTTTTTAAAATTCCCTCCACTTAAAACTTCGGGTCCCGCCTTTTTCCCCCGGGCATTTCTTTTTTTCGGCGAATCACCCCTTGAAAACAAAAAACGGGAACCAAAAAAAAACCTCGGGTTTTTTTTTTAAATCAATAAAAAAGGCAAAAGGAAAATGGCTCTTTTTCTCTCAACAGTTCCTCCAACTTTTTATACCCCCAATTGGTTTCCCCGGGCTCCCCGAAATTTTTTTTCCTTTTAAACTAAAATTTCCCCAAAAAAAAACGGGAAACCAAACTCTTGCCCCTTCCTACACTGCCCTGCTTCTGGGTCCTTTAACCCCTTTAAACCCCGCCTAAAATGTTTTCTTTTTTTTTTCCCCCCTTTTTTCTTTTCCCACTCTTTTTTTTAAACCCCGCCCCCCTTTATCCGTTTTTGGCCCTCGTCCCCCGGGTCTCCTCTCTTCAAAACAACATTCTTCCAAAAATTTCTGCCCCCTTTCCCACTTCCTCTTTTGTCTCCCAAAAGGGGGGGGTTTCGGGGCCTACAACTCCGGGTTTCCTCCACCCCGCCCTGGTCGAAAAATTGCCCCCCCCTTTTTTACCCTCCTTCCGTCCCCCCTGATTTTCCCCTTTCTTTATTTAATTTTTTTACTTCTTCCAAAAATCCCCCCCTTGCCTATTTTTCCTCTTTAAACCTCCCCCCCCGGGTTTTTTCCCCCTTCTAAAGTTTCGGGTTGGGGGTTTGGGGGTCCATCCCATTTCCCCTTCCCTTTTTTTCCCTTAAGTTTCTTTATCAGGCACTTTATGAAAAACAAAAAAAAAAAAAGGGGGGGAAAGAAAAAAAAAAAAAAAAAATTTAAAAAACCCAAAATTAAATCTTTGTCATCTTTAAACTAGCTTGTTCGTTCCGAATTTTTCCCCCTTTTTCCCTTTTGTTTTCTCTCCTTTTTCCTTACCCCTTTACTTTTTTCCCCCCTTTCCCTTCCCTCTCTCTCTCTCTCTCCCCCTATCCCCTTTTTTTCCCCATCCCCCCTCCCCCTCTTCTCTCCTCCTTTCCCCTCCTTCTCTTCTTTCTTTCTTCTCTTCTTTTTCCTTTTTTTCCCTTCTCTTCCTTTTCTTTTTTCCTTTTTTCTGACCATTTTCCCTATTTTTCATAAATTTTTCTTTTCCCAAACATTAAACCCCTTT
The DNA here is from genome assembly GCA_030674155.1 of Stramonita haemastoma. Classification (NCBI taxonomy): domain Eukaryota; kingdom Metazoa; phylum Mollusca; class Gastropoda; order Neogastropoda; family Muricidae; genus Stramonita; species Stramonita haemastoma. The sequence continues at coordinate 33,525,198 of CM060329.1, read as the reverse complement.
TTCTATTTCTTTCTTTTATAATCTTTTTGCTTCTCTTTCGTTTAACCGTGGTAAATTTAACCCCCTGTTTGTCCCCGTTTGTAAAATGGTTTTTGGGGTTTTATTTCAAATCAGAATTCATGTTTTTTCATTGAAACTTTCACCCTTTTCTTCTTAAACCATTCTTCCCCCCTTTCTTTTGGGGTTATTGGAAATAACAAAAACTTTGGTCCACCCAAAAAAAATTTTGGGAGAAAATTTTTTTGGTGGGTTTGTTTTTGGGGTTTGTCAAAAGGGTTTTTGTTTTGTTAAATATTAGAGAAAATTTTGGGGAAACAAAAAACCTTTGGGGTGTGGAGGAAAAACTTTCGGTTTTAAAAAATGTTTTTAAAAAAGTTTTGTTTTTTTTTTTTTTTGGGGGTTTTTTCAGAAGAAGATTGGGGGTTTTTTTGGGGGTTTTTTTGGGGGGGGGGGGGGGGGGGGATAGTTTGAGGTTTTTGCGCGCCCAAGACGCCCGGTTTGCTTTTTGTGCTAAAATTTGGGTTTAACGGCCTTTTGGGTTTACATTTGCTTTTTTGTTTTTTTTCCTTTTTTTCTTAAAAAAAAACCCCAGATTTTTCCAAACAAAAAAGCAATTTTTTTTTAAAAAAAAAAAAAATTTAAAAAGCAAAAAAAAAAAAATTAAAAAAGGAAAAAAAACAAAAAAAAAAAACAAAAAAAACCCAAAAAAAAAAAAGGAAAAAAAAAAAAAAAAAAAAAAAAAAAAAATTTAAAAAAAAAAAAAAAAAAAAAAAAAAATTTTTTTTTTTTTTCAAAAAAAAAACAAAAAAAAAAAAAATTAAAAAAAAAAAAAAAAAAAAAAAAAAAAAAAAGAAAAAAAAAAAAAAAAGTAAAAAAAAAAAATTTTTTTTATTAAAAAAAAAATTGCCCCCTTTTTTTTTGGGGGTTTTTTTTTTGGGGTGGGTGTTGGTTTTTTCTTCTTTTTCGTCTCTTACTTGTTTTTTAACGTGGGGGTGTTAGTGTTGTGGGGGGTTTGTTGGGTGGGGTGTGGGGTGGTGGGTGCTTCTTTTTTTTTTTTTTGTGTTTTCATTTGGGATTTGTTAGGGCGTGTCCGGGGGTTTTCTTTTTTTTTTGTGGTGTGTTTTTTTATTAGATGTAGCAGATGGAAGGGTTTAAATCTTAACCCGTGTTTGTATGTTTTGGTTAAAATTTGGAGTATGAATGTTGGTTTTTTAAAAAAATGAAACTTTTAGTGTGTTTTGTGTTTTTTGGGTGGGGGGTGTGTGCGCGCCTCGGCACCATACACCCCCCCGCTCCCACACGTGCACAAACACCCACGCCGCAGGGCGCTGTGCACACACACCCAACTGTTTCGTATTTAAATAGGGGCAAAACTCCTCTCTCCTCTCTCTCTCCCCTCTCTCCTCTTCCCTCTCTCTCTTTTTTTTTCCCTTTCTTCTGTCCCCCCCCCTTCTCCCCTCCCCCCTTTTTCCGCATGATTTACAATAATCAATAAATGCAAACGCAGAAAATTATAGTCGGGTACGGGTTTTTTTTTCCCCCAAAAATTTTTTATTATGGGGGCACCCAAAATTGACAAAAAAAACCGTTTTCTTTTCGTTAAGACTCTGTTAACAAAATATCTTTGCAAAAAATTACAAAAGATCGAAAATATTTTTGCCGATAAAAGAGTTATTTTGGGTTATTTACCTTGTGCTAAAACCCCTATTGTCGCGAAAGCTTTGTCCCTCTTTGTTGGGTGTGTGTGTGTGGTGGTTGTGTGGGGTGTTGTTGTGTGGTGTGGTGTGGTGCGTGCGTGCGTGGGGCGTTGCGTGGGTGCGTGAGCAGCCCGCGCAATTTTGTGTTCTGTTTGCAGTTTTTCAAATTAAGTTGATTAATTTACGATTTTTTTAACTTGATTTTTTTTTTTTTATTTTTTTTTGCATTTTTTTCTCTTCTCTTTCTCCCCCTCCCCTCTTTCCTCTCTTTTCCCTCCTCTCTCGGTAGGTGAGTAAAAAAACAAAATTATAACTTTTTTGGTTTTAACAAAATATGTAAAAAGGGAACAAGGAAAAACAATTCGCACGGTGTGTGTGTGGGGGGGGGGGGGGGGGAGGGGAAAAAGAGGGAAACCGGGTGTAAAATGCAAAAAAAACACAATTTGATTTTTTTTTTTTTTACCCCTGAGATGTATTTATTCTTCCACACATTTTCCAGAATTTTGTTATGAAAAAACTCTGTATTAAGGGGGGTAGACAATACCCCCTTTTTTTTGTTGGAAAATTAAAATTTGGGTTTTTCATTTAAATGGCATTTCATTAAATTTTTGGGGTAGTTTATGGTTAATTCTCTAGCAGACAAGGTAGATTTTAGGGAAAAAAAAGGAAAAAAAATTCCCCGATACATGATTTTGTTGTAAGAACATAGAAGTTTATAACTACCCTTTAAATTTTCTTCTTTTTTAAAAGTTCATTCCCAAAAATTCGCTAGTTTGTTCTTTCTTTCAATTTAAAAAATTTCCTTCGAGTTTAAAATAATTTTTGTACAATTAAGGAAATTTTTACCAAAAAGGTTAGGGTTTTGGAATGGTTTTTTAATGAATATTTTTTAATTTTTTTAAAAATAAAAAAAAAATTAGAAAATTTTTAATTTTTCTTTTTTTTCCCCTGGTTTTCCCCTTTAATAATTTTAAAAATGGCAAAACGGGGGAACCTTTTTTTTTTTTAAAATTTACCTTTTTTCCAAAGGCTGTGGCAAAAAGAAAAAATCCCCCTTTTCCCCCTTTAACCCCGGGGGCCCCCAAATTTTTTTTCTTTAACAATTAAAAATGCCCCCAATTAAAAAAGATCATACCCTGGAGATTTTTTTTACTCTCTGGGTGGAGCAGTCTAAGGGAACAAATTAGCTAGCTTAAATTCCGCTTTTCGGGAAGGAGAGGGGGTGGTCGTCTTCCCCGGGAAGGGCGCCAAAAAACAGGCCCCCTATTTTTTCTTTCCTTGTTTTATGTTTTTTTTTCCGACCAGTGATTTTTTTTCCTAAAATTTTTTCCCGGGGGAATCCCCTTTTGCTGTGGTTTTTTTCGGCGCTAAAGCGAGTTGCACACGGCCTCGGTTTTGTTCATGAAAGCGCACCATCCATCGCGGTTGGGGTTTTGGGGAAAGCGGCCAACGGGCCGGGGTGAAATCGGACTTTTTTCTTCACGCGTTACTCTAACCCCCCCCTTTAATGCTTAGGGGTTCACCACACCCCCCCCACCACTCCATCCCCCCCCCCCTCTCCCCCTCCATCTTTTTTTTAAAAACCACACACACACCCCCCAAAAAACACCCCAAACACCCCACCACACACACCCCCCACACCACACACACACACACACAACACCCCAAAACACACACACACAATTTTTTAATTTTAAAATTTTTAATTATAAAAATTTAAAATTTTAAAGGGTGTAAATTTTATTTTTAAAAAAATTTTTAATTGATAATTTTTTAAAACCTTGAAACTTTCTTTTTGGAAATTAAAAAAAAGGGGGGCCCATTTTTATTTAAAAAATTTTGGGGAATTTTTGGGGAAAATTTTGGTTTTTTGGCTTTTTTTGTTTTTTTTGTTTATTAGTGCAGGTAATAAAATACAGTGGTGCTTAAAGCCAAAACAAACGTGAACCAAGAATCGAAACCAGTTTGGCCGGAAGCGACCTGTTGCTCGGATTTTAAAAAAACAAAAAAAACACCCAGACGTAACCCCAGCTTTTTGCATAAGTTCGTAACAAGGTCAGCAGACGACATGTTTTTGTCGATTCATGGCGGGTGCTGTACAAATTCCAAAAAAGAAAAAGACTGTGTACGTGGATGTAGGCCTGCTTTTGTGTCCAGTTTGTGCTGATAACTTCACTGTTGTGGATGTAAGTGTGTTTCTGTAATTCAAGACTGTGCCGCACAAGGTCGGAAAACATGACTGGAGTAAAAGGTTGGACAAGTCATAGCAGCTGAAGAAGACCGGCCATTCCGCACAGGAGTGCAGGGTAGGTTGTATACAGATGGCCATATCCACTCAGCCGGTGGAAAAGCTGCGTGGAAACTGGAAAATCTCCACTGCCACTTCAATACCGAGGTTAGTTGTGACTGTTGTTGTTGTTGTCGTCGTTGTTGTTATTGTTGTT
>CM060329.1:33503557-33511057 GCA_030674155.1 Stramonita haemastoma | reverse complement strand
TCCACTGGTGGTGACTATCGACACCAAAAGCAACAACTTCAATCGCCTGTGGCTGCGCCTCCCCGCCTCCCCCAGCGAAAAGGTGTATGGAGGGGGAGAGCAGTTCACCTACCTTGACCTCAGAGGCCGCGTCTACCCTGTGTGGACACGGGAGCAAGGTGAGTGAGAACAGGTGCTCTTTTTTGAGGTCAACATACAAGAACGTGATGATAATGACTGATATCGACGATGAAATTTATGACGAATATGATGCAGACGATGAGGCATTTACAATGACAACAATGATGGTGGTGGTGACGACGACGACGACAATAATCAAAAAAAGAAGTTTAACAGTGGTGATGAGGAGGGAACAGTTCTGAGAGAAGTGATGTTGAGTGATAAAGATGATAGCGACGACGAACAGGATGATAGGTGACTAAAGTAACAACGACAATACTTCTAACAATAATGGTGGCAGTGACTACAAAGATACATTGATTAATAAAAAAAAAAAAAAATTGATGCCTCACCATAATGAGATGAAACAAAAATTGTTTCTGTTGAGCCAGCCCGCAAGTGATTTTCTACCCACTTGACCCCTCATCTTCTGTGACCTACCTGCCCTGCTGTTCCCACACCCCTCATTCCCATCCCAGCATCCTAATGTGCCCAACTTTGTTACGTTCTACCCCTTCCCCAGGAATCTAACCCACTAACACTGTGGATCGATGGTCTAGAGGTAACGTGCCTGCCTAGAAAGCGGGAAGCCGGGTTGGAAGTGTGCGAAACTTTTCCCCCATCCATTAGACCATGAGCGGTGGTCTAGGTGCTAGTCTTTTGGATGAGACGATAAACCGAGCTCCCGTGTGTTACTCAAAATTATTTCGCGCACGTAAAAGAACCCACGGCAACAAGAGGGTTGTTCCTGGCAAAATTTTGTAGTAAAAGGCCACTCTGATAAGAAAACAAACACAGTTGCAGACAGGAAAAAGAAAAGAAAAAGATAATTGGTGGCGCAGCTCTTGTAGCAACGCGCTCTCCCCGGGGAGAGCAGCCCGAATTTCACGCAGAGAAATCTGTCTTGACTTAAAGTAGTATAAAATGGATAGATAGATAGATATATAAATAAATAAATCGATAAATAAATCGATACAGACAGACAGACTGACTGACTGACTGACTGACTGACTGACTGACTGACTGACTGACTGACAGACATAAATGAATAAATAAATAAATAACCATGGCGCCACGGAGGTGGGAGGTAGTGGTAATCAACGTTTCTCGCTAACCTACTTGACTGACTCTGCCTCCCTACCTGCCTGTTCTACCGGTGGTCAGGTGTTGGGCGAAACAAGAGCTCCCTGACCACCTTTCTGGCGGACCAGCTGGGCCGGGCCGGGGGGGACTACCACACCACCTATTTCCCGCAGCCCACCTGGCTGACCACCCGCCGCTACCTCCTGCACTACACGGGAACCAACTATGCCGAGCTGGACTTCAGCCACGCCCACTTCTTCGAAATGTTCGTGGAAGGGGACACCACTGGTGCTGCGTGGCACATCCAGGTTTGAGAGAGAGGGGGGGGGGGTTGGGAGGGGGGAGAGAGGGAGAGAGAATGTGTGTGTGTGTTTGTATGTGTATGTGTGTTGTTTGTACGTGTGTGTTGTGTGTGTGTGTGTGTGTGTGTGTGTGTGTGTGTGTGTGTGTGTGTGTGTGTGTGTGTGTTTGTTTGTTTACGTGTGCACTTTTTCTCCCTTTTTTGTTCTTTGTTAATCATTTTTATGAACAAAAACAAAAAAAAAACGTGGTGGTCGCTTTATTTTGATTTGCTTACTACGTTTTTTTATATTTGGATTTGTTTTGTCGAGGGGGGAGGGGGGGGGGGCCAAGGTGAATGTTTGTTAGTTTGCGGTTTTTTCTCTTTTTAATTCTTTTTTTTTCAGGAGAGTGATGTAGTTTTCGCTTGTTAAGAGGATTCAGGTGTTTTATATTGTGAAAGTAGTGAACAGCAGTGCATGTTTTTGTCACTGTAGTAAACTTCAAACGGAATGGCTTCAACATTAGTAATAACAGCAAGAGATAAAACTGCTGATGGTTTCAAATTCCTTTTTTTTTCAATGTCAGAAGCTTCGTCTATGTTTTACCATCACCACAATTTCAGTCATTAATGTCCATTAGGTGTAAACGATGACAACAGCGATGATGATGATGATGATGATGATGATGATGACGATGATGATGATGATGATATGACGATGATGACGATGACAACGACGACGAGGAGGAGGATTAGAGATGAGTATAATTTCCCTAACTTGCAGTCCCTCCCTATGCCGTACACAGGTGCAGCCTGACATGATCGGGTTGGTCAGCTGTCTGAGCGGCTTGCTGGGGAGGGTGAAACCTCTGCCCACCTGGCTGTACGAGGGAGCCATCCTGGCGGTGCAGGGAGGAACACAGCAGGTGAGTGTCTTGGGTATACCCCGGGCCTGTGTCCACCTGTAGGGACTTTTCCACCAAGTTGATTCAAAGCTTAGTTTTGGGGTTGGTAGGTTGAACTTTTTTAGTCGTGTCGAATTTGATTACTTTCCAGAGCGGTAGATTGTCTTCTTCTATGTGTGTGTGTGTGTGTGTGTGTGTGTGTGTGTGTGTGTGTGTGTGTGTGTGTGTGTGTGTGTGTGTGTGTGTGTGGTGTGTGTGTGTGTGAGTGTGTGTGTTTAAGTGGTGGTGTGTGTGAGTGTGTGAGTGTGTGAGTGTGTGTGTGTGTGTGTGTGTGTGTGTGTGTGTGTGTGTGTGTGTGAGTGTACGTGTGTGTGTGTGTGTGTGTGTGTGTGGTGTGTGTGTGTGTGTGTGTGTGTGTGTGTGTGTGTGTGTGTGGTGTGTGTTGTGTGTGTGTGTGTGTGTGTATGGTGTACGTGTGTGTGTGTGTGTGTGTGTGTGTGTGTGTGTGTGTGTGTGTGTGTGTGTGTGTGTGTGTGTGTGTGTGTGTGTGGTGTGTTGTGTGTGTGTGGTGTGTGTGTTGTGTGTGTTGTGTGTGTGTGTTGCTGTGTGTGAGGATGTGTGTGTTGTTGTTTCTGTGTGCATGCGTTCGCATTGTGGTCAAAAACAGCAGATTAATGGCAAAATCCTCTCTAACAAATCTGTTTTGTTAATAAATGTTAGTCTTGTGACTGTACAAATGGAAATTTGTCACATTATTAAAGAAGGATCCTGAAGATAGAAAATGTTTCATTCTGTCTATCTTACATTTAAATGACTTTGAAGGTTTCTTTAAGGATAGTGGCTGTTCCACACTGAATACTAAAATTCGTTCTTCTACAGATTAATGGATTGTCTAGGTTTTTTGTTCTGCTATGTTAAATGATACAGTTCAGTGGTCAGAGCACTCTCTTTTCCCAAGCTAAGGTTAAGCAGCAATGAGTGCGGTTACCTACTGGATGGGTGACCGTTTGCACGCCATGGCTTCAGTACAGTCCCCCAGTTCACCCAGCTGTAAATGGGTACTTGCCCTCTTTAGGGTCAGGGGAGGTAAAGCAGCGAGGGAGAGAAGATGGGCGCCGCCCTCAATATGCTGTCCCCTAGAAAAGCTGAGGTATCTTGACATCTCGCTCCACAGCGACCGCATAGGTTATGGGACACCTTTACCTGTACCTGTGTGTGTAGATGTCGGACTTTACCTTTACCTGTGTGTGTAGATGTCGGACTTTACCTTTACCTGTGTGTGTAGATGTCGGAGAGACTGCAGACAGCGATGGAGAACGGGATAGCGGTGAAAGGCGTGTGGATTCAGGACTGGAGCGGCACCCGGAGGACCCCGTTTGGGGACCGCGTCTACTGGAACTGGCAGTGGGACCAGAGTCACTACCCAGGTCAGGCTGCGGTGTGTGTGGGGGGGGGGGTAGTTTTTGGTGAATCTGATTCCCTGTCATAATTATTTGAATCCGATTCCCTTTCATAATTATTTTAATTCGGTTCCCTTTTATAAATATTTGAATCTGATTCCCTTTTGTATTTGAATCTGATTCCCTGTCATATTTGGATCTGATTCCCTTTTATATTTGAATCTGATTCCCTGTCATAATTGTTTGAATCTGATTCCCTGTCATATTTGGATCTGATTCCCTGTCATAATTGTTTGAATCTGATTCCCTGTCATAATTATATGAATCTGATTCCCTTTCATATTTGAATCTGGTTCCCTGTCATATTTGAATGGGATTCCCTGTCATACTTGAATCTGATTCCCTGTCATATTTGAATCTGGTTCCCTGTCATATTTTAATCTGATTCCTGTAATATTTGAATCTGATTCCTGTCATATTTGAATGGGATTCCCTGTCATATTTGCTGTCATATTTGAATCTGGTTCCCTTTCATGATTATTTGAATCTGATTCCTGTCATATTTGAATCTGATTCTTGTCATATTTGAATCTGATTCCCTTTCATATTCGAATGGGATTCCCTGTCATGTTTGAATCTGATTCCCTGTCATACTTGAATCTGATTCCCTGTCATACTTACTATCTGCCTCGGTTCTCTTTTTAAACGAACTCTCGCTCGTGCCTCATTCCCTTGTGTACCATCTGCCTCTTTGTTGATTTTATATTCTCATGTAGGCACTATCTGCTTTATCTTTTGTCTTTATTGTATCCTTTAATTTTGTTTTATCCTCTTATAAAAACATGTATGTATGTATGTATGTATGTATGTATGTATGTATGTATGTATGTATGTATGTATGTATGTATGTATGTATGTATGTATGTATGTATGTATATAGTTAGTTAGTTAGTTAGTTAGTTAGTTTAGTTAGTGTGTGGGGGACAGTGGTTAGAACATTGAACTCGTAATTTAACGGTGACTAAATATGCAGGTTTGAGTCTCGATGGAGATGTCGGGTTACAGGGAATTTTTCCTCTCAGACTAACATTGTATGGACTCCAGTCCGCCGTCTAATCAGACCAGAAAACGACGTCCTGTGTACAAACGTAAAGGCATGCAGAACATCTTATACACATTTAAAAAGCTGACCACTTTGGGTAGAAGAGGACAGCAGCACGGCTGTCACGAATAAATCCAGCATGCGCTTTGCAACAGGAAGATGGGTCGTTATCGCCAGATGAAACTTGCCCAGGACACTGCCAGAAAACTCTTTGCACTGTTCCAACAACTTCTCATAAAGTTTCAGTCTGCAAACCTTTTCGTATTTGTTGTATGTTTCTAGCTTGTTTCCTTTACCCGTATAAAAAGGATAACATTAAAGATTATTTGACAGCTTACATAATGAGTGCACCCCCCCCCCCCCCCCCCCCCCCCGGCGTTTACAAAGTAGCGGTTTACACGCGAATAAAAGAAAAGAAAAGCACCTACTCGAACACACGCAAATCACACACACACACACACACACAACACACACACACACACACACACACACACACACACACAACACACACACACACACACACTGTGTATCTGTCTGATATCACTATTTAGTGGAAGGACGTTAAACTGAAGAACAACACACACACACACACACACACACACACACACACACACACACACACAAAGCCAACCTCCCGCTCCCTCAGTTACAGCCACCCTCCTCCCCCCTCTCTTCATCTTCAGCAAGCACACAGAGGTTAGCCAAATTGAACCAAACCCGAGCAGCAGATACAAGTGCACTTTGACGGCCTTAGCTAGAAACACAAAATTCTTCGTTCCTCGGCTAGAGCCCTGAGATTCCCCAACGGTGAAGATTTTGTGTATGCGACCGTTTTGACCCAGCTCGAAGGTAGACCGGTTTCGACTCAGGGGATGGATGCTAGGCTTGTTCGTGTTTCCGTAATCCACCGAACGTTGACATGAACTTTGGGATCTTTAACGTGCATACTTCACCTTCTTGTATATGCGCAAAGAGAATTAAGGCACTGGCAGGTCTACACTTGAAGTTGACCAGAGAGATCATAAAATTCCCCTCCCTTCATTTACCCGATGCCGCCGAGATTCGAACCTACGACTTCATGGAATTGAAGTCAAACTGTCTTAACTCCTCTGCAATAGCGTTTGATATATTACAGTTTAAAAGAGAGAGGGGAATTGAAGCAGAGTAGCTGGCTTTGATGTTTGTTTTTAGTTGACACACTCCCTCTCTGTCTTGTATTGCTGACGCAGGTTTTGTTTGTAGTTGACACACTCCCTCTCTGCCTTGCATTGCTGATACGCAGATTTTGTTTGTATTGCTGATACGCAGGTTTTGTTTGTATTGCTGATACGCAGGTTTTGTTGTTAGTTGACACACTCCTTCTCTGCCTTGTCTTGCATTGCTAACGCAGGTTTTGTTTTTAGTTGACACACTCCCTCTCTGCCTTGTATTATTGATACGCAAGTTTTGTTTTTAGTTGACACACTCCCTCTCTGCCTTGTATTATTGATACGCAGGTTTTGTTTTTAGTTGACACACTCCCTCTCTGCCTTGTATTATTGATACGCAGGTTTTGTTTTTAGTTGACACACTCCCTCTCTGCCTTGTATTATTGATACGCAGGTTTTGTTTTTAGTTGACACACTCCCTCTCTGCCTTGTATTATTGATACGCAGGTTTTGTTTTTAGTTGACACACTCCCTCTTGCCTTGTATTATTGATACGCAGGTTTTGTTTTTAGTTGACACACTCCCTCTCTGCCTTGTCTTGCATTGCTAACGCAGGTTTTGTCTTTAGTTGACACTCTCCCTCTCTGCCTTGTATTGCATTGCTAACGCAGGTTTTGTCTTTAGTTGACACACTCCCTCTCTGCCTTGTATTATTGATACGCAAGTTTTGTTTTTAGTTGACACACTCCCTCTCTGCCTTGTATTATTAATACGCAGGTTTTGTTTTTAGTTGACACACTCCCTCTCTGCCTTGTATTATGATACGCAGGTTTTGTTTTTAGTTGACACACTCCCTCTCTGCCTTGTATATTGATACGCAGGTTTTGTTTTTAGTTGACACACTCCCTCTCTGCCTTGTCTTGCATTGCTAACGCAGGTTTTGTCTTTAGTTGACACTCTCCCTCTCTGCCTTGCATTGCTGGCTTTGGTGTTGTCTTTAGTTGACACACTCCCTCTCTGCCTTGTATTGCTGATACGCAGGTTTTGTTTGTATTGCTGATACGCGGGTTTTGTTGTATTGCTGATACGCAGGTTTTGTTTTGAGTTGACACACTCCCTCTCTGCCTTGTCTTGTATTGCTGATACGCAGGTTTTGTTTTGAGTTGACACACTCCCTCTCTGCCTTGTTATTAATGGACTCAGGTTTGAACGGCACCATCGCGGATTTTCGGGAGAGGGGGGTTCGGGTGCTGGGCTACATCAATCCCAACCTGGACAGCCGCGGTCCGCTGTTCGCCACAGCCAGCAGCAAGGGTTACCTGGTGCACAACACCTCTGCCCTGCCTTACCTGGTCAGCTTCGGCACCTTTGTCTGCGGCATCGTCGACTTCACCAACCCGGACGCCTACAACTGGTATAAGGA
>CM060329.1:33483557-33498557 GCA_030674155.1 Stramonita haemastoma | reverse complement strand
GTGTCAAGACTACATTACAATGGTGTTATACCTTGAATGGTTATTGATGTAGGGTAAGTGTCAAGACTACATTACAATGGTGTTATACCTTGAATGGTTATTGATGTAGGATAAATGTCAAGACTACATAACAATGGTGTTATACCTTGAATGGTTATTGATGTAGGATAAGTGTCAAGACTACATAACAATGGTGTTATACCTTGAATGGTTATTGATGTAGGATAAGTGTCAAGACTACATAACAAAGGTGTTATACCTTGAATGGTTATTGATGTAGGATAAGTGTCAAGACTACATAACAAAGGTGTTATACCTTGAATGGTTATTGATGTAGGATAAGTGTCAAGACTACATTACAATGGTGTTATACCTTGAATGGTTATTGATGTAGGGTAAGTGTCAAGACTACATTACAATGGTGTTATACCTTGAATGGTTATTGATGTAGGATAAATGTCAAGACTACATAACAATGGTGTTATACCTTGAATGGTTATTGATGTAGGGTAAGTGTCAAGACTACATTACAATGGTGTTATACCTTGAATGGTTATTGATGTAGGGTAAGTGTCAAGAGTACATTACATGGTGTGATACTTTGAATTGGTTATTGATGTAGGGTAAGTGCCAAGACTACATTACAATGCAAATATAACAAAAAAACAGAGCACCTAAACACTATACTAAAGCGGAACATTTACAATTACAAATTATTCTGACAGTTAAAACTGTAGCATATTTTACAATAAAGAAATCATTCGATACCGCATCAGAGACAGTGCTATCTCGCATAATAAGTTTGGATTGGTTAGAACCTCGTTCAGAGATTTATCTTGAAATGCTGGTAGGACATTTTTTAAGCTGTGACATTGGTACTAAATATGAATATTTGAAAGTTTGTCACCACATATACATTGTACTTTTTTGCGAATTTTGTTCGAAAAGCGCTTAATATCATATTTCCAGGTGTGATGGGTGAGACAGTGTAGATTCTTAGGTGTATTAACCAGCTTATAACAAGAGATTTTTTTTTTTAAAGACAAACACTAGTTTTTTTCTCCAGCCCTCACTTCAACGAATAGGAAAGTCTGTGCCATACTTGGTCAATCAAATCCAAAACAGAATACCTGGTACATGTATTATATAACACAAGAATACCTACCTGTTAAATGTACTACCACAAGAAAACCTGGTACATGCACTACCACAATAATACCTAACCGTTACATGTAATATCACTACACACCTGTTACAAGTGCTATCAGAAGCTGTTGTGTGACTGTCCATAACACTGCTGCTGTATGTGACTGCTGTCTTCAGCTACCCCGCGGACCCCAACACCTACGACATCCAGTACCAGTACCTGTACGGGGACGACCTGCTGGTGGCCCCTGTCTACCTGCCGGCTCAAACCACCTGGCCCGTCTACCTCCCCTCGGCCCCTCACACCTGGGTTTACCTGTGGAACACCAGCCTGACGTCTGCTGGAGGAGAGAAGCTGACAGTGCCCACGCTAGTGGGTCAGCCGCCCGTGTTTTTCCGGAACGATTCGGCCTTTGCCGCACTTTCCGGAAGATCGGGCAGATGGGAGTGGTTGCCCCTGTGGTGGTGACCACGTCTGCAAGCGCTACCACGGGAGATAATTCCAGCAGTGGTGGTTGTGTTTGCAGTGTGTGTGCTGCGCTCATGGGCTGTGTGCTTTGGGTTCCTTAGTTAGGTAAAGGAGGTTTAGGAGGGTTTTATTTGGGCCAGAGATAGCATGTGAAGAATGAATTAAAGAGATGTGTGTTTGTGACATAGATTATGAGGTTAAAAAAAAGATTATGAGGTTAAGTCACCACTCCTGTTGTAACAAAGGTCTATGCATCATCTTGATTTGGTTGTTTGCACACGCAGGGATTGTGTGTGTTTACACTATTCAATATCTTAACAGAGACTCGCTTTTGTTACACAGATGACATGTTTTTTTAATCGCGCAGATCGTACTGAATAGTTTTGCAGCTGTTTTTGTGCTGTGCAGCATTTGGATGTCTGATATATTACGGGTGATTGCAAAAGTGTAATATTGCATGCTGAATGTTGATTACTAGCAGGACAGGTAGAACTGAACTGGTGTGCAAACAGAAGACATTTCTCGTAATTGCAAAATACTGCGTAAGGGTGCGCACAAAGAGAACGCTTGCTCGCGATAAAAGCGAGCGTGATAAGCAAGCGCTTGTAATGTTGTTCAAAATTTGCTTGTGCGCAAAAGGCAATCGCTTATCACGCGATTCAGCACGCTTGGAAGCGAAAGATCAGAAGTTAATTCTTATCGCAGCAGTCTTCATACTTATAATATATATATATATATTATTTATAAAAATATATATAGTTATATATATAACGTATATGCACATACATTTCTACAAAGGATAACTCGATGCTCCTCTGGCAGAATTGGTTGTTGCCAGTTGCACCGGTTCAAGTTTTTCTAAAATATAGCTGAATGTCTCTTGGCTCATTCTCAAGTAGGATTGAAAACGAGAAGGGCTCCTTTTAAGCAAAGGAAACAAATGATGAAATTCACTTTCTATTTGCCTCCTTTTATTTATCTCATGAACGCCCATTCTTTTGCCTTTTCTTAGGATAATTTTCGGCAAAACACTGTCCAGCAACAATAGTTCGTCTTCACTTAAATCCGTCATGGTGCCAAGTGACAAAATTCTATATGTCCACCTCAACGACAAGCAAACGCTTTCATTACATGCGCTTGCTTTATTGCGCTTGCTTTTGGCGAGAACAAGCGTTCTCTTTGTGCGCACGCTAATGCCGAGTTGTGCACAGAAGTTGATGTATAACGTAGGAAATGACAGAATTTTTTCTGATGGGAGGAAGGGAAGTATCCCATGATTTGAGAGATTTGTTCTATCTGCATTTTTCTTTTTACTGTGGGGGAAAAACAGTTGTCTTCGATTTTTATTCTGAGGGACGACCTTTTTTTAAGTGAAGGGAGGAAGGGAAGTGTTTTGATTTGATAGATGTGTTCGGCCTAGATTTTTTCTTGTGGGGAGGAAGGGAAGTATCCCTTCATTGGAGAGATTTGTTCTATCTGCATTTTTTTTTTGTTTACTGTTGGGAGGAACAGTGTTGTCTTCGATTTTTATTCTGAGGGATGACCATTTTTGTTAACTGAGGGGAGGAAGGGAAGTGTTTTCATTTGAGAGATTTGTTCCGCCTGCATTTTTTTTTTATTGTGGGGGAAGGAACAGCTGTTTTGGGGTCTTTTTTTGTGTCGATATTTTTTTCTGTTTTACTGTGGGGAGGAACTGAAATATCTCTTAAAAATACTTCATTTATTTCGTATGTGGGGAGGGCCGGTCCGTTTGTTATCGTGGGGTGGAACGGAAGTATCTCATACTTTGAGATTGTCTAATCCGCCCCCAAAAATTTTGTTCTGGATTTTACTGTGGGAAGGAACGGCAATAATTTCATCATCTTTCCTCCTCCTTTCTCAATCACCAACCATACCATAAACGAGCACAGTTTTTATTTTTTTTCAATGTTTAATAAATATTTTCAACCATAATTGTGGAAATAAATTCATTTGCAAAAGTTATGGACATTTCAATGTTTGTTTTATTTACGAAGTGAACAAGGAGTTGCAGCAGATTATTTACACACATCTTTGCATGATACCAAGTTCTCACAACACAACGCGTCATATTTGCACCCGTTTAGAAAGCGAAAGGTTGCGGGTCTGAATCCGGACTTTTCTCCCATCTTCTAGGGCTGGATGAGACAAACCTACAAGAAAATTCGGTGCAAAAAATGTATGTGTTCACTTGACATGTCAAATGGTCTAGGCGTAAATACTGCATTATTTACCACAAAAACAAACTAAAATGTGCTAAAAATTATATTATTACGAAGCATCCCAAGTGTGTATATACCTGCCTTTAACAGTTTCGGACCCGAGTTCCAGTATTTTGCTAATCATGACTACCACAGAGGTGAGCAAAATGAACACAGACCCGTCTAAATCAGCAGTGGATACCAAATTGCTTATAGCCCTACCGACCAAGAAAGCCAACTCAGCAAGGGATAAACTTCACTTTCTTACACCATGAAAACCTACTCTAGTACACCACTCCGAGGGTGTGTACACGCAGTGGTGGTGGATTTCCTTTCCGGGAGACAAAGCAACTGTCTCCCCAACTCCAAACTGCATGTAGGCTCGGTTGCCACGAGTGTGTGCATGCACGCTCTTATCCATGTGAAAAACACATACTAAATGATTCTTATATATATATACTACAGTGCGCATTTCAAACTTGGTCTAGAAAATCCTTGTGCACAGACTTAATGCGTATACTATGGTCACTGAGAAACGGAAAGACATACATGCAAATTCATTAGTGAAATAGGCTGTCGAGAAATGAGGCAATAAATAAACTATACAAAGAAATCTCCTTCCCCTTGGAAAAGGGTCACCTGTAGGCCAAAGGTGTTGATGCAGTACACAGGTCAGTCAGAGTGCACTGCCTCCTACCCCAGAAAGAAGTCTGTTGTCTTGGTCAGCTCACTGGACAGGTCACTGGCTGTCTGGGAAGTCATGGACCCTCGCCGGAATGGCTTGATAGGAGGTAGCCTGCACACACAGAAATGCATCCATTCAATGAACGGGACACTTACACAGGCCTAAGCGTGGCCCATCACGTGCACACACATTCGCCCACCCACACAACACAGGTACATTGTTCAGTTGCTGTTGTCTGATTGTATCACTAAGGTGGATGAAGCAGCTTAAATAATCCTGACAGATATTAGTCGTCACCTCCGCCTGGACCCCAAATGCTGATGTGTATATGTACAAAAATGGTACAACTCTCCCAGGTTATAACGATGTCGCAATACGATTTCGCCAACAAGAGACTCAGAGCTGGCTGCATGGGAGTCGTCCTTTCTGTAGTTCTGTATGTGTACCGATGTATTACACAGATGTCCTGAGTGTATTTAAGTGTGAATATCTGTCTTAATCACAGTCATAACGGTTCGCCTCCCCTCCCTCTATTTTTCACCTAGAGTGTTTAGGGGAATGTTTGGTTTCTTCCTTAAAGCTCCCATGTTTACCAATGGTAAAATTTTGCAAAAGTGACCATTTGCCCATTATTAAGGTAGTCGCATTTCGATTTTGGACATTTCTTAACACACCATCAGTATGCATGCACGGTTTATACAAAAAAAAGTTTGTCAGCCGTTCGGACTCTTCCAAAAGGCAAAATGGGTTTTAACGAGTATGAATGATTTCTGCGTGCATTCAAAAAAGCGATCTCGGTTTTTAATCTCATTTGAACGACTTTGGGGGAGTGGAGTTGGCAATGATAATAAGTCCTGGGGAAAATATCCCTTAAAATGGCGCCTCGGTAATGGATCAAACCCACGCCGTCAGCTCAACACTCCTACAGCTAGATCATTCCCCTTCCCCTCTCCCGGATACTTTTCCCAACATGAAAAAACCAAAACAGACGGAGGTGAAACTACAAGAATGTCACGTCAATAAAGTAAGGTGCATGCACGCAGCAGTCACCTGGAGAATTTCTGCAGTCGGTCACGCGTCTCGGGCCTGAGCCCTGCCGTGTTCAACTTGCCCTCCATCAGGTCACGACCCTGCTTGCGCATGAGCAGTGACGACTTCTTGCTGAGGGGGAAGCCTAGAGGGTTCATGTCTCGCTGGGAGGACGGGGGCCGGGTGCGGGGGGCAGGGTGTACTTCTGATCCGACATGTCCAGAGGGTTGTCCACGATGTTGTCGTGCATGGACAGGAAGAGGGGGATGTAGCACATGTAGTCCAGGAAGGAGATCTGGGTGACAAACAAGCACGGGGGGAGTCAGCACTGACAATGTGGAGCAGGTAGAGGGCACACACACACACACACACACACACACACACACACACACACACACACACACCAAGCTGGAAAGCCAGGCAAGTGGAAGGCATTTTCTTCAACGTCGTCTTTTTTTCCTTTTTCTTTTTTTTTTTTGGGGGGAGGAGGGGTGCACAGTGTCTATTTTCATGTTTAGTTGCTCTGAGGGCGACATGACAAAACTCCTGCTCAAAACAGCCGTGGGGAAGTAGTCAGCCATAGTCTACTGTGTAGTGTGGAGTAGTGTCGGTATTACTTTGTGCACCACATTAATTCTCTGCAGTTTCCTTCCTTCCTCCACTAGAGCTCCGAGGTTCATCTACTGTGGCTGCCTTGGTTTACAGTCTCATCCGAAGGACTTTGGGAGGAGTGGAGTCAGTACTTATGAGATGTAAACTCCAGAAGAAAGAGGAAGCAAAAACTTACAAAACAGAAAGGGATGGAACAGGGAACACAAGCAAGGGATCAAAGTGGGAGGAGGGGGGGGGGGCGAACTGGAAAGAAGTTTTAAAAAAAGTTAAGCAACTGCATTCCTTCCAAGGAGAGCAGCCAAATTCTTACACACGAAAGTTGCCACAAACATAGATAATTATGTTACACTGAAATGAAACAAATGTAGGCTAAAAGTTAGTTGAAAAAATGATGGAAAAGATGAAGGGAAAAGGCACATTCGTGTGTACCATGTTACTTCAACCCCCTTTCGTAGTTTGGCTACCATACTATTAATGAAAAGCTCTCATTCAGTATACACCAGCGTCCAACATGAACCATCCCTCCAAGTCTACACTATAACTATTATTACTACTACCCCAGTCTTCAAATGCCCTAATACCCCTTCTCACTGTTACTACTACCCCAATCTTCCAATGCCCTCATACCCCTTCCCGATTCTTACTTCTACCCCAGTCTTCAAAAGTACCTGTTACCACTACCCCAATCTTCAAATACCCTCATACCCCTTTCCTTGTAACTGTTACCACTACCCCAGTCTTCCAATGCCCCCACACCCCTTTCCTTCTAACTGTTACCACCACCCCAATCTTCAAACATGACTGTTACCACCACTCCAATCTTCAAACATAACTGTTACCACCACCCCAATCTTCAAACATAACTGTTACCACCACCCCAATCTCCCATTACCCCCACACCCCCTCCCCCTCACCTCGCCGTACTGGTTGACCTCCATCTTCTCCATGATGTACTGCTGCTGCTTCCAGTTCAGTCCCCCGGCGATCAGCTCGATCTTCAGCGAGTCCGCCTTGATGTAGTTGCCGTCGCGGTCGCTGCGGCGGTTGTGGTAGAACATGTTGGTGTACAGGTCCAGCTTGCGCTCGATGTCCGCCAGGTTGCACATCTCCAGCAGGTGCTTGCTCAGGGGACTGCCCGTGCAGGGGGGAAGGAGGGAAGAGAGGGGGAAAAATTAGGTCTGTTGTTGTTGTTGTTGTTCCCCAGCTTAACACTCTGGGGGGGTCACCCAGAATGTGCACTCTGACTCACTAATCCCACCTGGGAATCACTGTGAGATTGAAATTGCACACTGAATGAGAAGTTTGCGTGTATGAGTATTTTCAAGTACCTTGCCATATAGGCAGCCATACTCCGACTTCAGAGGATTTATTCTCCTTTGAAGGAGAGTGCAGGTTGTTCTGTTAAGAGCTTGTCATGGCTGAAGGCAATCTCAACACAACATTTTACAACATCACAACATTTTAGTGTAGCCCTTGGCAATGAGCTGACATCAATAACTGACACAACTTTTGGCCTAGGCCAAAATTAGGTCTGAGTTGTGTGTTTTTTTTACAAATGCAAAAATGTAGTGAAGGAAGAAGCTTGGGTGTGTGTGTGTGTGTGTGTGGTGTGTGTTTTGTGTGTGTGTATTTTGATTTGATTTAACGTGTGCGCAAGATGTTCTGCGTACGATCGCACACGGGGTCTCGGTTGATTTAAAGTCTCATCCTTCCGAAGGACTTGTGTGTGTGTGTGTGTGTGTGTGTGTGTGTGTGTGTGTGTGTGTGTGTGTGTGTGTGTGTGTGTGTTTATTTTATTCATTCATATCGAGGATAATAGGATAAGCACTATTGTGCTTTTTTACATCCAGTCCCCGTGTGTATGCAGTTTTGTAAATGCCATCTGTGTGGAATATGTGTGCGTGTGCGTGCGTGTGTGTGTGTGTGAAGTCAAGTCAAAATGATCTCTACTGAGGGTAAAAGATAGTTAACACAACTTTATTTTTCCATCCTGCCCTCAGAATTTAAAAAATTCAAGAAAAATGGACTTCTAAAAGCAAACGAAAGAAATGACAACATTTCTATGTTAAAAAGAACAAACAAACAAAAATGAGGAAAACATTTAGGTAAATCCAGGCCTTGCAGTACGAGATAAAAACAAAACCAAGACAGTACAGCATGTGCTCAAATCAGACAGGCAAGTAATGAAATAAACAGAACAAGAGTAAGAATAACAATTTACAAACAACCAGATGTAAAGCAACCTTGATGGTAAGGAAATGGCATCACAGCTTATCCATCAGATGTTTCTTCAAAGGTTTTTTAAGCTTTTATTTTGAAAGAACTGATTTTAAAAAGGGAGGTAGATTATTCCACAATGTTCTTCCTGAATAAGCAAGACTTGACCTACAGAGATTATTATGGAGCCTGGGCAAAAACACTTATGAGTAACCCTGTATTTAGTGACAGCAAATTTTTTCCACAATTTTCTTTGGGGGTTACTTGTTGAAATGTAGACTGTCTCTCAGTGGAAGAATATCTAACCCCTAAACCATGTGTGTTGGTCTGAATGCTTGTCTTTCAGATTACCGGCGTCATGTGAGTAACATGTTCAGTGCACGTAAAAGAACACACGGCAACAAAGTTATCATTGGCAAATTTCTGTTAAGAATAACATCAATGGGAAACAAATATTCACACAAACGGCTTTTTCTTTTTAATTCAAATCTCTGTAGCGACATGCTCTTCATGGGAAAAGCAGCACGAATTGTAGGCCAACATATCTGCAGTGCCTTTAAGAGTTACACAACACAACACAACACAAAACAGTGTCCATCTTAACCCCACCCAGACTCCTCTTCTTGCCTAGCCATGGGAAAAATCCAGAAGTCCATTCCATGCCACACTGTTTATAGCCCTACTGACCACGAAAGCCATATCAGGGCTGTCACCTCATTCAGTTTCAGTGGCTCCAGTAGCTTTCACTTCAAGTTCAAAATCAACACCTCATGGTATCAAATATCGTACAAACCTATCTGAAAAAAATATTAGATGACAGTACCTGTTATTTCATTCCTTAAGCCTAATAATCCAGGGTGTGCTGAGGATCCCTTAATTCATAATTGATCATCCAATTACAGAAAAACTTTAAAAAGATAAACATTTTTAAAGTACAAAAATAGGCACAAAAAGTGCCACACTGGCATATACCACTGCAGAACAGACATCCTGTTCCCATCCCAGTGTTACAGACTCACTACCTGGTCACCAGAAGAAAAGAACCAGAAGTCGGATGACTACTTACTCCATTGCCGTAACTCTTTCACAGAGTGCCGTGATCACAGCGAACATTCGGAATGTCACTTGTGTGGCATCAGTGATGTTCAGCACCTGCACACAAATAGAGAAAGATAGTTTTCAGCACCCCAAAACACAACTGTTCATTGATTTGATTGATTGATTGATTTATTTATTCCTTTATATCGAGGATAATGGAATAAGCACTCTTGTGCTTTTTTACATCCAGTCCCCGTGTGTATGCAGTTTTGTAAATGTTATCTGTTCCCACCGGCACACGATGGCCTACTTTTACGAAAAGCGGAACAGGGTTTAACGTGTGCGCAAGATGTTCTGTGTGCGTTCGCACAAGGGGCCTCGGTTTAAAGTCTCATCCGAAGGACTTTTGGGGAGAGTGGAGTTCATCAGGACATGAAAGACGCTGCTACTTATACATTATTATGATGTTTAAAATATCCTATATAATTTTGTTATGTGTACAAAGCCATCATGGACTCTGACAGCAGAGTTAGAGAGGAGAATCCAAGCATTCGAGAACAAGTGCCACAGAAGACTCCTCAAAATATCATACAAAGAACACAAGACCAATAACTATGTGAAAGAAGAAATCAAAAAGCGTGTGGGCCCCCAAGAGCCTTTGCTCTCCACCATAAAGAGGAGAAAGCTGATGTGGTTTGGTCACACCACAAGACACAACACCCTAGCAAAAACCATCCTGCAAGGAACAGTCGAGGGCAAGAGAAGAAGAGGCCGCCAAAAGAAATCATGGGTTGACAACATCAAAGACTGGACCGCCCAACCCCTGCAACACCTCCTACTAGCCACACAGGATCGTGAAGCATGGAAAAAGATCTCTGTTGCGTCTTCTCTCATGTCCCCCCTACGTCCTTTGGGACATGGGACTGAGTGAGTGAGTGAGTGAGTACAAAGCCTCAGACTTGTTCATCTGTGTCCACCTCTGTGAATATTGTAACAAATGAATTTTTTCCCCACATTTCAATTGTTGAAAGTTCAACACATTAAAATATGGACCGTGTTACAATGAATTTGTGTTGTTCCTCGGCTAGAGTTCCGAGGTTCACCAATGGTGAGAATTTGCATATGTGACTGTTCTTGCCTCATGAAGGTAGCCACACTCCGACTTCAGGGGTATGTCCATGTTTCGGTAACTCACCAAACACTGGCATGAATTACAGGATCTTTAATGTGCATATTTGATCTTTTGCATAAGTAAAATTTACGCGAAGGAAATTCAGGCACTGGGAGGCCTACACTTTAAGTTGACCTGGTAAGTCGTGAAAATCCCTACCCTTAATTCACCTGATGATGCTGAGATTTAAACCCACGACTTCATGGGGCCATGGGATTGAAGTCGCGTGGATTTAACCATCCTGCTATAGCGTCCGTTGAATGACTACATAATAAAACCAGCCAACTGAACGAATTCCACTTTTTCCCTCCTTACCAAGACCTTCTCAAATATTTCCTAAGACCCAAATTTGAAATAAATTTCTTCTGGTCTAAAATGGTAAAGGCAACCTTTCCGTTTACCATATTTGAAACAAATTTCTTCTAGTCATCAAAAGAACGGGCCGGGGTGGGGGGGGAGGGAGGGGCATAGTGCCTGATTTTTTTTTTTCAGGAAAACTGCATTTACCTCCTGTTCATACAAGTCTCTCTTACATGCCTACCATACATGTGAAAGCACTAGTACCCTCCACTTAACACACCAAATTATCAACTGGCTTAATTCATATCTGATAATGTGTGAGCGCTTGATGTTAAAAACGTATCTACTAACAAGACTGGCCTAGGTGAATTTTCGCTGTCAACCTCAGCAAACAGGGCAAGTTTCTTCCCTCACATGGTGCTAGGCTCCTTAGAACAGTGTTTCATGCTGGATATCCAACACTGTGCTTCAAATTCAAACCCATCAGGCACAAGTTCCGCACCATTCAAGCAGCCAACTTGTGATTTAAAAGCTAGCTCCCTTTCAACAGTCTTCCTGCTGAAACACACTGTCAAGTCAAGCTGACTGAGCATACATCAGCTGTTACCATCACCAGTGCTGACACTAACAGGTGAACACTGCCACTTTTACACAAAGGGAGGTAAACATTTCTCAGTAGGCAACCGGTAAACAAGGGAAGAAACTCATAGAAATTAGTCAAGTTTTACTCATTTAAGGAAAGATGGCATTTTCAGTTTCGCCTTTCTTTCTTTAGTAGATACAGATTATTTATCAATGTTGTGTTGTGGACACTTACTCTTGAAGTAGACAGTCTCAAAAAAAAAGTAACCGACACACACACACTTACACACACATACACACACACGCATGCAAGCACGCACGCGCGAGCACACACACATACACGAGCATCTCTCTCTCTCTCTCTCTCTCTCTCTCTCTCTCTCTCTCTCTCTCCTCTCTCTCTCTCTCTCTCTCTCTCTCTCTCTCTCTCTCTCTCCCCTGCACACACACATGAATGACACAGGGAGAAACAATGTGACTGAGGAAGGCTCTAAGACCAGACCACTGACCCTGAAGACATAGTCCATCTGTTTGGGGGTCAGTTTGCTGACCGCTGCTATCCCTTCCAGAGCTGTTTTAGATTCCTGCAAAATGACATCTTTTTGTTAGAAATCATATATACAGACAGACCGATCTTCAGTACAGCTTTACAACAAAACTGTATGATGTACATTCATCTACATGAGGAGGAAAGTGATCCATGACATCAGAGTAACTGGTCTAATGTCAGTAAACTGAGGAACACATAGTCTAGGGATTTGTATCCACACTATATCAGTCAGTAATAACCAAAAAACCCTTTTTCATGTCTGGAAAACTCGATAAATAAAGCAAAAAGCCTGGCTTCTGCTTATCTACTTTTTGTCATGTAGTGACTCTAACTCTGAGCATTGTGTGTTATTTAGTTAGTGTTTTTATTTTCTTAAGATTTTCTAGTGCCTAAAAAAAACTCTATAGAGCTTTACCACAATAAAATTTGTCATAAAGCAAATCTGGTAGCACATACTCGACACTGAACAACCTGGGTGTAGGTGTGACCTCGGGTGCATGGCTTGGGATGTGTGGGTGGGTTTCCGCAGCTCACCACCTGTCAGCCTGAATTACAGAATCTTGAGCATGCATGATTTTCTTGGGGGGTTATCTCATTCTTAAAAGTCACCTGTAGAAACACATTTAAGTTGAGTTTGTTTTTGTTTTTTTTCCCCAATTTTCGTAGTGTCCAGGGTTCTGACCCATTCAGCAATACAGGCCAGACTACCACAGTTCTTTCCCCTCAATCCGCCATCTGCCGCCAGACACTAAACATGTGATATATTTATTTCCTATCCACAGATCCGACAGCTCGGCAATTTAGCCCGCTTTTGCTTTGGGCTTTATGGTACTGATACTACCGACCATGAACACAGTGGCAGAACTCCTTTGCCTGAGACTTAATCATGCTGTCAACTAACAACCTACATGACTTCTTCATATATATATGATATTTGTTTCTTAGATGGATGGCTTGATGAAAAAAAAGTAATTGCACTGCTTATTCAATGTACCATCTGGAGATAAAAGTTGGACATGACTTGACTTGACCAAAGACCCCTACCCCCATACCCCCCTCCCCCCCACCAATCCTCCTTCCCCCCTATTAGCGGGGCTAGGTGAGGTACCGAGATGTTGATGACGGTGTCCAGATCCTGATCCTCCACCACGAAGGCGCGGGCATACCCCTCCAGACTGCCCGTGTCCACCAGCCTGTAGTGCGTCATGAAGTCCACTGACCCCCCTGCACACACCACACCACACCCACACCACACCACACCGCACCACACCACACCACACCACACCACACCACACACCGCACCACACACCACAACACGTGAGATTGATGTCTGCACATGGCCACATGGGCTTTTTCTAATTACCTTGGTCTTCATAACAGACAGTGATCTTGAGTGTATACTGAGGGTTTGCATACGAAACACACGCACGCACGCACGCACGCACGCGCGCGCGCATGCACACACACACACACACATGGGAAGTGTTATTTACACTTCATTATTCATCATCTTACACTGCTCAATTAACAGTATACTCTCTCCTCTCTCTACTGGGTCTAGTGATGTGCTGATCGGATCCCAAATCCCATTCCCCATCTATCCCATTAACAACCAACCCAACCCAATCTTCTTCTTTACAGCCCCGCAGTAAACAGAGGCCGTATCAGGATTGTCACCTCGTCAAAATGATAGATCTCGGACTAAAACTATGCCACTTCATACAGATTAAAACATGGTATAAAACCATCTCTACTGTCATTCCTTGTATCAACGCCTTGACCAGCCATAAGGGTCAAACCCGGGACGGTCACTGCGTTATGGAAGAACTATATATACGACACATCTAATCAGAAAGAAACAATACCCTGTTCCTCAAAAACAACCTTGTTCATAGTGACATGACACATATCAGACAGAAAAGGCCGGATTCTTTCAGGAAGTTGAAATTTTCTAGTGGAATATCGCTAAACAACAACAACAACCAACAACAACAACAACAAAATAACAACAAACCGTAAAAAACAACAACTTCTGTAAGGCGTCTGCAGTAAAATCCTTACGCCAAAACACAACTCGTTCACAAAACTTTCAACACAGTTTCAACATTCTTTCCTCATGTCTCCTTACAAAAACACACAATTAGAAGTACTTACTACCTCCACCCCCACAACCCCTAAACACTGTAGCCTCCTCCAGCCTCCAGCCCCCTCCCTCCCCAACCCCCCCCCCCCCTCTCTCTCCAAACTCCCCTCCATCCAGCAGCCTCCCCCCCTTCTCACCTTTCTCATCCAGGTCGTTCCTGTAGGCGGTGTCGTCCATCAGGCGGGACTGTTCCATCACCTTCTGCATGTGTTCCTTCAGCGCCATGCCGCCCCTCCGCATCAACACGTTCACCCGCCTCTGCCCGCTCACTGCTCACACACACACACACACGCATGCACGCACGCACACAGACACGCGTGCACGTACACGAGCACGGGCACGCACGCATGCACACGAGCATGCACGCACAAACACACATACACGCGCACACACACACACGCCTCAAATCACTTTTTAGTCGATAGACGTTAAAATGAAGACACATACACACGCACACGCGCACATACACACACACACACACACACACACACACACACACACACACACACACACACACACACACACACACACACACACACACTATGTCGATGTTCAGAGTGTATTGTATGATTCTCGTCACTACATAACCTCAACTGTGAAAGTCATATTTTATTCTGCAGTGGAAGGATCACAGTGGTCTTTTACAGGGCGTTATGTGTGCTTCTTTAATTCACTTTAAGAAGTTCTTTTATCATAAATAAAATTATTTTTGTTGCGACCACTTAGAAGGCAACATATCAAACCGAAGTGCGCGCGCACACACCCACACACCCACACACCCACACACCCACACACACACACACACATAATCACGCAAAGCGAGCAATCGCGCACGCGCG
>CM060329.1:33473557-33478557 GCA_030674155.1 Stramonita haemastoma | reverse complement strand
TACTTGATCCTTTGTATACATGTGTAGATACGTGTAGGGACTTAAAACACCGGCAGGTACTAGGTCTGCACTTGACCTGGGAGATCGTCAAAATCCCCACCCTTAATTCACCAGACGCTGCCGAGGTTCGAACCCCTGGCTTTATGGACCCATACGATTAAAGTCTAACGGTCATTAACCACTCGGCTATGGCTTCCATCACTGCTGACTCCTGAAAAGACATAGCCTACATTCCCGCAATTATTATAAAGTGCTATTTTTTTTCATCAAAGGGGCATTACCTCTCCTCTGTCAGGCATCCTTCTCCTGGTTGTTCCCCCTTTGCCCAGTTCATCTGCACGACATTGCAAAAGTAAAGTTAAAAATAGGATGGGTGGGGATACTGTCTTTTCATTGTGACAGCACATGAAGGAATCTGCAGTGGAACAAGTTATAATCACAAGCAAGTATTATATGAATACTGTCACTGAACCAAAGCTGATTATAGCACTGTTTCCCACAACAATTAAAGGACTTGCAACTTTATTTCTGCTGACTGGTTGAAGTCCTTTATAATAATATACTAATAAACTGGTCCTTATATACAACATCAGAATGCTATAGCTCCAAGTTCCACTGAATGAAAGTTAGCTAGAAATATACCTTTCTCATATAGCTTTTTATGACATTGTTACTTCCATCTATACCAACTGTTATTATTGTGTATACTCGTCTGCAATACAAGAAATTGTAATCGTGAAACACATATTATAATCAATGTGGATTTTTTTTTTTACAAATTTCACTACGCTGATTTTCCTTCATTTCATTTTAATATTATATTTTAGAGGTAACTATGATCTGTAACTGGAAGAATACACTTATAGTAGAACTTTGTATTATTACATCAATATAAGATCTGCTGTTTACATCAAAATAAGATCTTCTGTGGGTCTTTTTTTCCTTAACCTTAACCTTAACCTTAATTCTCTCCGTGCCAGAAAGCACATAAGGCTTGGACATCATTTCTCCACTGGTTGCGATCTGTAGCTGCGCTGCGTGCTGCGCTCCAAGAGCTCCATCCAGCACCATTCCGCTCCACCTCCACCATTCTTCGCCAGGTTGTCTTTGGGCGGCCTCTCTTCCTTCTTCCCTCTGGTGTCCATCCGAGGGCCACAGCACAGTCATTCTTCTGATCTTTTCTTAGGACATGGCCAATCCAATTCCATCTCTTTCTTCTTATTTCTGTACTTATCTTCCCTGCCCCTGCCATCTGAAGGGTTGCCTTGTTAGGGTCTTTTTGTAGCCTAGTAAATAGGATTGGTGTTTAAAAGCGAGTCTGAGCATGAGCAAAATTAAAGTGTCAGTTAACACAGGCTGTTGTCAAAGCTAATTAAATTGAAACATTTTAGTGCCGTGATTTATGTTGTGTCTCTGCATTCAGTCAGCGACAATATGGATTGTTGATAAACCGGAGATTTTATCATCTATTCTGTGTGTAAATCTACTATAATAAACATTACCCTTTTCATACATTGCTCTTATAAACTGATAAACATCTTTGTTTACCCCTACTAACAAAAACCATCATTAGTTGGCAATTTTTATTGTTACAAAAAGCAGCTTTCTGATTGATACCTGGAAATATAATTAAAGAAACAGCCATAGATTACGCTTAACACACACACACACACACACACACACACCACACACGCACGCACACACACATGCACGCACGCATGCACGCACGCACTCACTCTCGCTCACACACGCACACGCACGCACGTACACACACACACTCTCTCTCACTATCTCTCACTCTTTCTATCTCTCTCCTCTCCTCACTCACTCACACCCACACACACACACTCACACACCCATACACACACCCACACACACAACAACACACACACTCACCCCCCCCCCCCACACACACACACACTCACACACACATACACACTCACTCACACACACACATACACTCACACTACACTCACACTCACACACACACACACACACACACACACACACACACACACACACACACACACACACACACACACACACCTGTTGTTCTCATACGCTGGAACAGTGGGAATTTGCCGTGAGATGACATGCTGCTGTCATCTGAAAGACAAACATCAGTGTTGTTGAATAATCACACACACTACACCTAGCCTAGCCTAGCCTAGCCTAACACACACACACAGCTTATACATGCACACATGTTCACACTACCTTCCTTCTCTGTCTCTGTCTCTGTCTCTGTCTCTGTCTCTCTGTCTGTCTGTTTGTCTTTGATTTTTTTTTTATTTCCTTCTCTATGTGAATGGGCTGTAAAGCTTACACATTAAAATCAAGTGTCATTCTCTCTCTCTCTCTCTCTCTCTCTCTCTCTCTCTCTCTCTCTCTCTCTCTCTCTCTCTCTCTCTCTCTCTCTCTCTCTCTCTCTCTCTGCCCCAGTCTCAAATATCAACTTCTAAAATATGTTGCGAAATAAACATTGAAAACAAACAGCATTTTGGAATCATGTTCTGAAATGGAAACAGCTTTGCTTAAATGCCAATAACAAACCTCTTCATCTTCACAGTAAAAACAAAAAAGGACTACACAAACGGCTGAAATGTAAACTTCTGCAGCATTGAAAGTAGAGAAGACATCGGGTTCGTTTTGTTTTGAATGAGGTACAATTATTGGTAGAAGGTGTACTATTTTCAAATGTGCCCCTTTGTGAGAGAGAAACCATAGTTGCTTCACCCTTAACGTCAAGTATTGGTTGTAGATCATCTGCTTGGGTAACTCAGTTTGATTTGAAGCGTGTTATTTCATCTGCTGCTGAAGTGACCAGGTTTGAAAACTGATATCTTTTGACTTCAGGTACCTCAATCATCACTTTTGTTTGCTTTTGACATTCATACATTACGCTAGAGGCCCACTCTTTAAGACTGTACTTGATGTGCTGGTTATCTGCTTGGATCAGGTGGAGAGAGCAAGGCAACGATGAGGTGTCAAATGTTTTAAGATGGGCTGACGCAGGGGTAAGTACAGTTCATTTATGATTCCAAAATGCGGTTTACTTTCAATGTTTTTTTTGTCTTATTTCTGAATGAAGACTGTCAAAACCTATACACTTCATTACAAGGGCAGCTCAAGAAAAAAACATCTGTAGCCGACTTTTTTAAAATCTCAGTAACATTTTTCAGTTTTACACAAGGACTAGATAAGAAGACTTTGAAAAGTTAAGTTTTGTATGTTGTGAAAACGATGACACAGACTATCCTGGCTCTTTATTCCGGGCCCTATTTTCATAACTGTGTCTAAAGTACTGCTCACCTCGGCTAAGGCGTCTGTCATGTTTCTTCCAGCTGAAAACACACAACAGATTGGTCAGCAAAACTTTAGAACCAAAATTTTCTCTTTTTTTCTTATTTTTGGTGGGGTAGGGCAGGGGTATGCATGTGCGTGTATATGTGTATGTTGTGTGTGTGTGTGTGTGTGTGTGTGTGTGTGTGTGTGTGTGTGTGTGTGTGTGTGTGTGTGTGTGTGTTGGAGAGGTGGGTATGGAGAGGTGGGTATGCATGTGCGTGTATGTTCTGTGTGTGTGTGTTCTTTTGTTTACATAATTATTTTGATATCAAACCAAATCTTTAATGTCGTAATATAACACAAAATATCAGTTACGTGTTGCATTTTTTTTAATAAAAAGTATACTACATCTCCCAGACGCTTTGATGTACGTGTCTGGTCGAGTCATGGATGTTCATATTTACAAACACATCAGCGTTTGTTCATGCACTAAACATTAGGACTATCTGTGTGGTCTGTCTTCTCAGCAGACTTTCTTCCGTCCCCTGTACTTTCCGCTTTTCTCTTAAGCTTTTCTGTTATAGCAATAAGAAGAAGAAGAAAAAAAAAGAAGAAGAAGAAGAAGAAGAAGAAGAAGAAGAAGAAGAAGAAGAAGAAGAAGAAGAAGAAGAAATAAGAAATAAGAAAAGGAACTGACTCGTTATGTGAGGGCCCTATGTCTCTGTGGTCTGTCTTCTCGATAGGACCCCCCAGTCCTCTGGGCGGCGCTTTTTCATAGGTCACCATGGACTTGGGCTTGTCCTTCCTCTGCAGATCATAATGTACACAGCATCAGCACATGCTCTTCCAACACCAAGGAATGAAAAATGTCACGTTAATAGATTGTTTTTTTAGTTCACTTGACAAAGAGAAACAGACTCACAATTTAAAAAGGAAGCTTTAGGATTAGCAACCAAGTAAAAACCTGAAAATTAGGTTTTCCAAAAAAAAAAGGGAAAAAAATGATTCAATACATTAAAAAAAAAACACTAAATACACGACAAACTATATACATGACGAATAAATTTCGAAAGACTAGAAGATAAATTAACAAACACATAAACCAAAAGTATATCTTGGTCTACATATGTACGACATACACAATTTGTACCAGAAAACTTTAGGTCAAAATATGTGCCTCCCAGTGCATTTCGTAATTACGATCTATGTGTCTTGACACTTTAGCCTTCAAGCTGAGGAAAGACTAATTTCGTTATAAAAGACTCATTTCTTACACAGAATGACCAGTTTTCAACATGAATGATAAATGTTTTACAGTTATAAAAAACACATATGGGCTTAAAAACAACAAAAACAAACAAGCAGGCAAGGAAAACTATGAGAAAAAGTTTACTTGCTTTAACTCCGTGCACGCGCGCGCGCGCGCGCTGCGTATGTGTGTGTGTGTATGTGTATGTGTGTGTGTATGTGTGTGTGTATGTGTGTTGTGTGTGTCTGTGTCTGTCTGTCTGTCTGTCTGTCTGTCTGTCTGTCTGTCTGTCTGTCTGTCTGTCTGTCTGTCTGTCTGCGTGTGTGTGTGTGCGTACTTGCAAGGTGGTGGGCATTTTTTTTTTCGAGAATAAGTGGAATAAGCACCTATGCGCTTTTTACATACAGTCCCCGTGTGTATGCAGCTTTGTGAATTTTGTCATCCGCTCCTACCGGCACACAATGGC
>CM060329.1:33456057-33466057 GCA_030674155.1 Stramonita haemastoma | reverse complement strand
GACGCTGCCTCAACTTGACTGGGGGGAAAGCGACCGCTCTGACCACTGAGCTATCCCGCCCCCATGGACTATAATTATGGCAGGCAAAAACTGGACGCTGTACAAAATCTCAGCATTTGGTGAAAAAACCTCGGAGATCTAGCCGAAGAAATGACAAAAAATACATCTGAGCTTTCTTACAGGGGAGGAAATGTGAATACTACAATAAATTGAGATTGCTGAACGTCCTATAGGATTGAGTTAGGTTAGGTTTATTTCTTTTTATTTCTTCTTGTTTACAGCCTTGCTGACCACTAAGGCCATAATTATCGGGGTTGCCCCCTTATTCTATTTCACCAACGCCATTAACAGTCTCCTCAAGCTCAACACCAGCATAGTCCAGTCCCTTCAAACAGCAATACTGTCAATCTCGAGAAAAAACGCATTATATGACTAGATACCTTAATCGTTTCATTCCATAAGGTCAATAAAATCAGGCCGTGCTGGGGACACCAGCAATTCATATCACTGACAAAAATGTTTTTTGTCATATGTAATGTACTTGAATATAATGTGTTGCATTACTGGACAGGTGATCGAAGTTTTTGGTCATCTATGACTATCCCCATTCGTGGCCCAAGGCCGAAGTACAATTAAAATATTCAGTGTTCATGTGTTTTTCTCTCTCTCTCTCTCTCTCTCTCTCTCTCTCTCTCTCCTCTCTCTCTCTCTCTCTCTCTCTCTCTCTCTCTCACATCACACACACACACACACACACACACACACACAACACACACACACACACACACACACACACACACACACACAGTTCAGTGTTATCACATACCCTAAAAAAAAAAAGTCATGTAAAGAACCAGCAAAAGTTCTGCATCTGCTGCCTATTTCTTAGACTATCTAACCTCATTCTGCCAGATCAGATTTCTAGGAACCATTTCTACAAATTACAGAAAGCATATTGGACAGGCAAACAGTAAAGGTATAATGAAAATATATTTTTAAAAAGTTCACTCACCTGGACAGTAACATGTGTTGTAGCTCCAATGCGAAAACAGCACTCTATGTTTCTTGTCTGTAGCATTCTTGAATCACACGTTCACAAACAAATTCACTCTCACATAAACATGGGCTTTCTTTGTCACAAATATTTTATTTGTATTCCAAACAATTTCATTCTCCACACCACAAAGTACACACATACATGATAGCAATAAATTAGACACTGCCGTGAATACAGTGAAGACACTCAAATCCGTACCAGTTAAACAAAAAAATAATTCATAAAAACATTAAAAAATTTCACCTTCCCGCATCCCTCTTCGCCTCTCTCCCCGACATTTAAAGGCAGCCATAGCATACATATAGATAAAAAAAAAAAAAAGGTAACTAGTAAATCTAAGCTGAATATCAAGAAATGAATGACACGATTTCATGCCAGCTGCATTTTTGATCGATTGCTAAAAGAACATGAATGATTCCTGAAGTAATGTCTCCAATTTAGCTGCTCTCTATCTCGGGAATGTAGTATGGTGGTAACACCAATTAATTAACCTTTTCCTTTCCATAACTGCATTATTATTGACGCGTTCACAAAACGTCTGACTATCTACTAGTGTAGGAAGATAGTAGGAAGCACTTCAGTTACACAACACGTTTCAAAGTACAAGCTAAACTTTGTTCAGATGCTGCCGGGTCTTTCGTTGTTTGTGTACAATTATATTCCCTGTCTTGCCATTAAACGTCTCTCAAAAAGCTCCGTCTACGGTTAATTTTTTAAATGCAAAATCACCAAACAACGACACAGAACAGCAAGGAACATACAACATGGATGCTTTTCACGCCTATGAAACATCAATTACTGAAAGGCAGTTTGGGAGCTCTAGTCGACATGTGAGAATCTTTGCGTAGTTTTCTGTGATGCCCATGCGAGTTTTTACACTTCACGGACACCTATACGTATAAAGTCTTATCAATTATCACAATACACAAATATAAAACGCCCTCAAAATCAGGAAAACTACTTCTTTGCCTTGAACTAAAAACATCTAGTCTGGTTAGTTTAGCCTAATGATACTGATGGTGAGACGAGATAAACCGATATTAAACATTGAATGAAAATACATTTTCAAAACTTCAAATTAAAGCCAATATAGTTTTCAACTGCCGCGCTTGTTTTAGTTGAAGGCTACCCAGAAACTTATAACCTCTTGTGTGTGTGTGTGTGTGTGTGTGTGTGTGGTGTGTGTGTGTGTGTGTGTGTGTGTGTGTGTGTGTGGTGTGCTGTCTGTCTGTCTGTCTGTCTGTCTGTCTGTCTGTCTGTCTGTGTGTCTGTCTGTGTCTGTCGTGTCGTGTGTGTGCCTGTCTGTCTGTCTGTGTCTGTGTCTGTGTCTCTGTGTGTGTCTGTGTGCGTGTGTGTGTTGAATGTGTGAGTGTGAATGTGAGTGTATGTGTGTAAATGTGTGTTTTGGGGTGGGAGGGGGGGGCTAAGAATCTCTTATGAATGTTTATTGTGAATAGTGCAGGTTAAGAAAAATATATCACTTCTTAACTGGCAGGCTCTTCCTTGCTTTGTCCATTTTCATGCCATTTATCTAAATCTGAACAACACATTAGTGGAATTATAAAAATAGACTTATCTTTAACTATAACCTAATGGTTTATGAGCCCAATTCCTGCAGGATTGAGCAAATCACTCATAATTATCTCCCTTCACAATCCCTTTCCAGACTCCCTGTTTTCAGGGAAATGTACACTAAGCTTCTATGGCACAACGTCGTCGTCAAAACTTTTTGACCATGCATGGAATTAAAAATAGCTATATACGCTGCGATTGTTACACAAAATGCAAACAAGAATTCATAAAATTCTTTGAGACAGCGTAAACCTCCTGCAAGATGCATTATTATGACAATGTCTTTCAATTTTGGCACCAACCCCTGCAACAGCAAAATACTAAAATGTTTGTACTGTTATTCAGCAAACCAGGACGGCTGTATTTGTTAAGATTTGAAAAGTCTACATAAAGTCCAAACAGCTACACTGCAATAGTTCGGTTATATTTTGGCACACTGTTGAAGATGTCCCAAACATCCATGTACTTTGACAGCACCAAATTCAAATCTTACGAAACAATATTCGAAAAGAAACCATCCCAGTTTCTGTCTTCAAATCACACACACATTGCTCATTCTATCCAACTATTTCACCACGACTCTTCTCCTCCTCCATGCTACCAGCTTCAAACCCTGTCAAGACACCAGCGCTAGTTCCTGGTCAAGGCTCTGCGTGTCTCCGTGCTGCACTGACCAATCCAGTCTCGTCTTGCAGAATTAAAGCCAGCAGGGTTTCGCAGCATCAGCCAATCCAGTGTCGTGTTGCATAGCGAGCCAATCTTTGCACATCTTTGTCTCTTTTTGTAGCATAAGCCCATCAAGTTTCGTTGCATTAGCTTCAGCCAATCCAGTTTCGTGTTGCATTAGGAGCCATTCTTTGTACTTCTTTACCTCTTCTTGTAGCATCAGCCAATCCAGTTTCGTGTTGCATAAGGAGCCATTCTTTGTACATCTTTACCTCTTCTTGCAACATAAGCCCATCAAGTTTTTGTTGCATGAGCTGTTCAATATTCCAGCCTTGTCTGACATCTTCCAAAGCCAGCCACGCTACTAGGGAGCCTGGTGACAGAGCCCAAGCCTGCTCTGTCCTGCGTTCTCTGACTGGCCGGCCCACTGGCCCCCAGCACACCTTCAATACAATGCCTTTTCACTTCTGCTGTCTGGATTCCAAGGAGATGTCAAGTTTTCAGAAATGGCTAGGCGATTGGCTGAAGCAGTCACGTGAGTCATGGTCACAAGTCACGTGATTAAAAACTGATGTCCGATTCTGCCACGGAAGGCGGTCTGTCTTGCAGGAGCTGAGGCAATCTGGGGACAGGAGACAGAGGTGACTGGTTTAGTGTCGGCCGTGTTTGTCAGTGTAGGCAGACTGATACGAATGATACACCCCACCAATGCATGCCAACACCTTATTCTATTCTGTGCATGCATACAAGTGTATATAGATATTTATCGAAACTACCCCTAACGTTATTAAGAAACTGTGTTTACACGAACAAATTCAATATTTTACACACACCACAAACACACAAACACCACACACACACACACACACACACACACACAAAAACACATACACACACAAACACACACACACACATAAACGCACGCTCGCACAGCACACGCACACACATCAGAACACTTTAGTGATCGTTCAGTAAGCAAAAGACTAGACTCACACACACACCACAACAAGCAGGCAGTCAAAAAAAGATTTGAACCACTCCCCCCCCCCCCCCCCAGCCAGCCAGCCTCTCACTTGACTGACACCACAACAAGCAGACAGTAAAAAAAATATATTTAACCCCTTTCCCCCTAAACCAGCCAGCCTCTCACATGACTGACACCAAACCACAACAAGCAAGCAGTTAAAAAAACAAAGATCTGAACCCCTCTCCCCCCCCCCCCCCAATAGCCAGCCAGCATCTCACTTCACTAACACCACACCACAACAAGCAGGCAGTTAAAAAAAGAAAATATGAACTACTCCCCCCTAGCCAGCCTCTCACTTTAACACCACACAACGAACAAACAGTCAAACAAAAAATCTGAACCACTCCCCCCACACACACACACACATACCCAGCCAGCCAGCCTCTCACTTGACTGACACCACAACAAGCAACAGTAAAAAAAATTTGATTAACCCCTTCCCCCAAACCACAGCCTCTCACTTGACTTGACACACCAATAAGCAGACAGTAAAAAAAAATTAACCCCTTTCCCCTAAACCAGCCAGAATCTCACTTGACCGACACCACACCAAAACATGCAGACAGTAACAAAAAGATCTGAACCACTTTCCCCCCTCACACCCAGCCTCTCCTCACTTGCTGTACTTGGCCACCAGGTCTTTCTTCAGCTGAGGGCGGAGGTCCTGCAAGGTCAGCTTGCCCTCCAGAAGCTCGCGGGCGTCATGGCGGACCAGGTGAGTGGAGGTCCGCGACAGGGGCTGCCCCAGAGGGTTCATGTCCCGCTGCCGAGCGTTTCCCGAGGGCTTCCGCAGCATCTTGTCGTACTTGCCGTCATTCATGTCCAGAGGGTTGTCCACGATGTTGTCGTGCATGGACAGGAAGAGGGGGATGTAGCACATGTAGTCCAGGAAGGAGATCTGGGTGACAGAGAAGAGAGAGGATTTCATTTTTATTTATTTTATTTTATTTTATTTTATTTTATTTTATTTTATTTTATATCGAGGATGATGGAATAAGCACTCATGTCACAGCTGTCAGTTTCCTCCACTGTCAGCTCCTCTCAGCTGCTAATTTTCCCATTCCATCCCAGCCTAGCTGTGACCAGCTGGTGCTAATTATAGCAGGAACTGACCACACACGGACTAGGTAAAAGGAAGGAGCGCGCTAATTTTAGCACTACTTGACTAGGCCTACTGAGTGATGTTGGATTTGTGCACTGTGATGTGGGTGTTGTTGTTTTTTACGTAAATCCACGATTACTCTCCAGGATTGGTGGAGTCAGACAGGTGAGGGAGGAAGGTGTTGGTTTGATGGGGGGGGGGGGGGGGGGTGCAAGATGGGGTTTACAGGGTTAGAGAGGTGGAGTACGTGTGCATGGGAGAAAAACGGTCTGGACGTTTATGTGAATATGACCACTATACACATTGAAGTTTCACACAAATGTGTTACACCTACCTAGAAGAAGAAAATTAGGATAGAAAGAAATCATACTGACTTCCAGTCACATTCCCACACTACACACACAGAATCGCAGACACACTGACAGATATATATATATATATATATATATATATATATATATATATATATATATATATATAATGTGCGTGCGTGTGTGTATATATACATATATCATATATATATGCGCGTGAGTATATAATATATGTATACATAAGAGAGAGAGAGAGAGAGAGAGAGAGAGAGAGAGAGAGAGAGAGAGAGAGAGAGAAGAGAGAGAGAGAGAGAGAGAGAGAGAGAGAGAGGAGGAGATAAAGATAGAGGGGGAGAGAGATACAGACAGAAACAGAGACCGACAGGAAAGGGATGAGAAAGAAAAAGAAAGGGGGAGGGCTGAGAGAGACACACCGAGACAGACAGACAGACAGACAGACAGACAGACAGACAGAGACAGAGACATAGACAAAGAGACAAAGCAAAAGCCAGGCAGGCTAAGACCAGCATGAACAGACACCAAGACCAACACCACCACATCCCTCCACACCCCAACACCACCCCACCCCAACCCCACCCCACCCCTCCTACACCCCACCCCACCACACCTCCCCCCTCCACACCACACCCCAACCCCACACCCCAACCCCTCCCAACCCCAACCCACCACACCCACCCCACCCCCCACACCCACCCACATCCCCTCCCCACCCCCACCCCCACACCACACCCCACCACCACCACCCCCTCTCCCCCATCCTCATCACCTCGTTAAGAGCGTTAGGCTGCAGCCTGTCCATAATGTGTTGCTGCTGCTTCCAGTTGAGGCCTCCCGCGATGAGCTCGATCCTGAGGGAGTCCGCCTTGATGAAGTTGGCGCTGCGGTCCGAGTTGACGTTGCAGTAGAACATGGCCTTGTACAGCTCCATCTTGCGCTCGATGTCCAGCAAGTCACAGATCTCCAGCAGGTGCTTGCTCAGGGCGCTGGAGGGGGTAGGGGGTGGGGGGTGTCGGGGGGGGGTGGTGGGGGGGGTGTGGGGGGGGGGAAGATAAGAGAGAAATTATAGTGTGGTTATTGTTGTGAGATGGTTTGATGGTGGTGGTGGTGGTGGTGGTGGTGGTGGTGGTGGTGGTGGTGGTGGTGTGTGTGTGTGTGTGTGTGTGTGTGTGTGTGTGTGTGTGTGTGTGTGAGTGAGTGATTTGATTTGATTTGATTTGATTCATTCTTTTATATCGAAGATAATGGAATCAGCTCTCTTGTGCTTTTTTACATCCAGTCCCGTGTGTATGCAGTCTTTGTAAATGCCATCTGTTCCCACCGGCACACGATGGCCTACTCTTACGAAAAGCGGAACTGATGATGATGATGATGATGATGATGATGATGATGATGATGATGGTGGTGGTGGTGGTGGTGGTGGCGGATGATGATGATGATGATGATGATGATGATGATGATGATGGCGGCGGCGGATGGTGGTGGTGATGATGATGATGATGATGATGATGATGATGATGATGATGATGATGATGATGATGATGATGATGGCGGCGGCGGATGGTGGTGGTGTGATGATGATGATGATGATGATGATGATGATGATGATGATGATGATGATGATGGTCCAGCAGGTGCTTGCTCAGTGCGCTCAGGGGGGGGGGGGAGAGACAAGACAGAATAGTGTGGTTATTGCGAGATGTTTGTGTGTGGAAGTTTTTTTTGTTGGCAGAGGGGGGGGGGGGGAGGTTGATGATGATGATGATAATAATGGTGGTGGTGGTGGTGGTGGTGGTGGTGGTGGTGGTGGTGGTGGTGGGTGGTGGTGGTGGTGGTGGTGGTGGTGTGGTGGTGGTCGTGGTGGTGTGTGTGTGTAAGGGGGGGGGGGGGGGGGGTTATGTGCCCTGAATGCAAGGGACCTCGGTTTGTGATATCCCAAAGACTACCACCCAGGGGTGAGAGAGAGATGGTGAGAGAGACAGAGACAGAAAGATTGATTGACAGACAGACAGACAGACAGACAGACAGAGAATTCACGTACTCCATCTGTGTGACACGTTCACTGACTGCTGTGATGACGGCAAACATTCGAAAGGTCACCTGTGTTGCGTCATCAATTTTCAGCACCTGAAAAACCACAGGGATCTTTTTAATACAACTTTAGCATTCCTGTCTTATCTAACATAGATTAGTCATCAGTAAGGGGGACGGGATAGCTCAGTGGTCAGAACCCTCACTTTCCCCCAGCCAGTGTTAAGCAGCGTTGCGCTTGGTTACCAATTGGATGGGTGACCGTTCGCTTGCCTTGGCTACAGTACAGCCTGCCCCCTCCCCCCCCCCCCCCCCCCCCCCCCCGCCTAGTTCACCTAGCTGTAAATGGGTACCTGCCCTCTTTAGGGTCAGGGAAGGTAAAGCAGAGAGGGAGAGGAGATGGGCGCCGCCCTCAACATGCTGGCCCCTAGAGAAGCTGAGGTCTCTGACACCTCGCTCCCCTACGACCGCCTAGGTTATGGGACACCTACCTAGTCAACAGTACGAGTTAACCAACGTGCAAAACCGGGGTAAGAAAATATCTTACACTCGTGTGTTTGAGAGAGATAGACAGACAGACAGACAGACAGACAGACAGACAGACAGACAGACAGGCAGGCAGGCAGACAGACAGACAGACAGACAGTGTGTGTGTGTTTGAGTGTGTGTATACAGATCTGTTTAGACAGCACTCCCGAAGTCAGAATGCCGCTACCTTAATGGTAGGTTAAAACGGTCAGAAACAGAAAATCTCACTGCTGGTGAACTTCAAAGCTCTATCCATTGAAAAGGGAAGGGGAAAAAATCAGGAAAAAAGAAAAGCAAAAAAGCTAAAAAAAAAATTGAAAACAAAACAAAAAACCAAAGAACACACAGCTAACCACCATCAATCACCCCCCCCCCTTCCGTAGACTGTGCTCCCAACAAAGCTGGACAGACAGACAGACAGACAGACAGACAGACAGACAGACAGACAGACGGCCCATCAGGAGGACTGACCTTGAGGACATACTCCATCTGTTTGTCCGTGAGGTGCTGTACTGACTGCACCCCTTCCAGTGCTGTCCGGGCCTCCTGCACACCAAACCACACCACACCATTCATCTTCACCTTACGTCCTGACATCATCATCACCTCTGTATCTTTCATGCCATTTTCTTGAGCAGTATTCCAGTTAAAGTTAAAGTCTGTCCCGAGCCTAAGGCTCATCAGGCCGGTGCTTATCCCGGTCTCTGTGGCGTTAAGCGACTGAGAGTCATAGACTCCCCCCTGGATAGGATGCCAGTCAATCGCAGGGTTAACCCCCAACACAGGGTTGGTACCCCTTTTACACCTGGGTGGGGTGAGAAAATAGCCGTAAAGTGCCTTTTCCAAGGACACAACGCCATAGCCGAAAGCTGGGATCGAACCCGCAACCTTTAGATTACGAGTCCAACGCCCTAACCACTAGACTACAGCGGCGGCACCAGTATCCCAACCTATTGGAAATTCTTCGCTAGAAATTCCCCCTTTTTTATCCCTCTGTTGGTTTCTTTCTACCTTGTTCCTTTTTCTTCCTATCACCCCTTTTTTGTCTACTTTCTACCTTCTTGGTTCATTCTCGTGCCTTTATTTTTCAGAAAGACTTAAAAGATAACAACTCTCTCCCATGCTGAAGTCGGATGCTTTGAGCCTGACTTGTCAGGTGCTTAACGGCAGTGCAACACATTTTTAGCTCCTAATTATGACAAACAATAGCTTGTGTCTGAGCTAAGCTTTCGATGAAGAAGATGGAGAAGATAGCGAAATCAATACACTAAGTCACTGATACATTTTCGCTCATTATGACAGACAACAATAGTTAGAAGAAGAAGAAGAAGAAGAAGAAGAAGAAGAAGAAGAAGAAGAAGAAGAAGAAGAAAGAAGATAGTGAAAGCAATCCACTAAGTCACTGATACATTTTCGCTCATATGACAGACAAGAATAGAAGAAGAAGAAGGAGAAGAAGAAGAAGAACAAGAAGAACAAGAACAAGGAGAACAAGAACAACAAGAACAAGAAGAAAAAGAACCAGAAGAAGAAGAACAAAAACAACAACAACAACAACGAGATAGTGAAAGCAGCAGTACACTAAGTCACTGATACACTAATTCCCCAAGAAACACGGAAGCCAGAGGAGCAGCAGCGGCACTGACTGACCTCAGAGCCAATGACGGTGTCGAAGTCGTCGTCCTCCA
>CM060329.1:33451057-33453557 GCA_030674155.1 Stramonita haemastoma | reverse complement strand
ACGAAGCAATTATGAATGGCTGTACTTTTGTGTGGAATCCAAACATCAAAATGCATGATGAAAACCCAATTTGAATTAAGCATTCAGTTTACAAATAATGTGTTATTCCCTTCGCACTAATTCCAATCTTCAAAACTGCATGTCACAATTATGTTGTATAAAAGAATCACCAGTTTTTGCAGTTAATTGTTTCTAGTTTCTAATGACCAAACACAACTCCCTCTGAGACTTATTCTAAAGGAAATTAAGCTAGGGCAAGTTGATCTTATCCAAAACTGCTCATTTCAAATTTCTGAAGTCTTAGAAAGATAAATTATGGAATGTCGACTGGAAAATACATTATTCACAT
Organism: Stramonita haemastoma; assembly: GCA_030674155.1. Classification (NCBI taxonomy): domain Eukaryota; kingdom Metazoa; phylum Mollusca; class Gastropoda; order Neogastropoda; family Muricidae; genus Stramonita; species Stramonita haemastoma. The sequence continues at coordinate 33,453,208 of CM060329.1, read as the reverse complement.
TTCAACTGTGATGGGTAGCTGACTATGACATATTGATATAGAAACAAAACTGCAAAATGTCTGCACTTTTTCTTTACATTTCTAATGCACAGTCTATCAATTGTTTCCGAGTTTACATCTACAAAGAAGTCATCAAACTGTAATAAACCCTCTGTGTAAATTGTGTATACCTAGGGGAATCCACAAACAGAAGCAACTCACATGTGCTGACGTCAAGGTCGCTGTCGTCTGCAAGGTCATCCGTGTTGACGTCACTTCCGTATTCACTGAGACGTTTGGTGGCCACCTTTCTCTTGTGGTCAGTGATGGTAATGTCGGCTCCAAACTTTTCCTGTTCGTTACAGAAAAGGTGGAGGGTGTGTTATTGTATACTCATACTGGCTTTCTCTGATAAAGTAATAATAATGATAATGATAGTGGTAGCAACAATGATTAAATATGATGATGATGATGATGATGATGATGATGATGATGATGATGATGATGATGATGGATAATGATGTGGACTTTTTTTCTTTTAACAGCGGGATCGAGCGAGCAGAAAAGCAGATCCCCTCTCTAACCAAACTTTGGTTTATATATAAATCACTCATCTACATAAACATCCTATGTCAACTCTTCATAGAGTGAGGCTCTGAATAAACTGTAGCTTGACTCCTTTCTCCTGCTGTATAGTTGCCTGCTCATGTTGACAGACAGACAGACAGGCAGACGGACCAGTGTCGGACTTCATCTCTGCCCTCTGCCACAGCGACTGTCTGCCATTCCCGTGTGGGACTGGCCAGCCACACCCGACGCTGTACCAGAATAAACACCTAGATTACAACTCTATAGACCTCCGTGAGTGAAACCTTCCCAGGATATGTTATAATCAATCCTGTTTAATATTAAACCCACCTTGAGGAGTCGGGCTATCTCCTGTTTGGACAAACTGGGGTCGATGCCCAGCCGTCGAAGGTCTTCATCAGTGAGTTTGCTGAGGTCGATTTTCTTCTTGCCTTGCTTCAAGCGTAGCTGGCCCTTCTCGTCCACTTCAAAGTAGTTACCGTCGTCTGAGTCTTGGCCTGAAAACACAGTGCAGAGAAAGCATGTTAGCACCTGTGCAGGCGGAGTGGTGTGTGGTCTGTGTGTGTGTGTTTGCATGGTTTGTGTGTTGGGTGACAGGGAGGGTGGTTGGTTATATGACCAATTGGTAGTTTGGCTGATTTCCATTTTCTGAAGACAAAAAGGACGTGCAAAGACAATACTGCGAGGCACTGTCCAAGGAGTAAGAAAAAGAGGCAGACCAAGGAAGAGATGGGAGGACAACATCAGTGAATGGACCCGCCAAGAACTCAACAAAACTTTGAGAAAGGCAGAACAGAGAGAGGTATGGAGGGAACTGGTTGTCAAGTCTTCGGGGGTGCTCCCACGGTCGCCAGACTATGGGATAGATAAATAGACCGACCGACCGACCGACCGACCGACCGATAGATAGATAGAGAGATAGAGAGATAGAGAGATAGATAGACGTAGATACATAGATACATAGGTAGATACATACATAGATACAGCAGATAGACAGATGCTTGTTCCATAATCCTCGAAATAAAAAACATGAAGAAATAAACACGCACCTACGCACGCACACACGCACGCACGCACGCACACACACACACACACACACACACACACACACACACACACACACACACACACACACACACACACACACACACACACACACACACACACACCACACGCACACACACACACACACACACTTACTTCCTCTCCGTTTGTCCACTTTCTTGACATTTTTCACGTTACCATGTTCATCTGTAACAACATACACAGTCCATTCAAGAATAAAATACAAAATAGCAGAAACGTAGACACACTTCAAATCCAGTAAAACATCTTACCACCATTCTTTTGTTTTTGTAAATTATTTCAATCTGTGTAGTCAAGAGACACGTATGGAACAGTGTCAAAAATAAACAATAATCATCAAACATCTAAACAGCGGAGTATCTGATACTCACCCATTATATGCTCAAGCAACTGAGTAATATGCATCTCATAACAACCCATGTATGCTGAAACTTTACGCAAAAAAAACCTGTTCAAAGTTTATTGCAAATTTGAATTATGTTAACTATCTTGATGGAA
>CM060329.1:33408557-33446057 GCA_030674155.1 Stramonita haemastoma | reverse complement strand
ACCAGAAAACACCAACACATTATCAATTAATTTATAAATTCCAGTAAGTAACTTAATACCTTATACAGATTGTTTGTTTTGTTTTTTTAAATCTTGATGCCAGAATTAATAATCAAGACATCAATTCGTACGAAAATTATGTCAAACTGTCAATATGAGCCTGGAGTTATATCTTTATTACAAGAATTCTCAATTTTAAAAAATATAAAATCAAAAAATTGTAGGTCATTTCATTGTCTGACTGACAAGAGAAAATCAGTTTCCAGGAAAATTGCGGAGGTTTTTCATTAGCTATTGAAAAAAATAAGCAGAGTGTATTATATCGGTGGTCTTATTTTCCATATTATGCGCATGTTATGTCGACCAGTGTAGAGAGCATCATTGATAGTGTTAGAGTGCTGGTGCAATAGAAGCAGTGAACAGTACAACATTGTGGATGACTCCTAGATCCCATGGCAGTGAACAGTACAACATTGTGGATGACTCCTAGATCCCATGGCAGTGAACAGTACAACATTGTGGTGTCTGAGCTCCCAATAGATCCCATGGCAGTGAACAGTAACATGGGACTCCTAGATCCATGGCATGAACTACCTTAATATCAACCATGACATATTCTCTCCTTTACTCTGTCATATAATACAGAAACCCACGAAGTAATTTTACACCGTAGATGTATGATATTGTGATTGACAGATCTGATGCCATTTGAGTAAACTGAATAGGATTGTTTAAGTTCATTTAGACAGGAAGATTTAAAGGTAGATCAAAGACTCCACTGAATTATCACTTTATCATCATTATTATCATGATTGTTATAATTATCATCATTATAAGTTTCATTATTATTATCATTACCGGCTTTCAACTGCTAATGTGCATATTACAGCTGTGTTTCTGCTTCCCACAAGGACAAAAAGCAAGTGTTTAGTATTAAAAAAAGCCTGGAGTTTATTGTCTATTCCAAGTACTTCAGCACTGTGTGCTGTTTACAGCCTGTGTTGGGGTCCTGTGCACATCCTCCTGTCTGCACTCCTTCCTCTGATGGTTAGGCTGAGTTAGGCCAAAGGACACCACCCCCACTTCCCCGCCAATGCCAGATGTGTGAATCCAACACCATGATGTCAGTGCAATGGGGCCAACCCGTGATCGTTACCATGAGAGAGAGAAATCTCTGGCGCGTCACGTGACGTTAGAGTTCTCACGCGCATCACGTGACGTTAGCAAATCAAGCTGATTGGGTGAGCATTTTGAACCAATTAAAGCGTGACTTTTTTTTTTGGTTTTGTTTTAATAAATGTGCAAGCTAAGCGGCACTCCGTGTGACAAAAATTAATCACTGCACAACTGTGTGCACAAATCTGACATACGTACTACTCAATTTCCGTTTTGCCGTCTACAGGAAGTAGCAGGAGTGATGTCCCCTGGCCAAACTGACTGGGAATTGGTGAACGCGTAAATACTGACAATTTTTTGTTGTTGGTTTTTTTCTCTCTCTCGTAAACTGGAGATGGTTGTGCACGTGCAATCAAAGCCGAACGGACGATTGACACAACTCGGGACACTTCGTGTAGTTTTGGCGACGTCCGAACAAATAAACGATATTTTTCAAGAAGCTATAACAGCATCAGTGTGGATGGCTTTTATTGCCTGTTTTGTTTTTGGCCATGGGGCAACGGCTTGAAGAAAATGAAGAATTGTTGACATAAACGAAAGGAAATGTGAAAAATGTAATTGCTGTTTAAAAAACCTTTTCTGCAGAATCCTCACATAATAATGCGAGATATATTCACAGACCATGGGCCATGTGTGTGTGTGTGTGTGTGTGTGTGTGTGTGTGTGTGTGTGTGTGTGTGTGTGTGTGTGTGTGTGTGTGTGTGTGGTGTGTGCTGTGTGTGGTGTGTTGTGTGTGCGCGCGCGCGTCTGTGTGTGTGTCTGTGTGTGTGTTTCTCAGTTTGGTGCATTTGTCATTACAAAAAAAACAACTCAGCGCAGAATTCTGCCATCTCCATATTGCATGTGGTTAAGTTGACAACCAGCACCAGGTTTTCATCAAGCGTTCTGGATTGATATGTTCACTCCATTAACTCTTTTTCCGTGGAATTTTAACAACTGATTTTTTTAATCATTCCGAAGAACCTTAACATTTACCAAAACAAAACGTTTGTTCAACAGAATCCTCCCCCCTCCCAACCCTCTCTTTAAAAAGTGCAATGTATAACTTTGACTTACCGTCCTGACGATGTGGCCTAGGTCTAGAATCAGTCTACCTCTGATGTCACATGGACACATTAGCACAATCTTAGATATGGAAACACCTGTCGGAAACAGTGGCACAATGCAAACAAACTCTTCTCCACTAACCGTCATCACTTTCATCGTCCGCCTCGTTGCCACTCTTTCCCTTCTTCTTCTCCAGTCTGCAAATCAAAGACCAGCAATGTCAGTATATAGCTAGAACTGGGGAGAAAAGGCAGAAAAGAAAATAATGTCAGCTTAATTCATTCTACCACGAATAAGACATCAGCCAAAGAAAATAATGTCAGCTTAATTCATTCTACCACAAACAAGACATCAGCCAAAGAAAATAATGTCAGCTTAATTCATTCTACCACGAATAAGACATCAGCCAAGCTACAACACAGTACAGTAGACTTTTTTCAGTCTCCACACCAGAAAGCTAACTTAATCCGTGTTCAATTATACAAATCAAAAACCCTAGCCACTTCTGAAGACATTTCTGAATACAAGACTTTCTGCATGTTGGCAGCATGTGGACATAAAACAAGCTAATTCGACATTGAAACTGCAAACTTTTCAGTGCTTTTTTTATCAATTTTGTTATAGATCTACTTGTTTAGCTGAAAAGCCATGAGAAATCTACAATCTCATAAAAAAACGAATTTTAAGTCAAATACATGTTCTTAATACCGAGCATTTCTAAAGTGTTCCGACACTCTCTAACACAGGTGTGCCACAGCCACTACTTACTCGGCTTTGAGTCTGGCCTGCTTTTCCTGTTCCTCCTTCTCCTTCTGCTCTTTCTCTTTCTTGTCTTTCTTCCTCCTGAAACAACAGTGGGGCATTTAACACTACACTTTGCTACTTCTTGTCAAAGTCAGTCTCTCTCTCTCTCTCTCTCTCCTCTCTCTCTCTCTCTCTCTCTCTCTCTCTCTCTCTCTCTCTCTCTCTCTCTCTCTCTCTCACACACACACACACACACACACACACACACACACACACACACACACACACACACACACACACACACACACAATCGTGTTACCTCTCCCTCTTCGTACCAACGTTATACATTCATCACTTTGTAAATTGTTCCTGTTTTGTTTTGTAGTTGTTGGTTTTTTGTTCGCTTTTTTTTTGCCTTAGAATAACGCAGCATGTATGATCATTGAACCTTGCAAATTTCCCATAGAAAAAGCTCACGTTACTTTTGGCATAAATATTCCTCCTATTTCTACTAATGGCGTGCATAATATACCAGATTATTCTACGCGCATTTGTGCATTAAAAAAATATTCTCATTCTGTGAATGACATAAGGCCCTGCTTTATTTGCAAAACATAATGATAAAAATGATGCTTGCTTGCTTGCTTATTTCGGAGAGTACCATGTTGTTAGTGTATATCTTCAAAAGAGTTCAGATATATAAAAACCGTTCAAGCAGATAACTTCTATAGTTGACATTGTTGCAGATTATCAGATCACATCACGTTATATTATTACATTTTTCAATCAGAAAAATATCCTTTACATTCCATGATGCCAACCAGCGAAACAATAGTTTTGTAATTCTACATTATCAGCAGAATATCTTTGTTATCAACATGCCTAAGTTTTTCCCATCGTCATTACATCACAAACACCTAAGAATTTTGGTTTTTACATATCCATGACGAAGAAAAACATTGTTCTTATTTCTTCATTAGACAACCAGCCAAACGCTATTCTTTATAATTGCATATTAATCAACAAAGCAATATTTCCATTATGTCATATAAGTTACGAATATTACTCAACTGTAACTACACATCAATCAGTAAAGTTCTTCTTTCTTTGATCCTTCTAATCAGTCAGGTATTTTTGGATTCATTATTGATTTCAGATTCACATTTCTCTGACACAAATCAACTGTTTGCATTGTTCACTGTTACGTAAATCATCATAACAATATTTTGGTAAAGTTATTCCAATCAAAATATCAGTAAAGATATTATAAATTGTATCATTCCCTATCATAATGTGATATATGCCAATCACAGAAATTTTAAGAATCAAATATCAATTTGCAAACTACTCTTCTTATCGCCAGATTACCCCATATTTAGCACAAAAATCGTTTGAAGTTAAAAGACATCATTCAAAATAATATCCCTTTTCATTGTTTTGCAGCGAAAAGACTAATTCCTCAGAACAGTCAATCAGAAAAATGTTTTCTTCATAGATATATCAGAAAGTCATATTTTCACAACAAAGAAAATTCGGAAAACTTATTTTTATACAAAGGTTTAAGTATCTAAAGCATCATTTTTTTCGTATAATTAGTGACTGGTAACATACAGGTCTTACAAAAGCAGTTACGTCGTTTCTGAAGAAGAAATGTTAGTAGAGTTTTGTTTAATATGTAGACAAAAGTATTTTGGCAGAAGTCGAAAGCATAATTCATAATGTAATACAGTTTTCGTAACTTTATCAACATATGAAAATCATTCTTGTTAACACACAGAAATCAATCAGGTACTTCTTCAAAAATGGAATATATCAATTACACAAGTATTTTTATCATAGATACCAGTTTGTGAAATGGTCGTTTCACTAGAAGAACTGAGTCAATTAAATATATTTGTCACAGATTGGCACTATAGAATAACCTGATCTCTAATCGCTTGGATTTTTGTTTTCAAATCCTCTGTCTTTTTTAATCAAACAAGAGGGAAAATCATTACTTTTTATGATGAACGCAATAACGATGACTTTACACAAAAATTTACTCTTTTACTTTGAGAAAAAGAAGGGGGGGTTGATGCAGGGTGAAAGATACGAGTGATTATGACATTAGATTAAGCCTGACATCTGACAATTTCACAAAATTTGCCGAATCATTCAAACCATTTTCAAGCAAAATCATGACTAAACACCAGCTATCAACGTCAGTTTTCATTATCGATGTCAGCAATTCACCAGATCAGACCACGGATACAGCACTGAACACACCATGACTAGCACTATTTTCTTTCCACGAAGCGGAAAACCACACTTCTGACAACTACAGTCTGGCGCTACAGAAGAGAACAATACTGTCATTCACAAGTCTGCATTCATATATGTGTGTACGTGTGTGTGTGTGTGTGTGTGTGTGTGTGTGTGTGTGCGTGTGCGTGTGTGTGTGTGCGTGTGTGTGTGTGTGTGTGTGTGTGTGTGTGTGTGTGTACGAAGAGCATCATGCCTTGTAGGTCTTTAAGCCTGTGGCTGAAAGACCACAGTACACAAGGGTGCCTAACACGATAGTTTTTTTTTTTTACCGAGACTTATTTGGTTACAATTCTTGTTGTTGTTAACCCTGAAATTGTAACCAGTAAAGCTCTACTCTGATCCACATTCATTTCATAGATGTATGCAATTATGTTGTGTAAAGGATGGTGTCTCATAATGTAAGCGGTTATGAAATATACGGGATCAATACACTAGAGACACTAGACTTCTCTATAGCCATCACTGTGAAGATGGTGCTTTTTCTCCGTCCTGGCTGCTTACTGCCCTGTCCCTAAACAAGGAAGATACCTACAGCTGCACGTGCAGTCAGCCCATTCATGAAGTAAACATATGATATGTTTGATCTATGCATATAGATGGTGATACTTTAGATCACTATGATCTGTCTTTAATTGCACAAGAACTGCACATGACAAGCACGCCTGGCTGACCCAACACTGGCAAAGACTGGCTCAAGTTGAACTAAAACTACTGTCACAGGCAGTGTTTTTCTCCGAGATTTTATTTTTCTAAATCAGTGTTTGTTGTAGCTTTGTCTGCGCTCTCTTAAAAAATCAGAGTCACACTGCAAACCACACAATTTCAAGCAAACGCAGAGAAGGCACAATAGACACACTGATCTGTCCAAAAAAAAAGACCTACATCAGTATCTGAGGGTAATAAAAAGATCATTATTAGCAATAATGTTATCAGTTGTAAAATGCGAAGAAGCAGTGTTTTCTCATAAATAACAATTCACACGTCTACCAAAAGATTTTACATATTCATCGAAAAATCGACTGAAAATTTAAACCAAAAGACCAATCAAATAGCAACATTCCCTCTATTCAGAGAAAGATACAAATAAATTTCATCCATAATTGCCAATATCAAAGAAAATGCCACGTTTTGAAAAAACAAAAACATCTCAGAGAAAACCACTGTGGTGTGACAAAACCCTGAAAGCTGACAACATGGCCGTCACGTCAGTGTCCCCCCTATCTCTACATACACACTGACACTGCCCCTACTGGTCAGACAGGGAGACGGAGGGGAGGGGTGCAGAGGGGGCGGTGGGGGTTTGAGGGAGGAAAACAGCCTGAGGCACTTTGGTCACCGGCACTTTGCGGCCTCCTCTGAAAGCAAGTGAGAATGACACGGGGATCAGCACAGGTCCTTCAGTTTGTTATCTATCCATGATGTAGTGCTGTGAATCAGTAGGGCAGGTCTGATCAGTTCACTGTATAAAGACAATATGGAACCAAATTCGGGAGAGAGTAAGAGCAGAGCAGAGCAGAGCAGAGCAGAGAGAGAGAGAGAGAGAGGAGAGAGAGAGAGAGAGAGAGAGAGAGAGAGAGAGAGAGAGAGAGGAAGAGAGAGAAACAGACAGACAGACAGACAGACAGACAGACAGGCTGGCAGACAGACAGACAGACACAGCGACACACACAGACGGACGACAGACAAGAGTCTCACAACAACAACAACAACAACAACAACAAAGATTGAAACCCCTCCTGAAACGAGTATGATACAGGAGTAGCTTATTCTACAGACCTACAGCAGGGACATCTTTTCGTCGCAGTGGGTTATTTTATGAGCACTAAATATATCTGGCAACCTTTTCATGTGAATTGAACACACAGTATGAAAGAAGAAATACTGCAAAAATACGAATCATCATTTCTGGAACTCTTAAGGCAAAAATGACTTCTCTTTCCGTAGAGAACGAGCTATACAGGGCAAATGATATAAAACAGTAGGTCCTCAACGCAGTGTGGTCAATTCATCCCGGATAGTGAACCAAGAACTGCTCAGGATCCGGATCTGTGATCATTGTAGCCTACTGCCTTGTGCAGAACGATTCCCACACTGATGACAAGTACTTTGCTGTTTATTTATTTATTTTATTTATTTATTTATTTATTTATTCTTTTGTATCGAGGATAAGAGAATAAGCAATCATGTGCTTTTTTTCATCCGGTCCCCGTGTGTATGCAGTTTTGTAAATATTGTCATCTGTTCCCACCGGCACATGATGGCCTACTCTTACGAAAAGCGGAACAGGATTTACAGACAAGTACAAGTCTGTTGACAGACGAGTACTTTGATTGGTTTGCTTTGCACGATGCCCTCCAGAAATTCCATATATTATTATTATCATTGTCATTATCATTATTATTGAGATAGTGTTGAACAGTCAGTGTAGATTATTAAGCGAGCAGCTGAAAAAGTGAATGAAAGAAGAGATACGTAAAAGAGATGGGTACACTGTAAAAGACACAAGCGTGTAGATAAAGGTTGGGTGTTTTTTTAGGGGGGATACAAACCAAACAAACAAACGATACAAAATCTGAAACCAGAAGTTAAAAAAAAATAGGAAAGAGAGAAAGTGTTGATATGATGTCAGTGCACACACCGCACACACCCACACTGTGGACTACAGACTATTGAACATGTGAAGGAAGAGTGGAAGACAGACCGCAAACCAGTCTGATGAGACAGCTGATGCAATGGTTCCATGTCAAGTTCCAGAGGAGAACAGCCAAAGCCAACACGTCAGAAACACAATGCAAAACCACTGGTTCATACACAAAAGAAGATACACACGTGCTGAGATTGCAAATGCAGTTTAGAATCGTTGAACACAATGTTAAGCATTTCACGGCTTATGATGATACAACTGCAGCCATAGCTGAACGATAGAACTCAGAATGTCATGTTTCTTATTACTAACTGGAGCAAGCTTTACACTCGAACAGCACATGGAAACAAAACTGCTCCATGAAGGTTCTGAATCAGCATTTTACATCAAAAAGTTATTTCTTAATTTAAACTATGCCAGCTTTGGTCTGCGGAAACTAGAAAACCATCATTACACAATGAGGTGCGATTTTTCCTTTTCGTCCGTTTGACAACCAGCTTTCTTACAGTTTAGTAACATTTTGCATCCTCCAAAGAACAGATTTTGCCTTTACTGATTGCAAATTTCTGAGGCTGATTAGCCAGCATCCATGGTGGTGTGAGATGAACAACAAATGAAGTGATTCACTTTTGAATGTGATAATGAGAGGAGCATTATTCCGACATTTGAAGTACTATCGTTCAGCAAGTATACATGTATGAAAGTCCGGGAAAATATCAAACCAGTATTTAGTGTGATAATAAGATTGCTGTTAGCAGCATCAGATGAAACAAGACTGGAGTAAAAGGTTTCTCCACAGTGGTGCGGCAGAAGATGGCTGAAGAAAACAGCGTGATACACGGCACACCACTGACAGACAGCAGGCCACAGTCACACACGGCCAAAAACACCCACGCGGCATTGGCAGCAAACATCTCGTCGTATTTGTCGCCGTATTTCTCTCGTCGCCGTTTCTCTCGCTCTTCCCGCCGCTTGGTGCGCTCCGCCAGGTAGCGCTCTCGTTCTTCCGGTGTCATGGCGTCCAGATCCACGGCGTCAGAGTCGGTGGTGGCGTCACTGAACTGCGCCACGTCATCATACCACTTCTTCTCCTGGCCGCCCTTGCCTTTCCCTTTGCCGCCTTTGGGCTTCTTCACCCGGATTTTGCCACCTTTGCCATCCGACACATCCGTGTACCGACTGCACACGTCAGGGGCATGGCACAGTCATGGGGGCAAGTAACTGTCCAGTCCCCGCCACTGACTGGGATATTACTTCTAAATGGACTTGATTGGAAAACATCTATTTAGAAATCTAATCTAATTTGGGGGGGGCTTTCTTCACACGAATATTGCCACCTTTGCCATCCGACACATCGGTGTACTGACTGCACACGTCAGGGGAATGTTACAGTCATGGGGGCAAGTGAGTGCCCTGTCCCCGCTACTGACTGGGATACTGCTTCTAAATGGACTTGATTGGAAAACATATATTTTAAAAACTCAAAGTGCATAAACTTACTAACAGCTGATGCTACTATTTTATATCATTAAAGAGACATATTGCTTGTAACATCACCTGCATTTGAGCAACCTTCATCGTTGCTGCAACTGGAAAATAAAACTTTTGGAAAGTTTACCAACCCGTGCCAGTTAATGGACACACACCGAGGCATTTCCAAAACCCGCTTTTCCCATCAGTGCATACCTATCCCGCTGTGCTTGCTTTAAGTCATTTTCACTTTGTACTCATCAAGTGACCAAAGTAGCAGTGATGGAAAAGGTACTTACCTTTCAGCATCTGAGCCTGCAACACACACAAACAAACAAAAGTAACATCAGATGATGTGTAATGCCAGTTGCTTTTTTGCCTAGTGCATTTACTTGCATGTCAGTTGGTCTGCTAAATCTTTCTTTCGACCTTGTTAGTTTGCTGACAATGACCAACTCTTTTGTTTCTTTTGTTTCAAAGATTGTTATTGATACCTACTGCATATCATATTCAATGTCTCCACTTTAACTGAGCGAGAAACAGAAAACACCCGGTATATGCCTTGAGACTGACGTCGCTGCTCAAACAACTTATGCCATCACTGCTGCCATCACACACAATTATTGGTGCTACTGCAATCTGCTCCTCTCTCTCTCTCTCTCTCTCTCTCTCTCTCTCTCTCTCTCTCTCTCTCTCTCTCTCTCTCTCTCTCTCTCTCTCTCTCTCTCTCTCACGCACAGAGAGAAAGAAAGACAAAGACAGAGAGAGGGGGGGAACACTGACTTTCATACTCCTCCGCTTTCCCATAGCCGACCACTTTGCCGTCCTTGTCCCGGATACGTTTCTTCCTCATGATTCTGCGGGTACCGCCCTCGCTGGTCTCGCTGTAGTAGCTGTGCTCACTGTCCGACCCGTGCCGCTTCTTCTTCTGCAGGCCATGCACACACACACACACACACACACACGCGCGCGCGCGCGCGCGCGCACGCACGCACGCAAGCACGCACGCACGCACGCACGCACACACACAGACACACACACACACACACACACACACACACACACACACACACACACACACACGTGGATCAGTCATTTTGAATAGTCATTATATGTGGGGGGGTTCAAGTTCAAAGTACAATACTTTATTGTCTCAGAAACAGAGAAATTCTTGCGGAATGAAGGAAAGAAACGGGGAGAGGCTCAGAAAGAAAGAAAGAAAGAAAGAAAGAAAGAAGAAAGAAAGAAAGAAAGAGAGAGAGAGAGAGAGAGAGAGAGAGAGAGAGAGAGAGAGAGAGAGAGAGAGAGAGAGAGAGAGAGAGAGAGAGAGAGAGAGAGAGAGAGTCCAGACTTCTTCTGTACATCGGCCTTAGGTCACAATACAAAAGCAATCACCACTCTCAGAACATTTGTATATCACCATCACCACTATTACCACCCTCATCATCATCATCACTATCACCATCACCATCATCACCACCATCAATCATCATCAATCACCACCATCCCAGCCATCACCACCAATCACAACCATAAACACCAACACCACCGCCCGTCACCATCATCATCATCTTCACCACCACCCGTCACCACCACTATCACCACCACCACCCTCACCCTGACTCTCGCCACCACCCACCACCCACCACCACCACCACCATCACCCTCACCACCAACCACCACCACCCCTCACCACCAACCACCACCACCCATCACCACCACCCTCACCACCACCACCACCAACCACCCTCACCACAACCCTCATCACCACCACCACCCACCCTCACCACCACCACCACAACCATCACCACCACCACCACCAACCACCCACCACGACCCCCCCCCCCCAATCACCCTCACCACCACCTACCACCACCACCCTCCTCACCCTCCTCACACCTCACCCACCTCACCCTCACCCTCCTCACTACCTTTTTCTTGGCCAGTCCCCCGCCCTCCAGAGCGCTGTCATCACTGTGGTACGACTCACTGCCGCTGTACGTGCCGTCTCCGCGCTTCCTGCGGCGTCGGACATGCCGCGTGCCGCCCTCACTGACCACGCTGTAGTAGCTGTGGGCACTGTCCGGCCCGTGGGCTCTCTCGCGGCGTCGGCGGCGTCGTCTAGCTGCTCCGTCCTCGTCCTGTGTGATTCCAGATTCAAAAAGATTCAAAATTCAAAGAAGATTCCAGATTCAAAAAGATTCAAAATTCAAAGAAGATTCCAGATTCAAAAAGATTCAAAATTCAAAGAAGATTCCAGATTCAAAAAGATTCAAAAAGATTCCAGATTCAAAGAAGATTCCAGATTCAAAAAGATTCCAGATTCAAAAAGATTCAAAAAGATTCCAGATTCAAAGAAGATTCCAGATTCAAAAAGATTCCAGATTCAAAAAGATTCCAGATTCAAAAAGATTCAAAAAGATTCCAGATTCAAAGAAGATTCCAGATTCAAAAAGATTCCAGATTCAAAAAGATTCCAGATTCAAAAAGATTCCAGATTCAAAAAGATTCCAGATTCAAGTGTGTGTGTGTGTGTGTAAGAGTGTGTGTGGGCGCATCCCACCCACTTAAGGCAACACAGAGAAGACGAGGGAATATACACACGTGTACATGCCATCTAAAGAGAGAGAGGGGGAAGGGCAGGCAGGCAGGCAGACAGACAGACAGACAGACAGACAGACCACACACACACACACACACACACACACACACACACACACACACACACACACACACACACACACACCACACAAGACAGACAAACACAGACAGACAGACAAGACAAGACAGACAGACAGACAGACAAGACACACAGACAGACAAGACAGACAGACAGGTACATACAGCACTACTGTGGTAGGACTCGGAATCGCTGTAGGTGCCATCGGCTCTCTTTCGGCGGCGTCGTACCCGCCTGGTTCCCCCGGCACTGACCACGCTGCGGTAACTGAAGTCACTGTCGCTGTCCGGGTCCCGCTTGCCCTTCTGCTCACAGTCACCACAGTAACACGTTTCCATTTCTTACTATAGAATGAATTGCAGGATGCACAGAAAGAGAGAGAGAGAGAGAGAGAGAGAGAGAGAGAGAGAGAGAGAGAGAGAGAGAGAGAGAGAGAGAGAGAGAGAGAGGGGGGGGGGGAGACAGACAGACAGACAGACAGAAAGAAAGAAACAGATGACCACACTGCGGTAACTGAAGTCACTGTCACTGTCGGGGTCCCGCTTGCCTTTCTGCACATAGTCACCACAGTAACACCTTTCCTAGTATATATAGACTTTCTTCTTTTTTTTAATGTTTATTAAATTCATACCAAAGAGTAGGATACCTTAACATAATTAAGGATTATAAACAGGAGTGCACAGAAAGAGGAGAGAGGGGGGGAGAGAGAGGGGGGGAGAGAGAGAGGGGGGAGGGGAGGAGAGAGAGAGGGGGGGGAGAGAGGGGGGGGAGAGAGAGGGGGGAGGGAGAGGAGAGAGAGGAGGGGGGAGAGAGAGGGGGGGGAGAGGAGAGAGGGGGGGAGAGAAGAGAGGGAGGGGGAGAGAGAGGGGGGGAGATGAGAGAGGGGGGAGGAGAGAGGGGGGGAGAGAGGGGGGGGGAGAGGGGGGGGAGAGAGGGGGGAGAGAGAGAGAGAGAGAGAGAGAGAGAGAGAGAGAGAGAGAGAGAGAGAGAGAGAGAGAGAGAGAGAGAGAGAGAGAGGAGTAAGGCGGGAGAGAAAGAGAGACAGACAGACAGAGAGGAAGTACTGCAGAGAATAGCGAGACAGGTGGGAGTGGTCAGAACATTGTGCTCGCAATTTGACGACCCAGGTTCGATTCCCGTTCGAGGGGATTTTTTTCCTGGAGTTAACATCAGTGCAGACTCCACTCCCCCCAAAAAAGTCCTTCGGATGAGACTTTAAACCGAGGCCCCGTGTGCGAACGCACGCAGAACATCTTGCGCACACGTTAAATCCTTTTCCGCTTTTCGTAAGAGTAGGCCATTGTGTGCCGTTGGGAACAGATGACAAGATTCACAAAACTGCATACAGACGGGGACTGGATGTAAAAGAAGCACATGATTGCTTATTCCATTATCCTCGAAATAAAAAGAATAAATAAATAAGATAAATAAACTACAAGTCACCCACCTTACGCCGCGCCCGTTCCTCAGCCGTCTCCTCTGTGACGATCAGGTTTCCGTCTTTGTCTCTCCGCACCTTCATCCTCCCCTGCCCCTTCCCTCCCCCCTTGTCTCCCCCCTTCAGCTTCACCAGCCCCGTCTCGGGGTCCACGTGACCAATTTTCCTGGAGAGAGAGAGAGAGAGAGTTGTTGTTAAGACTTTCAAGGTGTAACAACCATCAACAACACTCAGTAATTTTTAGGTGTTTTTTTTTTTAATTTATTGTTGTTTTATGCAAAATTCTGCTTCTCGTGGTTAAACCAACTAGTTGCCAAAAGTGTTCCCCTAAGAACTGATGTTGAATCCGACTGTATGTTTATTTCTCAACAGTTGTCTCTGTAACTACAATATTATATGATAGAAAAGCCCCACAGAAAATGGGAACACTTTTGCTGTCCATAAAAAACAGGTATACTCATAGAATCTATGTGATCGTAGGGGAGCGAGGCGTTAGAGACCTCACTTCTCCAGGGGCCAGCATGTTGAGGGTGGCGCCCATCTCCTCTCCCTTGCTGCTTTACCTTCCCTGACCCTAAAGAGGACAGGTACCCACTAACAGCTGGGTGAACTGAGGGACTGTACTGAAGACAAGGCGCGCAAACGGTCACCCATCCAATTGATACACAAGCTCGATGCTGCTAAACATTGGCTGGGGGAAAGCGAGTGCTCTGACCACTGAACTATCTTGTCCAGCTCATACAAAACAAAATTTCAAAAGACTTTTTTCAGAAATATTCTATGAACTGATTGTAAGACCACTTTTCTTAATCATCGAAATTATTATTCGACATCCGGCCTGTTTTGTAAATTGTTAGTTTTTCTCTCATTTTGTGTTCTTCACAACATGTCTGTCTCAAATTATGTTATTTATTATTATTATTAGTGTTATTTTTTGCTATACTGTGACCACAACTGCTCTCTTTTTCAATTTCTAATTCTTTTCAACATAGATTAACATGGCTTTTTGTTTGTCTTTTTTATAAATCAGATTTTTCGAGTTTTTGGTTGGTTTGTTTTTCTTTTAGTTGGGGGGTATTTTGGTTTGCTTTTTGGTTTTCTATATTTGCAGGATGACAAAAAATTGTGTAATCTTAATCTGATACCGTCAATAACGATCATGTTGACTCGACTTTACCTGACTTAACAAATTACAGACAGACAGACAGACAGACAGAGACAGACAGACAGACAGACAGACAGGCAGGCAGGCAGACAGACAGGCAGGCAGGCAGGCAGGCAGGCAGGCAGGCAGGCAGGCAGGCAGGCAGGCAGACGGGCGTAGAGACAAGAGAGGGGACACTTACTTTTTGTACTTCTTGCCAGTCACCGGATCCACAACCACCTCGTACACACTGCCATCTTTCCCCACGATCCGTGTGCCTACGGTGGCTGTGAATATCCAACACATACACACACACACACACACGCGGGCGCACGCACGCACGCACGCACACACACACAGAGTTAATTTTTGCTGACTATCACAGTGCACATTAAACAATTAACACCAACCACTGTTCTGGTTTATATCATTCCTTGGTTGTGTTTGTCTTTTAGCCTCATTAAAAACACCCAATAAGGCAAAACACAATCGTTGAAAACCCATCCATATTTCTCGAGTAAGCCAGCCATGGCCGACAGCATGTATAAATGAATATATCCAGTGTTCAATCTGCGCGATAGTTGAGTCCAGTTAATGAAGATGCTGAGTGCCAGGGCAACATGACACCCCCACCCCATCTTGGAAGATCCAAACTTCTCAACAAGCTAATGAAGAAGTCGTCTCATAAGGAAACCCACCCTGACTCGACCCAGACCAAGCTGAACTAAAAGATATTTGTCTTTGCTCCTTACCAAAAAAAAAAGACAAAAGCCACATAATTTGGTTTTGCTTTTTCTGGGACTTTGTTTTGCCTCTTTATTATCTTTCGTTTTGTACAGGACAGATTGAATACATTTGTTCGTCTAATGAGGCTACCTTAATGGTGGGCAACAACGGTCCAATACACAAAATGTCACCATTTGTGAACTTCGGATCTCTATCCGAGGAACGAAAAAGAGGCAACTTCTGTTTCCATGAGAAGCATTTTATATTTTACATTTGTTATTGATATGATGTTCGTCTAGAGACCTCAGCTTTTATTTTCATTATCAAATAATCCAACCACAACTGTTCATGTAAATGTCTGGTACAAAGGCAAAGCCCACCCAGCCCTCTTTAAAAGGTAATGGTAAAGGTATCCCATAACCTGCGTAGTCGTAGGGGAGCAAGGCGTTAGAGACCTCAGCTTCTCTCTAGGGGCTAGCATGTTGAGGGCGGCGGCAACCCATCTCCTCGCCCTCACTGCTTTACCTTCTATGACCCTAAAGAACCCTCTTTACCTTTATTTATTTTTACAAAATACAAATACAAATACCTTTCTGTATTTCAGGATCGTCATCATCGTACACAGTGGACGCCTTCTCCCAGTCTTCCAAGGTCTCTCCCTCTCCCATGAATTTCTTCAGGAGCGCGGGGTCTCCCCCTGACTCCTGGAACTTCTTGTACTCGTCCTCTGTCATCATCACCGTCTTCTCGATGATCCTGCCGCTCTTGGTGCGGATCTTCATCTTCACCACCTGAGCAGACAGGTAGGAAACAGTCAACTACCGTGTTGTGTTGTTGGCTTGCTTGGTGCGGGTGCGGTTGCGGTTGGGTGGATGGGTGTTTTGTGTTTGTTTTGTTTGTTTGTTATTACTGGTTTTGTTGTTGTTGTTGTTGTTTCGGGGATAGGGGGAGGGGGAGAGGGAGGGAGGGAGAGGGGGAGAGGGAGGGAGTGAGGGAGAGAGAGGGAGAGAGAGAGAGAGAGAGTGTGTGTGTGTGTGCGTGCGTGTGTGCGTGTGCGTGTGTGTGTGTGTGTGTGTGTGTAATTTGTGGTGGTGGTGGTGTGGTGGTGGTGGTGATGGTGTGTGTGTGCGTGTGGTGTGGTGTGGTGTGGTGTGGTGTGGTTGGTGGTGTGGTGTGGTGTGGTGTGGTGTGGTGTGGTGTGGTGTGGTGTGGTGTGGTGTGTGTGTGTGTGTGTGTGTGTGTGTGTGTGTGTGTTATTGCATTGTATACGTATTGGGTGTACCGCTTTAAAGTCGCAGTAGATTTCTCTGCGTGAAATTGAGGCTCTATCCGTGGATATAGAGCGCGTCGCCACAAGAGCAGCGCCACCCTTTTTTTTCCTCTTTTCCTGTCTGCATGTGTACTTGTTTCCCTATTAGAGTGGCATTTTTCTAAAACAAAAATTTGCATGGGACAACTCTGTTGATACCGTAGACTCTTTTACGTGCGCTCAATACGTGTTGCACACAGAGCCTCTGTTTCTGGTCTCATCTGAAAGACTAGTCCCCAGATCACCATTAGGGGTCTAATGGATTTTTTTTTTAAAGGGGGAAAGAGGGGTGTTGAGCTCAAACGGGGATCGAACTCTTAGTTCTTGCTTTCTATACGGGTGCTTTACCTCTAGGCTACCGATCCACATGCAGTAAAGGATGCAACATGATACCACTTCTTTAAATTTGCACAATGTGCACACGTGTATATCTCTCTGTTAAACAGAAACTGTAAACAAACAGCACCTTCACAATCACAATATCAAATCAACAAACAGCTCTATCATTATTTATTTATTCTTTCTTTTTATTTCGAGGATGGTGGAATAAGCACTCGTGTGGGGTTGTTGTTTTTTTTAACATCCAGTCCCCCCGTGTGTATGCAGTTTTGTAAATTTTGTCATCCGTTCTCACCGGCACACAATGGCCTAAAAAAAACCACTAGCACACACCATGATGCTCAAGGCACATAAAGCAGAGTAAAGGCAGCATCTACAGCAGACTACTCTAGCAACACTCAACTACAACACCAACAGGTCTAGCCATTCTCTACACACAAGCATAATTCTCTGAGTTCAACAATAAAACACCAATAAGTTGAAAAAGCTTGCAAAACGGACCGATTGGTGCCAAAGTCGGGGCCAATTCTTTCATGTACCCACATAACTGAAAAGGGATTATTTCTAATATCCTGTTTCTAAAGAGCCTATAGCGTGTCTGTTTTTAAACGCGGGCAAAATTGCAAGACAAAACTTTGAATAGTACCTGAAAGCAGAGTTATTTCATGAAAACCAAATAATGTCCAGACACACATGCTCGGGCAACCTGTATGCAGTAGGCTACCCGAAAAATGCACGCGCAAACGCACGCACGCATACACACGCACACACACACACACACACACACACACACACACAACACACACACACACAACACACACACACACACACACACACACACACACACACACACACACACCTTTCCACCTAACCAACCCCACCCACCCCCCCATACCCCAAAGTGTGCACAATACCCAGGGAACGAGGCTGCAGGGTGCACGCACCTTCATGGCTGTACCCTCGGGTACCTTCTCCCAGGACTGGATGGTGCCTTGTTCCTCAGGCTTGAGGTACTTGTTGAGGATTTTGCTGGGGTCTCCCCCCTCCTTCATCATCTTCTCGTAATCCTCCTCCGTGATGTAGATGGTCTTCTCGATCAGACGACCGCTCTTGGTGCGAATCATCGTCTTGATAGCCTACCATCAGGTTGTTCAGTGAGAGCAGGGGGATAGGGAGGGAGGGGTGGGGGTGGGGAAGTAAGGAGTTGGGGTGCTGATCAGGACTCCTTTGGAGCTTGCTTATGTTCATTACTCTCTCTCTCTCTCTCTCTCTCTCTCCTCTCTCTCTCTCTCTCTCTCTCTCTCTCTCTCTCTCTTGGAATGGACTTCCTCTTCAATATCCTTTCATATTTTCATTATTTGAAAAAAAAACCCAGCTGCTCACTAGCAGACTAAAAGATAACGAAAAAAAGCACTGACATAAAAAGCAATAGTTTACCAACACAAACTACAGTATTTCCTATTTGAAGCCTGCGGCATCAATGGCAAGACTTATCAATAAAGAAGTGTGACCATCACCTATTCCGTTTCATTCAGAACTGATTTGTGACACGAATAAGTCAATCTGATTATATTCAAAACAAATCAATCTTTAACACATGTCTCAGTTAAAAAGTTTTGTTATCATTTTTTTCAGTTGTTCTTTTTGTTGATCTATTTTCCCAATAGCGATAAAACAAGAGTTTACGCATAAACAATGGCATGGCTATTTGGTATCAATTGTTTTACATGATGTTGATCAGGGAAATTTTCTCTTGATAGAATTACTACTCATATACTTTAAGCTGCTTCCAATTCACATGTTTTATATCGAAGAAAAAAGCCAAAGCAAGAATTCAACTAAACGCACAGTGCCAGCAAATAAACCAAAAACTAAAAAGCAACAACACTTGAGAAGGAAACAATGCAAGCAAGTAGCTAAGCTCAAACACATGTCCAACTACAATTCTTAAATCACAGTCACATCACCACCATTTTTACCATCATCATCATCATCACCATCATCATAGTCATCATCATCACATCATCACACCATCACCACCATCATCATCACCACAATCACCATCACCACCATCATCATCATCAACAGCAGAACTACTCTTCGTGATCTCAAGTCATTTATGACAGTACTTAAGGATGCTAAGTAAAGAATAGAGAAATGCCATCGGCTCTCTGGAAGTCCTGTAAAACTGGATTTTCAACAGTGCCTAACACGAATGTCATGCTTTGTATAGGCTGAATTCCATTGAAGTGTAGCCTATACCCCTCTCAGTCACGGCAGATTTCTCTGCGTGAAATTCGGGCTGTTCTCCCCGAGGAGAGCAGAACCACCCGTTTAAAAACAAATTTCTGTTTGCAAGTGGACTTGTTTTCTGATGAGTAGATAGTGTAAAAGGGAATTGTTTGAAACGTTCTTGGAGGAAATAGCACGTTGAAAAAAATATGAATGACAACACCATTTCCCATTTACTTTTTAATGCAATACACTTATCTTTAGATGTGTTGTACTCGCCAGATTTCAACATTTAAACAAACAAAAACAAAAGAGAAAAAACTGAAAGAAAGTTAACAACCCACAACATTTTTTCTCTCGATAATCATTTTCTTTTGTCTTCACTGGCAAAAATTCTTGCTTGGATTCTTTTTTTTATTTCTTGAATAATCGGGGAGGGGAGGGGGGCATTGTTATTTCTTCTTTTTGCTATGTGACCAGTTAAGACACTTCCATCTCTTTAGTGGCCTAGAAGACTTTAAACGTAAAGTCTCTCTCTCTCTCTCTCTCTCTCTCTCTCTCTCTCTCTCTCTCTCTTATTGTTTAGTATATTTTTAACTTGATGTATCCCTGAAAAGGGCGGGGACTGGATGTAAAAAAGCACATGAGTGCTTATCTATTATCCTCGAATAAAAGACTTTGCCTTGCCTTGCCTTGCCTTGCCTTGCCTCTCTCTCTCTCTCTCTCTCTCTCTCTCTCTCTCTCTCCTCTCTCTCTCTCCTCTCTCTCCCCTCTCTCTCTCTCTCTCTCTCCCTCCCTCCCTCCCTCTCTCCCTCCTCTCTCATGGTAAACACAGACTTAACTACTGGAATGTATCCCCCCCTTTTCCTAAGTGACATTCTAAATCCAAGGTTTGAACAGTGCAATTCCTGTAGTGTCCTGACCACGAAAACACCACCACCTTGGATGTCTCCAATCCTCCTCGCCTTACCTTCATCCCTGGTTCAGGAACTTTCTCCCAGGACTCAATCTGGCCTTGTTCCTCAGGCTTGAGGTACTTGTTGAGGATTTTGCTGGGGTCTCCCCCCTCCTTCATCATCTTCTCGTAATCCTCCTCCGTGATGTAGATGGTCTTCTCAATCAGACGACCGCTCTTGGTGCGAATCATCGTCTTGATAGCCTACCACAAGTGGGGTTAGCAGTGCAGGGCTAGAAGCTGTGTTAACTGTCAGTCATTTTAGTGGGCTACTCCATGCTTATTAACACGCCTACTCTACAATTTTTTTTCTCTCAAAGTCTATCCAAAAAAGCACTGAACCACGCTGAAGTTAAAATTAGATTAAGCTTTAAAACTTCATGCTGCTGAAACGCCTTTTAGATATTAATGCAAACATATTAAAATTAATTTCAATAAACCTGAAAAACAATTATGAGAAAAATCCATATAAAAAGCTACCACATAAGACTCAGTCTGTTAACACACATGCAAAGCCAACCCAACAGTCCACAGCTCTAACGGTACTGGTTTGTCAGTCCAGCAACTCTTAGCACACACTGTCCGAGAAGAACACGAATAGTGCCATCTTTTTCGTGTTATGATGTTTATATATTCCCTTTTTTTAAAAAAAATTATGATGACTGTATACTCTCCTTGTCAATTCATTTCCCCAAATGAAATGAGCTTGTTCTCTGAGGGGGATAGATCACTGTAATAATGCAAGGCACTGTCTGCATGTGTGTTTACAATTGGAAGCAATTTTCCTTCCTCATTCTTTCCTTTTCTGTTGCAGTGGTTTTGGCAGATTGGGGTGTAACATACGAAGTTTTAGATGTAAGATTAGATGTCAGCTTATTGCCTCCCTTCTGAAAGAAACCAACCTGACTTCCATTCAAAGCATGGTGGGCTGGGGAAAAAAAACAAAGCACCCTAGGTTATGTTGTATAAAATTATCACTATCTGAGCAACAAAACGTCAACTTATGGTTGGGTACGGTTGCAAAGACGGTTTAACATAATGACATCATCATCATCAGTATTAGCAACAACGGTGACAATAACAGCAACAACTCTCTCAGTTATACTGCATGTTATCTGTCAGAAATAAATTCAACAGGCAAAACTCATGCAAGCTGTAAATGATTTTCGTCACATTCATAATTAAAGAGTTACGAAACAAAACTCAAACATTATTGCCTCCAAATTATTAGCTATTGTTATTGTTGTTGTTGTTGTTGTTGTTGTTGTTGTTGTTGTTATTATTATTATTATTATTACCATCAATATAGTAGGACACATGTTTGTTTAGCGTTATGCAGTATTGCTTTTCACTTATTAGCTACCACTGTCATACCTATTATTACACAAAACATGGTTTGTCAACATCATTATTCCGCAACTAAAAAGCTGCTGTTATCATTAAAAAAGGAGGCAAAACTGGAGTGCTTCACTACATGCGTGTTAGCAAGAAACTCAAAACTCGTCACCAAAAAAAAACTGGCTGTTGGGAGGTTTTTCTCTGCTCCATTTCAAACAGCAGTGGTCACTCTGCCTCACTGGTAGTGCTGCTTTCGTCATCTTTTCCACACCAGCTGCCTTGGTGTCCAGGTATTCTGAGGTCTTGTTCGTTTTTATCCTCCCCTTTAGAGCAATGGCTTTTACTTTTCAACATTAGGCCTGTCACCTGAATGGACCCCGAGCACGTAGAGAGGGGGGGGGGGAAGGAGGTGAAGGGAAGGAGTGAGGGGTGGAGGAAGTGTGACATACACTTTAAAAATAATAGTGTACGCAGATCAGGTTATCTATTAAGCTTAAGATTCCTCTTTTTTTTAATTGTAAATAATTTCTCCTACAAAACAAACAAAAACAAACAACTGGCTGCTTCAGTTTTCGCTACAAGCGGCCTCAACATGTCAAGATGACTGACCCCTCCTCCGCTCCGCTGGGCTTACCTTCATGCCAGGCTCAGGGGCCTTGTCCCAGGACTCGATCTGCCCCTGTTCCTCAGGGTCCAGGTACTTGTTCAGGATGGCGTTGGCGTCCGCCCCCTCCCTCATCATACGGTCGTAGTCGTCAGCGGAGACGTAGATGGTTTTCTCGATCAGACGGCCGCTCTTGGTGCGGATCAGCGTCTTGATGGCCTTGGCCGGCTCCCCGCTCTGCCACCCCTCGATGGTCTCCCCTTCCTCCAGGGGAAGGTACTTCTTCAGGATTTCGTTAGGGTCCATGCCTGTGTGGGAGAGGGAGGGAAGGGGGGGTAAGAAATGGGAGTGTCTGCTGGTGATTGATAAGTTAATGGATTTTATTTATTTTTATTTATTTATTCTTTTTATATCGAGGATAATGGAATAAGCACTCTTGTGCTTTTTTTTACATCCAGTCCCCGTGTGTGTGCATTTTTGTAAATGTCAACTGTTCCCACCGGCACACGATGGCCTACTCTTACGAAAAGCGGAACAGGATTTAACGTGTGCGCAAGATGTTCTGCGTGCGTTCGCACACAGGGCCTCGGTTTAAAGTCTCATCCGAAGGACTGGATGGACTGACGAGCTATTTTGAAGAGGAAAGGATAGTGTAGACAAGACTTACAAGTACGAATGTTTCATCATCTCAAAAGAATGAGAAATATATGTGGCTTTTAAGGGTAGCTAAATACAAACAACAAATACACAATTTATTACAGAAAACATTACAAATAAGTTTACCACTTATCTATTTACTTTTCTCTTCTTCGCGTTCCGTTACCAGGTGGGGTGCGTAGTGCGTAGTCTTTTCCTGTGCTTGTCTCTTTGCAGAAAGCCTCAGTCAACGCATTCCGACTTCAGAAAAGCTCATTTCATCGTACAGGTTGCATGCTGGATATGTTAGTATTTCCATAACCCATCAATCGCGGACATGAATGACGGTATCTTAAACGTGCATGTTTGATCTGCATGTGTATCCACACGGAGGGAATCAAGGTACTGGCAGGTCTGCACTTGAAATTAACCTGGGAGATCATAAAAAAAATCCCACCCTTATGTCACCAGACACTGTCGAGATTCGAACTCATGACTTCATAGACCAGTGGGGATGAATCAAACTGTCTTAAAACGCGCCATGTTTATCAATATGTGGTCTATTCACAAGCTCACTGCTTGCTTGACCGGCCGACAGACTGACCAGTGGTTTACCGATCAGTTTTGTTTTCATTTTAGCTGGTGGGTAGGCGTAGAGCCAGACTGGTCCAGTGACTGACAGGGGACAGAGCACCCAAAGAAGATACAGTCACCTGCATCAGTCACCCTCACCATACTGCTAGCTGCCGCCCTGCCGGATGACCCTGAAACTGACCCTGACCCACACACCGTTTATTGATTGATTGATTGATTGATTGATTTATTTATTTATTCTTTTATATCGAGGATAATAAGATAAGCACTCATGTGCTTTTTTTTTCATTCAGTCCCCGTTGTGTATGCAGTTGTGTCAATATTGTCACCTGTTCCCCCACAGGCACACAATGGCCTACTTTTACGAAAAGCGGAACAGGGTTTAACGTGCTGTGCGCAAGATTGTTCTGCGTGTGGAGGAGTGACCGACCCACCTTCCTGTCGGGTGACCCTGAAGCTGACCCTGACCCTGACCTTGACCCCGGTGTGGAGGAGTGACCGACCCACCTTCCTGCCGGGTGACCCTGAAGCTGACCCTGACCCTGACCCTGACCCCGGTGTGGAGGAGTGACCGACCCACCTTCCTGCCGGGTGACCCTGAAGCTGACCCTGACCCTGACCTTGACCCCGGTGTGGAGGAGAGAGTGACCGACCCACCTTCCTGCCGGGTGACCCTGCAGCTGACCCTGACCCTGACCCTGACCTTGACCCCGGTGTGGAGGAGAGAGTGACCGCGACCCACCTTCCTGCAGCATCCTGTTGTAGTCGTCCTCCGAGATCATGATCACCTTCTCCACCAGCCGGCCGCTCTTGGTCCTGATGTACGTCTTGATGGTCTTCATCTTGGCCTCCCCCCACCCCTCCACGCTCTCCTCTCCCGTCACGTACTTCTTCAGCAGCTGGGGACATCATTATTATCATCATCATCGTCGTCGTCGTCATCATTATCATCATCATCGTCATCATCGTCGTCGTCGTCGTCGTCGTCATCGTCATCAGCATCATCATCGTTATTGTTGTTAGGTGTGGTGATGGTGGTTGTTACTGTTGATTTCGTTTTTTGTTTCTGTGTTGTGTGTGGTGTGAGTATGTAGTGAGGAAGGGTGTTGGTTTTTGTTTTTTTAGGTAGGATTGTGTTGCTCTGTGTCATATTATTATTATTATTATTATTATTATTATTATTATTATTATTATTATTATTATTATTATTATTATTAAAATTATCATCATCAGTGCAGTGTTGAGTTTCCATGGCATTAGTTTGTGTTGTAAAGCGTACAACTGTACTGTACCGTTGTATCAATTAAACAGACTTTCATTTCGATATTAATATAATACTGTATCGCATTACACTGCATTACGTTTCTCATGTTACGTTGCGTCACCTTGCTTTACGTAGCATTTTTTGTGGTTGCAAAGCACTGTGTTGTGTTGTACTGTATACACAGAACACGATGCACAGAAAACACAAGACGTAACACACAATCTTATCTCTATTTGCAAACTTGCAAGTGTGAGCGCACATCCAGTACGCTTTGAGCTTACATTGCAGGGGTATGATGCTAAACAAAAATCCTTTTATTGTTATTATGTCTCATGTTTGTAACCAAGATCGTCATTATTAGTTGTTAATCTTGTGGAGGTATTCGACTGTACTGTATCTATCTTCCACCCCACTCCCCACAGCGCACAAATCTAGCATAACTCAGTCAAGCACCTACGAGTGTGTATTGTGATATTTTTATTTGAAGGTTTAATGTTTGAACAAATATGAAATGTAGCTATCTTGTATCTTTTGATTATGATTCTTATCAATATGCCTGTCAGTATTGTAATTGCCCTTCAGGGATGATTAAAGTGTTTTTGACTTGACTTGACTTGACTCAAGGGTCCAGGGTCCGAGTACTAAAACTACCCCCTTCCTTTTACCAAGACCAAGTGCGGTCAGTTTACTGCTACAACTAGAACCAGGTTGGAATGGAACTTAACAGCAGCTGAGAGAAGCTGAAAGTGGGGAGAAAACTGACTGACAGCTCTGTCACAGCTGTTAAGTTTTCCCCCACTTTCAGCTCCTCTCAGCTAGCTAATTAATTCATCCCATCCCAGCACAGATGGGGGGGGGGGGAGCAGCTAGTGCTAACTATAGCAGGAACTGGCCTTCACGTAAGACTGGTTAATTAAAAAAAGGAAAGGGCGCGCTAAATATATAATTATAGCACTGTTGACTGAGTGATGCTGGATTTGTACAAGCGTTGTGGTGGTGCGTTGCCCCTCCACCCCCACCCCCCACCCCCCACTGTGGCCAGCAGACCTCATTGGCGTCAGCACGGCCCTCCCGGATGGCGTCATAGTCGTCCTTGGAGACGTAGATGAGGCGCTCCTCCAGGCGGCCGCTCTTGGTGCGGACATAGGTCTTGATGGCCACCACCTCGTCCTTGTCCCAAGACTCCAGACCTTCCGCCTCGTCTGCAGTCAGGTACTGCACACACCATGAGAAGAGAGAGGGGGGTGGTGAGGGGAGGTGGGGAGGTGGGGGAGAGTTATTGTTTGTTTGGCGTACCCTCACACAAACTGCTCGTGCGTAATGGCACGCACTCATATCTTACACACACTGTTCCGCTTTTCGGACGAGTAGGCCATTGTGTGCCGATTGGGAACAGAAGGCAACATTTACTAAATTGCATTACACACGGGGACTGGCTGTAAGGAAACCATATGAGTGCTTATTCCATTTCTCTCTCTCTCTCTCTCTCTCTCTCTCTCTCTCTCTCTCTCTCTCTCTCTCTCTCTCTCTGATAGAGTGTGTGTTTCTCTGTTTCTCATCTCTGTTTGTTTTGTTGTTGTTGTTGTTGTTGTTGTTTTTTGGGGGAGGGGCTGCTATTCCCTAATCAGGGCAAGGGCTGGATGAAAAAAAAGTATGTGCATGCTTACTCTGTTACCCTTGTAAAATAAAGATCATTCTTTCATTCTCTCTCTCTCTCTCTCTCTCTCTCTCTCTCTCTCTCTCTCTCTCTCTCTCTCTCTCTATCTCTGTGGTGTGTGTGTGTGTGTGTGTGTGTGTGTGTGTGTGTGTGTGTGTGTGTGTGTGTGTGTGTGTGTGTGTGTGTATTTCAATGTCTTACCTTCTTCAAGATGTCGGCCACATTCTTGCCCTCTTTGAAGGCCTCATAGTCTTCCTCAGACAGAAAGATGATTCGTTCCACCAGCCGTCCGCTCTTCGTTCTGATGTACGTTTTGATGGCTTTCACCCCTGAACACACACGCACACACACAAACACAAACACGCACGCACACACACAAACACAAACACGCACGCACACACACACACGCGCGCGCGCACACACACACACGCACGCACACACACACACACAGAGCACACATACACACAGCACACACACACAACACACACACACACACACACACACACACACACACACACACACACACACACACACACACACACAGGGGTTTGAACGTACATATCTATACACGCACACAAATACATACTCATTAATGTAGGCCCAAACGTATATTCTTGCACACACATGAACACGCACACGCACAAGCACGAGCGCGTACACAGCCATACCATAAAACAATCTAAACAGTTAACAACGTACACGAAAACTTACAAAACAGATAGTTGTGATTCCAAACAAATGACCTCCAAATCACAGATAAGAACACATAGAAACGAAGGAACATGCAGTGCTGTCCTCCTCAACATGTTACAACATCACCTTTTTTAATCTAGAATTCTGTTTGACTTTTCTTCTCCCTTAACTTCCTGAGGAGTCGTTGGGGCACTTCTCTGATTTTTTCAGGCAGCGTATCGAAGATAAGCTGAACCTGGCGGAGCCCATACCTCGAAGGATGCATGCTGGGTTCGTGATCGTAACGTCCACACAGAGCTGGCCCACTTCCAATCACTCAAAGCAGTGGGAGGAATTGGTATTGGTCCCACCCCCAGTTTAAAATAGTATCCCAGACATAAGGAAAATAGTAAGTTTGTTGTCTGAAGTCACCTCCAAACCAATCCAATCCAATCGTGTTGTCATCTTCAAGGGCCTTTTTTCAATATGTTGCATCTACAATTACGCTTTAGTTCTGTTTTTTCTGACATTTTCGAACAAATGATAAAGAGGGGTAAGACACCATTAAAAGGGTACTAAAGGGGGGGGGGGAAGAGAGAGAGAGAGAGAGAGAGAGAGAGAGAGAGAGAGAGAGAGAGAGAGAGAGAGAGAGAGAGAGACAGAGAGACAGAGACAGAGACAGAGACAGACAGACAGACAGACAGACAGAGACAGCCAGACAGACAGACAGAGACAGAGAAAGAGACAGAGAAAGAGAAAGACAGACAGACAGACAGACAGACAGCAGACAGAGAGACAGTCAGGCAGATAGAGAAAGAGATAAAGAAGGTGGGAGAGACAGACAGACAGACAGACAGACAGACAGAGACAGACAGACAGACAGACAGACAGACAGACAGACAGACAGACAGCAGACAGACAGACAGACAAAGACAGACAGACAGACAGCCAGACATATTTTCTTTCCAAATCATAATCATGGCAGTAAACAAAGAGAAAACAAAAGAATAGCACATAATGATATAGATCTAGTAGGACATACAAAAACAAAACCGAGCTTACAAGAAAAAAAACAGAAAATACATCACAGAAAAACAGACAACTAACGGAGTGAGAGGTAATGGGACAAACATCAAAGACACCAAAACAAAACAGAAAAAAATAGAAAGGGAAGAAAAGGGGGGGGAAATGAGAACAGAAAGGAAAAAAACGGACTAACAATCATCTTTTATTCATAATGGTACCAAAGTGGGAGTCATATTCACGACTATCTTTTGTCTCCTCGGAATTGAAGCGTGACAAGCCAGGTCAGAAAACCTTTACCACTGGGCAGTTCCTTTATCATGTACTCATTTGCCTGGTTGCACTTAGCACCATGACAAGCAGTTCTTCTTCATTGGCAAAAATGTTGAGAAAAAAAAGTGAGGAAGAATATATATAAGGAAGAAGACAACAAAGCAGTCTTACAAGGTGACGGTGAGAAGAAAAGAAAAAGAAAAGAGAGGAAGAAAGATGGACAGATACAAAGCAAGAATGCAAGCAAGGAAACAAAAAAGACAGAAAGAAATGAAGTGGAAAAATAGGAAAGAAAGAACGGAGGAAGAAAGGAAAGAAAGAAAGAAAGAAAGAAAGAAAGAAAGAAAGAAAAGGAGAAAAGAAAAAGAGGATGAGATGACAGAAGGAGAAAAAAAGAAAAGGAAGGCAGAAAAAACATAAGACTGAAAGAAAAAAGAAACGTACGTTTTATGATTATGTTATGGTAGTTCATATCGATATCAACACAGAAATGAAACTTTTTTTTTAATAAGAGGAAGAAACTTTCGTTTTCATAACTATGTTCTGGAAGTTTATGCCAATTTCAACACAGAAATGAAATCTTTTCTGTAAATTAAGCAGACATTTACGTTTTTATAATTATGTTCTGGTAGTTTATAACCGATATCAACACAGAAATGAAACCATTTTTGTTAATGAGAAGAAGAAGAAACAACTTACGTTTTTCCTTGATGGCCTCTAACCGTTGTAATTCCAACAGCTCTTTCTTTCTCTGTGGAAATCATCATCAACAAAAGCTATCATCATGATTGTCGTGATCACCACCAGCATATTTTATCTTTTTTTTATCATTTTTCATTATCCCATGGTTACTACAATCCCAGTTAAACAACATCGTAACATAACTGTCATTAATATTGTTATAATCACCAGTATCATCATGAGATGAGCTGCACCAAAAACCCTCATCATCTTCATCACTACCACCACGACTATAAAGTTTATCATCACCATCACTTTGGCGCAACCATCAGCATCACCCCGTGGTTATTTTCATCAGTTTTTTTTTTAATCATCTCTATCATCATTATTGTCCTGACATCTACCACATCCTATTCATCTTTCAGAAGGGAATGTCGAGTCAGAACTGTTCAGCGACTCTTCCCTTATTGATGGGGGGTCTTCACACAGGATCAATATACTACACACAAATTATCGCATGACTGCCCCATCTGACAGAATGGCTCTCAAATCAGACTCAGTATCTCGTACAATTATATTTTCTGTTATTGTCTGGATTATGGGACTCGAACCTGCTGCCCAGGGTCCTTATTTATTTATTTATTTATTTATTTATTTATTTATTTATACCACTTTATATCACAGCAGATTTCTCTGCGTGAAATTCGGGCTGCTCTCCCCGGGGAGAGCGTGTCGCCACAAATGCAGCGCCTACCTATTATTTTTTTCCCCTCAGGGATGGTGTCTAAACACGACACCTGTGTGCATGCTGGTTTTTTATAATTTTGTCATCCGCTCCTACCGGCACACGATGGCCTGCTCTTTCGAAAGGCGGAACGGGGTTTTAACGTGTGCGCAAGATGTTCTGCATGCGTTCGCACACGGGGCCTCCGTTTATAGTCTCATCCGAATGACTCTCTTTTTTTCTAGATAAACATGTGGCCTATAGAACCCTGCCACCACGACACTTGACTTTTCAAACCCTAGCTCTCCAGACACCCCTCCCCCCCCCCCCTCTTCTGTCCCCAAACTGCTTTATCCTCTGTGTGTGTATATGTATACATACCTGTAGTTCTATCTGTTCCATCAGACACTTGACATACCAGTAGCCATGCCGGTAGCCGCCACCAACACGAATGTACTTGTGCTGAAAATGAGAATTATCTTTTTTTTTTTATTTAAGAATATATGAGAGACAAGACTCACACTAACAGGAGTGCACATGCACGTGCACGTGCACACGCGCGCGTACACACACACACATATACACGAGAGAGAGACAGACAGACAGACAGACAGACAGACATACAGAGACAGCGACAGAGAGGCAAAGACGGCGACAGAGAGACAGAGACAGACAGACAGACAAAGGATGCAAAAGAGCATTTAATCAAGAATGGCATCATCTCTCTCTCTCTCTCTCTCTCTCTCTCTCCTCTTCTCTCTCTCTCTCCTCTCTCTCTCTCTCTCTCTCTCTCTCTCTCTCTCTCATTGTCATACAACATTCAATACTCAATACTTACAGACTCGCATTTTTTGTGAGGAACTCGTAACAAACATTTCAGACAATCCTCCGTCGAAGACTGCACACATAAAACATGTTCACACTATAGTCACAACCCAACATAATAATGTGATGAATGTTTTCTTAAAAACCATAATTCTGCACAGTCACAGCACATGATTATTAACAAATCAAAAAAGCAAATAACTACTATTGAAAAAATTATGATCATACTAGAATTTGTGAATTTTTTTTTTAAGTCGTTTACTTCAATACGTACTTTGCTTCGACAAATGAAACTTTCTTTCTGGTTCACTATGCACACCCATTCAACCTCTTCCAACCCCCCACCCCCCACCCCCTCCGTCTTCCAAACTCCCACCCTTCAGCCCACTTGACTTCTCAAACTCCATGAGGAGTCAGGACATTGCTCATGATTTTTCCAGAAAGTGTGCCTAGGGCCAGTGGAGCCTGGTTGTCTGCAGAGTCCATCCCTCTCCTGGGTACTCTCCGCCACCAGTTCATGACTTCGCTTCTTTCCCTACAACTCTTCTCTTCTTCACATGTGGACTGTATGCTGTGATATCTTTTACGCTGTTTCTTGACCCCAAAACCCGTAGAAGCTAAACACTATCACACACTAACGCAAAATATCTTGTGCACACGTTAAATCCTGTTCCGCTTTTCGTAAGAGTAGGCCATTGTGTGCCGCCGGTAGGAACAGATGATAAGATTGACAAAACTGCATACACACGGGGGCTGGATTAAAAAAAAAAGCACACAAGTGCTTATTCCATTATACTCGATATAAAAGAATAACTCTCTCTCTCTCTCTCTCTCTCTCTCTCTCTCTCTCTCTCTCTCTCTCTCTCTCTCTCCTCTCTCTCTCTCTCTCTCTCTCTCTCCTCTCTCTCTCACACTCACACACACACACACACACACACACACACACACAACCAACTCCCCCCCCCCACACACACACACACACACAAACACACAACCACCACCACCACCCCCACCACCCCCACACACACAACCCCCCTCCCCACAACCCCCCCAAACCCCCACAACCCCACCCCACCCCCCACCACACACACCACACACCTGGAAAAAAACATCCCCACCCCATAAGAAATTTTCCCCTAACCTTGGGCAGGAAAGGGGAATCCGCGCTGTGACGGCTGGCAGGCCCCGGGCTTCTCCTGTAGCGAGCCGAATACCGGGACCTCACGTCAGACCTGGTGGTGCTCCGACTCTGGAAACACACAGGGATGACGTCAGTTATCAGCAGACTGTTACATCAATTATCGGTGGATTGTTACATCAATTATCGGTGGATTGTTACATCAATTATCGGTGGATTGTTACATCAATTATCGGTGGATTGTTACATCAATTATCGGTGGATTGTTACATCAATTATCGGTAGATTGTTACATCAATTATCGGTGGATTGTTACATCAATTATCGGTGGATTGTTACATCAATTATCGGTGGATTGTTACATCAATTATCGGTAGATTATTGCATCAATTATCAGTAGATTGTTACATCAATTATCGGTAAATTATTTCATCAATTATCAGTAAATTGTTACATCAATTATCAGTAATTTTTTACGTCAATTATCAGTAAATTATTACATCAATTATCACTAAATTATTACGTCAATTATAAGTAAATCATAACATCAATTATCAGTAGATTATTACATCGATTATCAGTAAATTATTACATCAATTATCAGTAAATTGTTACATCAATTATCTGTAAATTGTTACATCAATTATCAGTAAATTGTTACATCAATTATCAGTAAATTGTTACATCAATTATCACTAAATTGTTACGTCAAATATCAGTAGATTATTACATCAATTATCAGTAGATTATTACGTCAATTATATCTAAATTATTACATCAATTATTAATAAATCATAACATCAATTATTAGTAAATTGTTACATAAATTATCAATTATTACATAATTCTCACTAAATTATTACATCAATTATCAGTAAATCATAACATCAATTATCAGTAGATTGTTACATCAATTATCAGTAGATTGTTACATCAATTATCAGTATATTACTTCATCAATTATCAGTAAATTGTTACATCAATTATCAGTAGATCATTACATAAATTATCAGTATAACCATGCGGGGGCGTGATAGCTCAGTGGTCAGAACGCTCTCCTCCCCCCTAGTCAAAGTTAAGCAGCGTCGAGCGTGGTTATCAACTGGATAGGTGACCGTTTGCGCGCCTTAGCTTCAATACAGTTCCCCCAGTTCACCCAGCTGTAAATGGGTATCTGCCCTCTTTAGGGTCAGGGAAGGTAAAAGCAGCGAGGGAGAGAGGAGATGGGCGCCACCCTCAATATGCTGTTCCCTCTCTGATGCCTCGCTCCCCCTACGACCACGTGGGTTAAGGGACACCTTTACCATTTACCTTTACCTTATAACGATGCGTCAGAACGTGACCTGACAGGCACATTTCTGACTTTCTACATAGCGGAATGTTGGAATTCCATAAACTTATAACTGGTTTCTGCACACAATTTCGTGGTATTAGAATTCTGTTTAATCGACAGTAAAAAAAAAAATCTGCACTTAGCATCAAGTCATCACTATGATAATGGATAAGGAGGAGTTGGAGGGGGAAGGTCAGTCCCATATATGATTGAAGTGTCCAGCTATATCTAGATGCCTTGAATGCCAACAGGATCGAACAGTATCCCAAACAGCATCAAAAATCCCACCGTTTCTGGTGACACCTTTTCTCCCACCCCTCCCCTCCCTCTTTTATAATAGTTTGTGTGTGTATATGTGTGTGTGCGTGTGTGTGTGCGTGCGTGTGTGTGTGTGTGGTGTGTGTGTGTGTGTGTGTGTGTGTGCGCGCGCGAGTGTGTGTGTGTGCGTGCGTGTGTTGTGTGTGTGTGTGTGTGTGTGTGTGTATGTGTGTATGTGCGTGTGCGTGCGTGCGTGCGTGCGTGTGTCTGTGTTCCCTTTTTGATCTTTAAAACAAATAAATTCAGCTTTTAGTTTCATAACTTAGACCAATTTCTCTTCTTCAGAAAAAAGTCTATTTAAATTTCCTTCACAGTAAAACATTCTACAGAAACTGACACTGAAACCCTTCATAACGTCACAAGCTGTGTGACGACACCCACATCCCCTACCTGACGTGGCGTGTGACGTAAGGAAGGCAGTTTGGCGTAGGATCTGGCCACTCCTCCAGGGGTTCTGCCGGGGGTGGAGCGAAAAGAGGGCAGTTCTGAAACACAGGTACAGATGTATTTATTCTTTTATATCCAGGATAATGGAATAACCACTCATATGCTTTTTTTTTTACATCTAGTCCCTGTGTGTATGCAGTTTTGTAAATCTTGTCATCCGTAACGCCCTTGTACTGATCATAGCACCATTTTCATACAAGAGAAATGGGGTTGTCGTCATCGTCAGCTGAAAAAATCTCCAGGAAGCTGGTTGCAAAATCTTTACTGGTGCCCCAACGGTGTACTAGACTACAGGATAGGTGAGGTGAGGTGAGGTGAGGTGAGGTGAGGTGAGGTGAGGTGAGGTGAGGTGAGGTGAGGTGAGGTGAGGTGAGGTGAGGTGAGGTGAGGTGAGGTGTAATCGTACAAAGATGCCGCACATTTGAACTTGCAGGTTACTCTCAAGTGATGTTGGGTAGCTTTGTTATTAAGAGTAACGGATTCGTAACGATGCTGAGTTTACTGTATAAATGTCTACCATAACTAGACAATGGGATGGGATGGCCGGATGGTTTGAGCGCTGCGCATTGTGCTCACAACCTGCTGAACCGGGTTCGAATCCCGTTCAATTTTTTCCCCTGGAGTTAGCATCAGTGCCAACTCCACTTCCCAAAAAGAGTTTCTCGGATGAGATTTTAAACTGAGGTCCCGTGTGCCAACGCACGCAGAACATCTTGCACACACCTTAAAACGTGTTCCCTGTTTCGGATTGGTAGGCCATTGTGTGTCGGTGGGAACGAATGACAAACTTTACAAAACCGCAGATACACGGGGACTGGATGCAAAAAAGCACACGTGTGCTTATTCTGTTATCCTCAAAATAGCAGAATAAAACAGAACTAAGCAGAAATTATTTAACGTAGGTTACATACTGGCTGTCGTCTTTTACAGTAGCGATATATCACCATAAAATTGTGGTAAGTCATATAATCAATCTCCCTCCCTTCCTTCATTCCCCCTCTCCCTCCCTCACTTCTTCCCTCCCTCCACCCCCCCCCCCCCCCCCTTCTCTCTCTCTCTCTCTCCCTCCCTCCCTCTCTCTCTCTCCATTGTCAGTTTTCCTGCATTATGAACATCTCAAATATTTTCAGTATCCTATTTTATCGTATTCTCTTACGTATATCCATTACATACTGCGAACTGTTCATGCCATTACGCACTTTCTAGTCATTACTATCATACGTATTACAATCGCTTTGCTCGCGCACTCGTGTTTTCCTGGTGTGGGAATATATTGTGTGGTGTGGTGTGGTGTGGTGTGGTGTGGTGCGGTGCGGTGCGGTGTGGTGTGGTGTGGTGTGGCGTGGTGCGGTGTGGTGTGATGCGGTGTGGTGCAATGCGGTGTGGTGCGGTACGGTGTGATATGTTATATCATATCAAACCATACCATATCATATTACATCATACCATATTGTAGCCCCAGCTCTGACGGATGTCCCATTAGACCATTGTAGTACGCAGACTTCATATTGAATACATCCGAGTCATACATGCTATCGATTAGCTGTGATCTCTTCGTGTGAAACTTCATAACGACGTGGACTACACACACACACACACACACACACACACACACACACACACACACACACACACACACACACACACACACACACACACACACACACACACTTTTACCGCACACACCCATCAACACAACTGCCCCCTTCCCTCCCCGTCCCATCGTCTAATATCACTGAGTGAACAAACGTAAAATCGAAGCAACAACAACAACAACAGCAACACACACACACCTTTTTTCTTTTTTCCTTTTTCACACACACACACACACACACACACACACACACACACACACACACATACACACACACGCACACATACACACACACGCACGCACGCACGCACGCACGCACGCACACACACACACACACACACACACTCACACACACACACACACACACACACACACACACACACACACACACACACACACACACACAGAAAGACAGAGACCGAGAGACACAGAGAGAGACAGAGAAAAGAGGCAGAGACAGAGAGAGAGATAATAGGTGAGCTTTTTAAGACTGGCACAATAATTCTAGTGTTGCTTTTGTGGGGAGGTTTTAGCACACAGAAATGACGAGATAAAAGAAGGGCTTCATTAGCAGTGATGATGGTGAGGGCAGGCAACAGTCAGGCCTTACTGCAGCTTAAAGCCGCCATTGTGCAGTGCTGGCCGGCCCATTGTTCTCTCTCCTCTCATCTCTTCTTCTTCTTCTGGGCTGTGGGCAGACCTTCTATTCTTCCCTTGTCCTTTGATGTCAGTCAATTCTTTTGTTTCCAGTTTCAATGCCTGCCTGTGTGCATGAGTGAT
This sequence comes from Stramonita haemastoma, assembly GCA_030674155.1. Taxonomy (NCBI): domain Eukaryota; kingdom Metazoa; phylum Mollusca; class Gastropoda; order Neogastropoda; family Muricidae; genus Stramonita; species Stramonita haemastoma. Next base: position 33,409,948 of record CM060329.1, on the reverse strand, counting down.
TTCTCTGTGTGTGTCCCACACACAAGGGGGGGGGGAGTGGTGTGTGTGTGTGTGTGTGTGTGTGTGTGTGTGTGTTGTGTGTTGTGTGTGTGTGTGTGTGTGTGTGTGTGTTTTGTGTGTGTTGTGTGTGTGTGTGTTGTTGTTTGTGTGTGTTGTGTGTTGTGTGTGTGTGTGTGTGTGTTGTGTGTGTTGTGTGTGTGTGTGTGTGTGTGTGTGTTGTGTGTTGTGTGTGTGTGTGCTGTGTCTGTGTTGTGTGTGTGTGTGTTTGTGTGTGTGTGTGTTGCCTGTGTTGTGTATCTGCCTGTGTTGCTGGTATGTGCTGTGTGTGTGGTGTTTGATGTGTGTGTTTCTGTGTGTGTGTGTGTTGTGTGTGTGTGTGTGTGTGTGTGTGTGTGTGTGTTGTGCTGTTGTCTAGTGTGGTAGTGGTAGTGGTTGAGGGGGAGGGAGCTCGCACAGTTAGAGAGGGGGAAAGGTCGTTTCAACTTGTTTGCAGAAGAGACCATAACTGACAGCGCACAACAAGCCAGTGTTCAATACTAATTTATTACCCTAGTGCGACGTGTGTTTAAAGTATTGCCTACACTCCACACATTCCCCTTACACGAGGGTGGGCTGTAACAAGCAAGCTTATTCCTTAAGGTATAGTCAATGTAGACTAACTGTTTTGACATCCTTAGTCTGACTACTGCATACGGTGCTTTAAAATAAAAATCTTTTCTGGCAAAAAATAGTGCCTTAAGAATAGCGCTCTTTTTTCTTATCATTTGAATTATGAAGTATGATTGAGGAAAAAGTAGTGGAGGAAAAACAAGTGCAGGTACCAATTTCTCAATCATTTTCAAAATGACATCAAAGATTAAACATTAAAAAAATGAAATGAAAATAAATTCTAGTGAATAATGTTTTTCATAATGTGAATCATGAAGTATGGAATAAAATGCAGTCATAGTTACTTTGTGTTCAACAAGAATAAATGCCTTTTTCTGCCCAACTGTTTCCCTCTGCCATAAGCATAAGCTACAACGCACACTCGCTCGCTCGCCCGCGAAAATGCATGGTAACTCGACATGCACCAACAGTTAATAAACAATTTTCTGCAATTTAATCCGGTGCGATCGGTGACACTTTCTAATAGAAAAAAACCTGCCTACTACTATCAAAGGAATCATTTCAGCACAACAACCTACACACCGATCCCTGTGAACACACAAAAACCCCACACACAAACACCCCCGTGAGAAGACAAGCCACACAACACCTACTGATCTGAAACTGACCCAGTGTAAACTATGAGGGCAATCCCTCCCTCAAAGAAGTTTCGTGTGTGTGCATTGCGCCCAAAGACTTCTCAAAGAGTTATGGGAAGAAGTCTTTAGTCAGACTGTAGTGAA
>CM060329.1:33386057-33393557 GCA_030674155.1 Stramonita haemastoma | reverse complement strand
CAGCCTTGCAGCGGAACTTGCAAACGCCACAGAACTAAATTGAGTTATGCGGTGATGTAATGTATTGTAATGTATCTATGCACCCTCTCTGTATCTTTACATCTCTCTCTCTCTCTCTCTCTCTCTCTCTCTCTCTCTCTCTCTCTTTTCTCCTCTCTCTCTCTCTCTCTCTCCAAACTATCATCTCTACCTTTCTTTCTCCCTATCCGTTTTCTATACAACCCCCCCCCCCATCCTCCAGCCAAAGCGCTCTCTCTCTCTCTCTCTCTCTCTCCTCTCTCTCTCTCTCTCTCTCTCTCTCTCTCTCTCTCTCTCCTCTCTCTCCCCCTCACCTAGTAAATAACAATGTCGCGGCAAGTCCTGAAATGTCGATAACCTGTGAAGGAAACCCGATAAGGGAAGTGTTAACATATGCACATAAATTACCCGGGGCCTTGTTTTGTTTCGGGTCCACTGATCCATTCTGTCCCCTCACACTGTGATTTCTTAGTGTAGCCACAAAACTGGTTTGAAGGAGCCGTCAGTGTAATCAGATAAATGCAGAGAACGCCTTTTGCTAGTTTATCTAGCCTACAGGGGTAAGAGATTCCCATGATATTGAGATAATAATAATTGGAGAGACTGAACTACTGTGTCGACGATCTTTCCACAAGCCATGAATCAACGACTGTACATATTATATAATTATGTGCACCTACAGGTGCATGGAAGAACGTACAGACACTGATAGATAGACAAACATAAACACACATACGCGCGCACCCGCGCGCGCGCGCGCTGCATCTGCAAGCAGGCACTCAGACATGTTACGCACGCATACGCACACAAAAATTTGCAATCATGCCCGTACACACAGATGGTGGGAAAGAGGAGGAGGAGGAGGAGGAGAAGAAGAAGAAGATGAAGAAGAAGAAGAAGAAGAAGAAGAAGAAGAAGAAGAAGAAGAAGAAGAAGAAGAAGAAGAAGATGAAGAAGATGAAGAAGAAGAAGAAGAAAACAACTACAACTGCAACAACAAGAAAAAGAAAGAGAGACAGACACAGACAGACAGACAGACAGACAGACAGACAGACAAACAGACAAACAGACAGACAGACAAACAGACACACAAACAGACAGACAAGCAAAAAGAAGCAGAGAGTATCGACTACAAAAACAGCTGCGAAAACCATTCATAAAAACCCCACAAGTTTCTCAAGGGCTCCTGCTATGTAAAAAAAAAAAATCCAGATAATGATGAAGAATATAACTAGATAAGCAAGAAGCGTTGCTTAAACACGTACCACAGACACCACATACTTTAATTTGTATTTGCTTTCCTCGTCGTGTGTTCAATTTTCTGTTCCAGCTTCTCTTCGCAGTTTCAGGATACCTTTGGTTCAGGCAGTCCCAGACTTCGGTTTGGAGTCATAAAGTTCTAGATTTGTCATCAAGATCGTTACAGCTTTGGCTGTTTTGCTGTTGCTTCTTCTTCTTCTTCTTCTTTTTCTACTTCTTCTTCTTCTTCTTCTTCTTCTTCTTCGCAATTCTTCTTCTTCTCCTTCTTCTTCTTCTTTTTCTACTTCTCTTCATCTTCTTCTACTTCTTCTTCTCTTCTACCACTACTTCTTCTCTTCTTCTTCTCCTTCTTCTTCTTCTTCTTTTCGTTCTCTTCTTCTTCTTCTTCTTCTTTTCTTCTCGTTCACTTTACACCGTCAGATATGTGTCTGGGGGGAAAATAATAATGTGTCCTTTCCATCTCCAGTTGTTTTGCTTATCCCATTGTGTTTTTTTTTAACGATATTATATGAACCTTGATAGGGCTCTCAAGGTTGGGTGAGCCATTAACAACATAAACGAATAAAGATATCAATTTAGACTCTATATCATTTTGTGTTATCAGTAGAAGTACATCGTATTTAAGCCAGTGGTGTGATGTGTCCTAAAAACGTGTCACTTTTCTATGCCCTATGTCAAGCCATAGAAATCGACAAGCTGTCATTTGCCACACTGCTGTAAAGCATTGATATCTTTTCAGTTTGTCTGGAACTTGTTGAAAGCATGACTCGCTTTTTGTCATAATGTTGTACTCGAGGTTTCCGCGTGAGTGTGTGTCTCGGTCTGAGGTTTTTCTTCTACAGAATGTCAGTCTGCCTTTCTTTCTATTGGTGTGTGTGCGTGTGTGTGTGAGGGGGGGGGGGGGGGAGTTCAGTGCGCGCGCGCGTGTGTGTGTGTGTGTATGTGTGTGTAAGTGTGTGTGTGTGTAAGTGTGTGTGTGTGTGTAAGCTTGTGTGTAAGTGTGTGTGTGTAAGTGTGTGTGTGTAAGTGTGTATGTGTGTGAGAGAGAGAGAAAGAGAGAGAGAGAGAGAGAGAGAGAGAGAGAGAGAGAGAGAGAGAGAGAGAGAGAGAGAGAGAGAGAGAGAGAGAGAGAGAGAGAGAGAGAGTGAGTGGGTGGGTGGGAGTTGGTGCGGGGGTGTGTGTGTGTGTATTTTCTAGCCATTTCCAAGATGGCAAAAAACAGACAGAAAGATTCCATGCCATCCGCACACGCACAGGGGTACACACAGACATTCATTTATATGCCCATTGTGTGTGTGTGTGTGTGTGTGTGTGTGTGTGTGTGTGTGTGTGTGTGTGTGTGTGTGTGTGTGTACATACACACTCACAAACAAACAAACAAGAGAGACAGACTGACAGAGATACAGACAGAAAGACAGACGGGTCAACTTAGATGTTTAATGAGAGACAGAGACAGTGAAACAAACAAACAGAATGACAGGTGGACAGATAGACAGGCAGCCAGACTGACAAAGTGAGACACAAACATAATGCAACAAATGTACACACACACACACACACACACACACACACACACACACACACACACACACACACACACACACACACACACACACACAAACAAACAAACAAACAGATAGACACAAACAGACACAAAGCAGAAAACCCCTATGGAAAAAAATATCGTATGAATAGCTTACGCAGCCAACACCAGTAGTATTAACATAAAGTGTATACATCGTGTTCGCGCCGTATGCCTTTATCATGGCAAGGACTACATTTTGAATTGCCTTTTTCAATTGCTTGGTAACAATGCATTCAACATGTGCAAGTATAGACTTCTTCTCTCCAGCAAACTTCAATGGTTTAAACTTTCAAAGCCAATAGGAATGTTGTTCCTGTCTAAATATGGTGCCTGTGCTCCGGAGCTGTTGAATACACGTACCTTCCACTTCAGAGCTACTTTCTCAGCTTTCATCTGAATTTCAATTCATGAGATCCAAAAATCAAATAAAATGAAATAACATGAAATGGAATGCACACTTCATCATACACACACGCACACACACACACACACACACACACGCGCGCGCGCGCGCGCGCGCGCGCGCACATACACACACACATACACACTCACACACACAAGCACGCACGCACGCACGCACAGAAAAAGAGACAGAGAAAAAGGGACACAGAGACAATGACAATGATAATGACAATGACAAATGGGTTATTGTTCAGACTGGGAGAGTCCATAAACAAGGGAAATGAATTCACACAGCCACAGCAGAATATCACAGTTAACAAAAATTTTGATGAGACAAAAAGAACACCCAAAACAGCATGTAAATATCACATGATAAGGCTTCCACATCAAGGCATTTTGTTATGTATATATGATATGATATGATATGATATGATATGATATGATATGATATAATATATGATATGATATGATATATGATATGATATAATAGGATAGGATAGGATAGGATATGTGGTATATGATATAATATATGATGATATAATTATGATATGGTATGATATGAAATTATATTATATCATATTATGTTATATACATGCGTGTTACATTAAAAACTTCAGCAGATCAATGCCAGGAGTGTTTACTGACAGTGAAACATTACGTTTTCAAAAGCGCACTGCCTGTGTGTTTGCAAAAAAAATAACAGACACAGACCAACTGGCTGAAATCAAAACTGTAATGCGAAGACGTTTCCTGAAATTATATAAGATAGAGGAACTTAAATAAATATCATGTTATAACTAAATACAGCTAGGTAAAGTCCATGTGACATCAATGATAATAATATCTCGAGATCTCAGCTCACCAGTAAATTGACAAGCTTTTGTAAGCGTTACATTCAGGAGACGAAGAGAGATTATCACTGGCTTATCTTGGGTACTGAGTGGTTCGTGTGCCACCACATTGTTTCTTGTGGCTACACGTCTGGCGCCACCCTTCCTGACTTCATGAGTGAAACAGACACAGACCAAAACGAAAAATGCAGTAGCAATCACCAGGCCCATATGATTACAAAACTGTGTCTTCTCCGAGAGGAAAGATTAAACTTTTGTGTTGGGTCTTGACTGTCTAAAAATGGACGTTAATTCTGTTTGGCGTTTAACTGTGATTTGGGGCAATTGTTAAATCTGTCAATAGGAAGCAATTCAACCAGTCACTCACACGCTAACACATTCAGTCAATTAGCCCATCAGTCACCCAGTCAAAGTCAAATCAAGCACACAGTTTGTTATTGCTGTCCACCAGTCAGTGCCACCAACTTTCCAACACGACTTTCCTCTCGGCAACTTGTCGTGTCCACCCTTTTCCCCATGTTGGGGTGTCACAACAACAATCAATCCTGCGCCAGTCCCCTCAGCCACAGACAAAGCGGGTCAAGCCGTGAAACCCAAGGGCTGATTGTCCCTCCTCCACACCTCCTCATATTAGGCGCAGATCACAATAGCCTGTTTCGCACAGGGTATAAAGTCGCCACAAGCCCCCAAAAATCAATATGCAGATCATATCGAATGGGAGAAAGAAGTATTGATTTCGGGTAGGCCGGTGGCACAGATTACGGCGGACAAATTTCAAGAGGGCTGCGGGGATAAACAGTCAGCCCACGCTAAAACCCCAATCCCTCCTTCACGGAAAGTCGTAAATGCCACAATCCGGTCTGTTTCCACCAGAAGCCGTAAAATTCCTACGCTGTGAATCGGCAATTTTATTTGCCCGATTCCGTGCTCCTCTGTGAATCTAATTTTGTACAGAAATTGTGTTCTTCAAACTGCCTGAAGTTTTTTTTATTTCTTTTTTTGTCCTTTTCTTTAGAGGGGGGGGGGGAGAGTGCCAGATTTCTGGAAAGACAAGCTCAGCTTTAGCAGTTCAGCCTTAAATTCTTTGGTTTCTGTGGGGATGGAGGACCCCTGTGGTTCGCTATCAGACTTCATACCCGGTGGAGGGCAAACGCATTGCCTGAAGTGTGTGGTTGACAGAAATTCTTTTTAAGCAGATGCAGCCACACGTACGGAATGAAAAGCGTGTTTACGCGTTAAAGAACGAAGATTGGGGTTTTACAATGACGATGTTTATCTCTTTCTCTCTCTCTGCGGCTTAGCGGTCAGGTTGTAGAGTACACCAAACACAGGAGAAAAACTCTGTTAGGAGAAGTGAATGGGTTTAGGACATGCTCCACCCTCACCCTGCCCCGCCAACCCCTAGCCTATTTACACCTGTTTTATCCCTTATCCTGCTGGTGCTTTTTAAACCCTTTGGTTGTCAATGCAAATGGGGAAACTAGTCAGATCATGAAAATAGTTTATATGTCTCTAGATATATTGGTCGGTCTGTCTGTCAACCCGCCTCTCTGACTTTGTCCTTGTCCCCTTTTACCACCCCCCCCCCCTCTCTCTCTCTCTCTCTCTCTCTCTCTCTCTCTCTCTCTCTTTATTTTTGATAGGCAAGGCACCCACTTCTTTGTAACTGGTTGAATCAAAAAGTCTAGCTGTGTCACTGATAAATATTTTGCTTGTATTCTAAAAATGGTAATCAGAGAACACAAACAATAAGAGAAGATTTGCTATGCAATAAAAGTAATCTTTTGTGTACTACGGTACAGCTGTATGTGTTAACAGTTACAGTATATTTCTATGCCTACATGTCAGGCTGTGTCCTCAAAGAGCTTGTCCACAACACGGCACACCCTTTTTCCTGTCTGCTTTTCCTGAGAAGAAAGACGAGGACAGACCAAGACAGACTAACAGACACAGGCAGATATACAGACAGTCAGGGATTGCTCCGATCTATAAAACAGCCATCTCTGTACCACAACCAGTCATCAGCTTTCCTTTAATTAACCAGCTAACATTTAACCCAAAGAAAGCCTATTTAACAAGAACACCTAACCCTGCTAGTTCACCAAACCACCACAATCTGCCAACCAAACAACCAACCAACCAACCAATCAATCAACCAGCCAGTAACAACCACGAAAAAACAGGAAAACTGGTGGAAAACAACAACACCCAATAATAACGATATCATTGACGATAGTAACAACAATGACAACAAAAAAATTATTACAACACGACATAGTATATCATCAATATCGTTGTTTTCATCATTGTCACAATCACCACCATTATCACCATCATGTAAAATTATAATGACGGTAAATAACAATAAATGATGACGACTGGCGACAACGACGATGTTCATGTCAAGATGGTGGATGATGATGATGATGATGATGATGATGATGATGATGATGATGATGATGATGATGATGATGATGATGATGATGGCGACGATGATGATAATGATGATGACGACGACAACAATGACGACGACGACGACGATGATGATGACGACGACGACGATGACGATGACGATGACGATGATGATGATAGTCACACAACAATCCCCCCCAAACAGCGCTGGCCTTACCTGAATAGAAAGGCTGGGGCGTGTTGTTCCTCGGGTGGTTCGCTACCGCTCCTGCAGAACCGGCACGACTGGACGACCTTGACCCCGTCTGACCTGTGGCCCCGGGATGGCCGCAAGGTCACGCCTCCACTCATCCTGTCCCTCGATCCTGGCACCGTATTTTCCCTCACCTTTCCTCCTGCCCTCCCTCCCCTACTGCCGTCTGCCTCTCTGGATGCACTGTCACTCACTCCGCTCCTAAGCTGGCGCTGTTGGCTGCTGCCAATATTCCGGGTCATGTCTGCCAGGCCTCATCCACACATGCTGACAGGGTCTGAATGTTGGAGGCTGGCAGAATCCACACTGACGAACTGTGGACTGTATGTTAACTTCGGTGCACAGTATGCAGTATTCACACACAGTGACGATGATCTCAAAGGAAGAGTTGTACACACACACAACGGTGCGTAGGCAAACAGTCGTGCTAAATTTAGGTGCTGGACGAAGTGACGTGGAGGTACTCTTCAGTGTGGAAGTCGGCGAGGGTGATTTATGGAGAAAATGGCGTCTGCCTCATCAAGGAAGTCCTTCAGTGTAATGCCTTGACCTGCAAAAGAAACAGTGATTTCCTTATCAGCGGGAGAAATCATTTGACTGGGTGTTCTGGTATTGACAGAAAAAAACACAGGGTTTGAAAGCTGATGTACGATGGACTCATTTTACATGACAGTTTAGGTGGGGGGGTTTGTAGTTGAAAAGGAACTCCTTCACACAAA
>CM060329.1:33376057-33378557 GCA_030674155.1 Stramonita haemastoma | reverse complement strand
AAGGAATTTTGCATGTATGCATACATACCTGCCTGTGTGTAATTATGTGTCAGAATACGCATTTAAATCCTAAACCCCTGAACACACCGAACTTGTTTATGGTAACCGTGGTATGAGTTACATAGTCTACCTGTTGGGGGTTGTTTTTCAACGATCTATTGACTTATCAAGCTCAAACAGCGGGATTAGCTTACCTAGATTTCATGATGTTATTATCACTGCAAACTGATGCACCTGGCGCTTTGTTTATCAATCAGTGTTTTTCCTGCTGATTGTATTCATTGCGAAGCCAATGTTTTGCCGGATTTCAACAGTTTTGATAAAGGATCTTGCTGTGCCTGTGTGTGAAAGAACTTGTATATGTCACACACACACACACACACACACACACACACACACACACACACACACACACACACAACTCACTCACTCACTCACTCTTGTATGACGAAGTTGTTTATTTATTATATATATACTAACCAGCATAATCATATAGGTGTTCCCCAATATTTCATCTTTCGCTTTCCTCAGGGGGTGTTTAGTGTGATGATGTGATGGAATGACGTCAATTTCAATTACACGTCATGTGAAACTATGTTAGGCTATGATATCTCAACCGTCCTACTGAGACCATACCATACAGACAGACAGACAGCAGCGAGAGAGAGAGAGAGAGAGAGAGAGAGAGAGAGAGAGAGAGAGAGAGTATACAAAACACCGTTCTAACGTACAAGAACGCGCAAGCACAAATGCATGTGTGCACTTGCGTGTGTGCTCACGCTTGCATGCATGTGTGCGTAGGTGGGTATATATGCTTGCGTGAGAGTGCCTAAGCGTGAAAGAAGCACCACCTACATGTAGCTTTGATCTTCAAAACAGCAGTCCATTTCTTTTCACCGGCGCTGGCCTCTCTGCTTTCAGGTCTACATCTATGAATAATAGAGATCGATACACATTCCCTACCTTTATCTCTATTTCACTTTTATCTTCTTGTGCTCAGAAGTAATAGTAGAAACGCTACTACAATGGTTGTGTGCTGCTGCTGCTGCTGCTGCTGCTGATGATGATGATGATGATGGTTGTGGTGGTGGTGGTGGTGGCAGTCAGTGGTGGTTCTTGTGATAAATAATGGTTATTGTGACGATATTTAAGGATTGTGGTAGTGGTGACAGTGAGGGAGAGGGGGGGTATGATAAAAGGTAATAATGTGAAAGCGATGACGGTGGTGTTAGTGAGGAGTACAATGGTGATGATGAAGGTGATGATGACGGTAAATTGATTATAAGAAAATGTGTTCCTTGTTTATTCAGGATCCGATTCAAAGCAAAGACTGAACGAACCTTGTTAAACACAACAACATACAATATTAAAAAGACAAGACAAGACAAACAAAACAAAACTAAGACGCCCACAACACCGCAGTTCTTAATTTTCCTCGAAATCAAAACTCTATTTTAAAAAGAAGAAGAAGAAGAGAAAAAAAAACTGGTGTTGAATTTCCGTGGTTGTCAAACAAGCATCAAATAAGAAACAGCAGACATAACTGAATAGCATGTTGCTAAAGCAGAATCCTCCTTATAGCAAATGTTTCTTTCTTTAATCTTTTATTTCGAGGATAATGGAATAAGCACCCAAGTGCTTTTTTACATCCAGTCCCCGTGTGTATGCAGTTTTGTAAATTCTGTCATAAGTTCCCACCGTCACAAAATGGCCTACTCTTCCAAAAAGCAAAACAGGTTTCAGACCTCAGGACTTTTAAAAAAAAACATATTGTTTTGTAACCTGCCTAGAATAAGAAGGTAGATGACCTACTTCAGTGACGGCCACTTGAGAGGATAAAGGTCAGGATCAATATGGTAATCCTCTTCCAGGCGTGGGATTATCCGAGACAATGGGGAAAATCCTCAGAAAGCTGGAGGCAACTGGGCGTCAGTGTGGAAACGAGAGATCCCCTGTCCTGATAAATCGCCTTACAATGGCTCTGTAACCGTTTCTCACCTGTGGCCGAGTGTTTCAACTTAACGGGAAAAGCTGGGGGGATTGAACCTGCGGAGAAACACACCTACGGCTGTATCCACGGCATGTGGATTATTAAACAAGGCTGTTTTTGTGTAACGCGAAATAGTCTTGAAAGCATGTCTTCTATTTGTTTGGGGTTGTTGTTTTATTGCAGTGCAGTATATTCCTCAAAACATGATTTATTTTATGGTATTTTTTTGTTGTAGACTATGTCTTCTTTAACAAAAGATCAGGATATTTCTGAAAATCTGTTTTGTTGAAAAACTCTCGTAACACAGCTATAAGGTGGTTCAAGTATTAAATCTGTTCATACATATTCTTGTGGGTTTTTTTCTGTGCGTTCGTATGCGCGCGTATGTATCTGAAAAAGGAACATGAGTAGACTGTGCCTGCGCGCGTATCATGTGCTCTGTGTGTGTGTGTGTGTGTGTGTGTGTGTGTGTGTGTGTGTGTGTGTGTGTGTGTGTGTGTGTGTGTGTGT
>CM060329.1:33343557-33358557 GCA_030674155.1 Stramonita haemastoma | reverse complement strand
TTAGAGTGATGTCCCTTTACAGCATGGCCGGAAACATTGGAAAACATAGACACTACGCATTGCTCTAGGGTTGAGATCGTGTTTATATAACTCCGGTTAAACAATTGAGAGCTAAAATTAGTAAAACCATATGCCAGGATCCTATTATTTGATGTGAAGAAGATTAAATTCCTTTCAACAAACATTGGCAAAAGTGTGACTAGTGTAGATGTGCGTGGTTCGCAGAAGTTGATTGGAGTTAAGGATTGTATGTTGATCTTTGGTTACTCATACAGGTCTGAAATTCCATGATGAGCAAAGGATTGTGTCCCAGCAAAAGTACAATTTATGTTTCCAATTTACCGTTCTCTCTAACAAACAGTGATCTCCACAAAATCTTTGAGAAATATGGAAAAGTTGTGAAGTAAGTACCGAACAGTTGGCCTGGTTTCGTTTTAAACGATTTAAGCCCAGCTAAACATCATAAGTGGAAATGTGTATTGTTATAATTTCTCTGCATACGAAAAAATGGTGTTGTATATAATGTACTTAGATCAAGATGTTTCACTTTATCAAGTTATGTACAATATATGTGTTTGCAGTGTGTGTGTGTGTGTGTGTGTGTGTGTGTGTGTGTGTGTGTGTGTGTGTGTGTGCGCGCGCGCGCATGTTCGTATATGACGATATTTTTCTTTTTTCATTCCTTGGCTAGAGTTTGGTTTATAGTTAAATCCAAAATGTATAAAAACTTTAAAGACCAAATCCAAATAAATGAGAAAAAGTAGATTTGAGGGAGCACATAAGCAGAAAACACTTGATTCACTGTGTCAGTATGTGTGAGATGACACTCAGATATATAAGAGTAAGTGTTCAGTATCACAGTTTTGATAACTTTGTGGTGTAGGGTGACTGTGGTGAAAGACAGGGAGAAACGCCGAAGTCGGGGCGTGGCTTTCGTGCTGTATTTGGACAGGGACTCTGCTCACAGGGCTGTGAGGGCACTGCATAAAACACAGGTGAGTACGTTCGCAAATACTTTAACTAGTCTCTTAAACTTATGTTGTTCATCGTCTTTATCATTACACTCACCAGCTGGTAAGTCTTGTTGATTCATATATAAATATACTAATACAGAACCAAGAATGGCCTTAATTTTCTCCTACTTACCTGCTTCATTATCACCACAACAATCCACCACTCTGCTTCTACACTTTTTAAAGAAAACCTCAACACATGTTCTGTCTATTGAAGTAAATTTTAACACTGCTCAAGATCTTCCAACTTGTTACATTCTTGGTACTGGAGTTTTTCACTTTGTGCTAAAGTACTTTGTATACTTACTTAGGTATTTCTTTGACCACTGTGTGCTTACCAAGGAGAGAATACACTGTAGTTATGTCTGAAAGAGCATGAAGGTCAGTTTGTGAATAACTTTGAATGTTTATAAATGCTTGCTTGCTTCCATGGGTGTGCATGTGCGTGTGTGTGTGTGTGTGTGCGCGCGCACGCATGCGTGCGTGCCCACATGTATGCATGTGTGTGTGTGTGTGTATGGGTGTGTGTGTGTGTGTGTGCACGCGCATGCGTGCGCTGCAGTGTGGAGAATAGGTGGACAGGTGTGTTACAAACCCAGAGTTACTAAGCCTGACTGTGTCATTTTATTCTCCTACTCATGGGCCATAGCAAGAGACAACTCTGTTATCATTAGTGTATAATCTATACAATCAAATAAGTAACAATATATTCATTACCATTTTGATTAAGCTTTTGTTGGTTGCATTTTTATTCCCTATTTCCTTGCTTCTTTGACTGTTTATCTTTGATTGCATGAATGCCTTGATTTGCTACAGTTCATTTGTTGCTCCAGATGTTTGAACGGACCATCAACTGTACAATTGCTAAAGACAATGGACGAGCCCCTGAATTCATTCGACGGAAGGAATACAAAGACAAATCCAAATGCTATGAGTGTGGGGTAAGTTGATAAGAGTGAGTGTGTGTTGTGTGTGTGTGTGTGTGTGTGGTGGGGGGGGGGGGTTGTGTGTGTGTGTGGGGGGGGGGGTGTTGTGTGTGTGTGTGTGGTGTGTGTGTGTGTTGTTTGTGTGTGTTGTGTGCGTGTGTGCGCGCACGTCTGTGTCTGTGTCTGTGTGCCAATGACACCAGAAATACATGCCAAGGAGCGAATGATACTGATAGGAAGGAAAAGAATGTACTCAAATATTTATCTATCTATACTTTAGTACAAGTGTAAACAAATGTCATGATTTGATTCTTCATGTATTCCGAAGCCTGTGGCATTAGGAATGGGATTTTTCTCAATTATTATCATCAGTAGTATAAGATGGTAACATAAAATAGAATATAGAAACAGAAGAAAATTAGGTTTATGGTTGATTCATTTGAATGTTATGTTATCTACAATTACTCTATGTCTTTCTGTTCTAGGAGGAAGGCCACCTGAGTTACAAATGTCCCAAAAACTTGCTGGGGGAACGTGAACCTCCTCCCAAGAAAAAGAAACTGAAAAAGGGAGAAAAGGCTGAAGATGGTGAAAATGATGGGTGAGCACCACAGTGATCTATTGTCGTGTATTGATTTTGTGCTGCTTTTTGGCGCTTCTTATGTCAGGTTTGAGAGGGGAGGTAACGTAGGAAAGGGGTGTTTGGTTTGGGTTATTTCTTTTAAATGTTTGTTTTGCTAGGGTATGAGTGTGTGATGTCTATGGATTATGCTTTGAAACATTGCTTTGGTGTATGTGTGTGTGTGTGCATGTGTGTGTGCATAGAAGGCATTCCTACCCTGAAGTTTCACATCTAAGAGCAAAGCCATTGAAAATCAGGATACTGACCAATTTTCAGGGACACTCATACAATTACCCGAAAATGCTAATTCATCATATGCTTTCCTCTTTGTTACCATCTTTTCAGATCATGAAAAAATACTCTGATGTGCATTAGCCCTATGACTACAAAATCAAATATATTCATTCATTTCCATCAGCTAAAGCAGGCATGTGTACAGATGTTGGAGGAGGATACAGAGTACTGTTTTGTTTTGTTTTGGGATACAAAGCATTTGCTATAATTGGGCTCCAAATGAAATTCGATACCAGGATTTTAACTTACCAAGATGCATATAATATAAAAGTTGGATTCCCAGACAAATGGTCAAAAACCCTTTCTAAGAACAAGCATGGCCTCTGGTATGGCGTGTGTGTGTGTGTGTGTGTGTACAAGAGATGAGCGAGTTCAAGTACGTTTGATTCAAGTGTGTATGTGTTTTTATTCATAAGCATGTCATTCAGTATGTGCTAAGGGCTTTAGAATTTATCAGGAAAAAAGGTATTTTACATCCCTTCAGTTATCATCAACGTGATTGTTTCTGAAAATGTGAACAAGCATGCAATCCCCTACTTGATAAGGGCTTTAGAATTCATCAGGAAAAAGGCATTTTACATCCCTTGTTATCATCATGATTATTACTGTTAATGCTGAAGATATATAATAAATAATGTTCTGTTGGGGACACAGGTCAGAAGAAGGATCAGAGACAGAGGACTCTGGTGCCCTGGACAGTTTGGCAGCTGCAATCCAGTACCAGGTAAGTGTGTGTGTGTGTGTGTGTGTGTGTGTGTGTGTGTGTGTGTGTGTGTGTAAGTGAGTGAGTGAGTGAGTGTGTGCATGAGAGAGAGAGAGAGAGCGTTTGAGTTTGTGTGCATGTGTGAATGAGTGTTGGTGTGTATTATATGTGTGTGTAGATGACAACTATGCACAAGACATTTTCAGTGACCAGCATGAACATATGTAAGCAGTTGCCTGTCACATGAGCACTGTGTTCTTTCAGCAACAAATGATGGAAGGTGGAGGCGGCCACTTTGCCCTGGGCTCCACCTCAGCTGAAGAACCTCGCCGTAAACGCTACAAGAAAGACGCCTACTTCAGTGATGAAGAGGAGCTGGACGACTGATGGCCACTACATGCAGCAGCAGCAGCAGGACTGATAGTACTGTGTTTAGAAAACATTGATTCACTTCTTCTTTCAAACAAGTCGTACTGTGTTTAGAAAACATTGATTCACTTCTTCTTTCAAACAAGTCGTACTGTGTTTAGAAAACATTCTCTTTTTCTTTCAAACAAGTCTTACTGTGTTTAGAAAACGTTGATTCACTTTTTCTTTCAAACAAGTCTCACAGAGGTGGGAGAGACGCTCCTGTTTGTTCAGCAAAGTAGAAAAGGAACAGAAAAGGAGAATAAATCAAGATGTCTTGATCAATTCAAGGTCAGAACAAGTACATGTCTGCACAGATGACTAAAACAATTGAGGCGACACACAAAAATAACCTCGGCACATACTGATTATGGTTGAACAAAGGTGTAGTACACATTAGTCATGTTGAAGAGAAGACAAACTAGACTTCATAGAGTATGCATTGGGTACAGTTTTCATGCAGTCAAATGATATATACTTTTCATAATGCATTTTCCTTTGCTCTGTATGTGCGTGTGTGTGTGTGTGTGCTGGATACCAGAGTCTGTGTGTGTGTGTGTGTGTGTGTGTGTGTGTGTGTGTGTACTGGATACCGGTCTGTGTTTGTAGGTGTATATAATTTGTGTGTGAGCATGCATATGTTTTGATGAAAATGTACAGTTTAATGTAAATACATTGTTGGAGTATGGTTGTGTTTTTGTGTGTGTAATGCAAGTGTGCAAATGCAACTGGCTTCAGCAATAAATTGAAGCTATAAGCATAATAATTATTGATTATTATACTTATAGCTATGTTCTTTTTATTCTTCATGTTGTAAAAATTTAATATGATTTTTGTTAATATCCTTCAGCTGTCATATACATACATTCAGTAGTGTGTGTGTGTGTGTGTGTTTCCTATGCAAATTGTGTCTGCCCTTGGGTGCTCTCTAACAAGTAGTGTAGTCTGCTAGTGTAAACAAGCGCAAAGACAGGACCTAATTGCAACAGTGATGATTTAGTGAAAGAAGGAAGATGGACAGATAATAGACACACAGAAAGAGTTTTCCTTCTTTGAATTAACAAAGACAAGCTCACAAACGACTACTTTTAACAAAAGCACTTAAAATCTCAACAAAGCACAATGACATTGTAATGAAATAGTCCAGAAACAAACAGCGCTGTAAGATGTCACTTTTTCTTTATTTCTCTTCTTTTGCAACTTAACACAATGGCTGAAAATATGCATCGAATGATAAATTATGTTCATAATTTTCATTGTTGATTTTGTAACAACCTTGAAATGCAAAGTTCCACCAAGCTAACATCTGCTGACACAAACATGAAAACCCTTCAAGTTCAGAACACAGGAGACAGCCAAAGACAAAATGCAACATTTTTAACAGTGAAAAATACAAGAAACGTGTCAGAAAAAGACAAAGCAAACAAAGCATGCCAGTATTAACTCGTATCATTTTCTCACCATTTATGCCTGTCTTTAAATACAAATGGGAAACTGCTGGAATAAAAGCATTAAGTAAAGGTCTGTAAAAGTGGAATGAATATTCATTGACAAAGGAATTACAAAGAAAAAGTAATCTAGATTAAAAAGAAAGAGGAAAGAAAAAAATCCATAAAGAGAATAGACAACAATTACACCTAGAAAATAATAAAATTGTGTCTCACCTAAAAACACCAGCCCACCCCAAAAGAAATGACGACTTGTTGGTCGATGACTAAAATGTCCCTATCTGTCCCATTTCACCATGTGAGTGCTGTCAAGGGTTGGGGAAGAAATGAGTCCGAATTCTTCAGCAGTCAGTGACGGTAACTTTTAATTTGTAGACTTTCTAGACTGGTAAGAAAATACACATGCACGCATGCACACGCACACACACAGAGAAAAGATCAGTCAGGATCTATCAAGTACTTCTATCATTATAAATCAAAAGAAGAAACTGTAATCTGTCACAACTGCAAGCTGGCCAGGAAAAGCTTAACGTGTGTGTATGTGTGCATACATATGCACACTTGCCAGAATGTTCGGATTATATGCATGTTTCTGCTTCTGCCAGGGGGGGGGGGGGGGGGGGGGGGGGGGGCATTTCATCTCAGAAAATCCCAGGTCAGGACTAAGAGGGTTAAGAACATGATTCCCATCCATATTTCTTCTAAGGCTGAACAGCCAGATTTTTTTTTAAGTTGACATCTGAAGTATGTAATATTAGAACTCTCATTTCTTTTGCATATATGCACATACATGTTTAATCAAAAAGAACAGACACATCCATGTTTAAAAAGAACAGATCTAGGAACTCATCACACAGCAACTGTAATACACTGCTTTGCCCTATACAGTCATTCTATGTAAAGTATTAACCGTAAGAAACACACACACACACACACACACACACACACACACACACACACACACACACACACACAGCTGATAGTGGAGAAATCTACAAAGCAAATATGTGCCACAAAAACTTCCTGCAAATTAAAACAGCTTATATAATTTCGTTTATTACTGTGATTTCATATCTCGCAAAGAAAAACAAAACCAACATGAAGAAACTCCAAACTCAGAAGGTGTGCATAACTGATAATAATTCAGACTGCAGCAATCTAATGGCATTGACATACACGCTTTTTTAACAGTACAACCACAGAGAACATGTTTAAACTGTTGGGTCAGATCTGTCAGTGTGACATGGACACATGGGATAGTGTTCCACTCTGATAAATCTCCTCAGCCACAGGTTCTGAAAGGCCTGACTTCACCAAACACATTAATATCTGGCATGTATCACAACAGTTCACATTTTCTTCCTCACTCTCTTCACACATATATCTCAATGGCCCAAATATAAACAAGTTAATCCTTTTTTTTTGGGGGGAGGGGGATGTATTTTGTGTCAGTATCACACCTGCACACCCACAACTATCATTCCTCACCCCAAACTTCAGCTGAATGCATGTCTAACTAGACAAGATTGATTACTAAAAATACATACACTGTCAGAAAATTCACTGTGTTCCCTGGAACATTTTTCAAGTTCTGAGCATATGAGCAGTATGAGAAATTCCCCCTGCACTATGTCCTTTCATCATGCCACTTCTCTTTGTTGACATTAGGTGTCGGCAAACAAAATACTCCTATAAGTTGATTAAAACATGGTGATGATTATTTTTTAAAGATTCATATACTGTCCCTTGGAATATATTTTCTAAAAAAATAAACACACAAAAAAGCACACATCTGGCTTCAGCTGATCCAGCACACCTGAAAATTCAATCATGATATAAACTTAAGACTCCACAAACCTGGCCACAAAAAGAAAAAAAAAAATTAGCTGTCATTGCAAGCACAGAGTTCACTGAAATGCACCTGGACTGATTGCTTCTGACTGTAAAAAAAAGTGACATGTCATTCTTGAAGCTCAACACCATTCTGTCTACACAGGTCACTGAGGTGCCACACAAACTATTCACAGAACCCCTGGTCCTCCTCAGGATCAATCAATCATGTAAAAAGGACTTCAACTGAAGGGGTCTTTTGTTTCCGCAGGAACAGACCATACATAAAAAAAACATTCACCTTCACTCCCTTTTTCTCCCCTCCCCCCCCAAAAAAAAACCCAACAAAAATTATGCTTTTGGTAGAATCATTTCATCTGTGTCAGCACAAACAGGAAAGGGACAATTTAAAAATGTTTCCATTACTATTTCATCACAAATCCAACAGCTGCCTAAAATTGATATTCAGAAGGTATCAATGACATTATTTTTGTTATTTCTACAATCTATCTGATGTATAAACAACCAATAAGGAAGGGGGGGAAAAAACACCATAAAACCCTTTAAGTTAAAAAAAACAAATTTACTTTCAAACTGAAGACACATTTCATTTTATCTACTGTTACAGCTGAACATGATTTTGACTGATAACAAAAAACATGCAAAACACACTACAACACACTAAAATTTTGAACATGTCAGTTGTCTACAAAAAAGCAGAAAAAAAATTATTTTCAAATTCTACTAACAGCAGCATTTCGGTCACAAAATACATAATGTCAAGTTGGAAAAAAAAAGGTTAATTTTCCCTACAAACAAATCTACACATTCCATAATTTTCACAGGGGATTCATACAATGACAAAACCCAACCATTACTTAAATTAAAGTCCATACAGCCTTACATTCCTAAGTGAAACAGGAGACAAAAGCACAATGCTTTCTCTACTCCTACATAGAATTTCCCCATCACTGACTACAAATCTTTTTAACCACAGACATTTTCAACCATGGAGTATGTTTTCAACATGCAGACAAACCTAGTTTTCAAGAGAAAAAAAAGGGAGGGGGGGGGAGGAATCTCTGGGGTGAAGAAAGTTATTTATAATATGCAAAATATTCATGCCTCTCAAATAAACCAAAAAAGCATATCCCCCCCCCCCCCCCTTTCCAAAAAAATCTTTAAAAAAGAGAGTGGATGGGATTGAGGAGCAACAACTAGTGTGTGTTGAAATAATTGAAATAAGAGGGGGAAAATAGTCGATAGAAAACTGGAAATCTGTCATAAAAAGGGCAGGGGAGGAATCATCTAAAAAAAAAAGAAGAAAAAGCCTTATTAAAAAAAAGAAAAGAAATACTGACTAGAAAAAACAAAAAAACAAAAAAACACTGCAACCCAACTAAACCTCACAAAACCGGTAAGAATATTCCTGCATGAGAAAAAAAGCCACTGAAAATTATCAAATTTTTCAAACACACACGCGCGAACACACACACACAAAGCCACAAACAACTAGGATCAAAGATAACTGCTATTTAAACTGATACAAGCAAACAATAAAAAATACTTTTGAAAAAACTCAGCAGCCACGACTCCCCAAAAGAACCCCTGTCTGCTATCCCTGCTCTATCCCTCCCTTCTTTCCTCCCTTCCTTGCTCCCTCTCTCACTCCCTCCCTGCACCACTTCTACACAGCTCTCATTCAGTCAGTCATAACACAGGGGTCATTATACATGTCATCAGCGAGGGGCGTTGAAAGACAGTGGGTACAAACATGAAGGGACAGGCCCCTAGCATCCTTGCTGTACACATCTGACAGCACAACTGGGGCCACAGTGAGCAGGTGAGGGGGAGGGGGGGTTTAACAACCAACACAGATACCATAAAACCATTTACATCATGCAAAAAAATCACTGAAATATCACTGACCCGGACGTCACACTGGCAAACTTGATTTAATGACTAACCTCTCTGTGGAGGAACTGGGTTGATATAATACAGCCCCCTTTTTTGAAAACTTCACCAGTGAATCAAGAATCATGCACACAATATTTTCTTGAGACAATTCTGACGTCCACGCTTCTCACAAGCACATGCCTTTCTTAAACAACAACGTATTTCTAAAACCAATCTTATACAAAAAATTTTCTCGTAATTAACAAGGCATGAAAAACACGAAATTGCTCACTCAAGCACAACACAAACCAACCTAACCAGTGAAAAATGTGATTAAGAAATCTGTGACTTGTTACATCATGACAAAAATGAAAATTTTACCATAACTTTCTGTCCACTCCTGCCATAAAAGAAAGTGACTGAGAGGTAAAAAGAAAAACGGCTGAGAAAATGGACTTCAGATACAGGAAATAACGCGCACACACACACACACACAAACAGGTCTTACATGACAGTAAAGTATTTTCTCCTACAGTCTCTCTGCCATTCTCACTCTCAAATTCCTGGTTAACAGGTGACAATGACCAAAAGAACGCAAGGGGGGGAAATCTCATATTTACAGGGGCAAGAGTCAAGCAGCTCTTCACTTTAGATTCCAGGATGACTGTCAGTATTGCAAGGTGCAAGTCACTACAGCAAAACTGTCTGTTAACTGCAATGTTGCATCATGTCTGCTACATCAAAAAAAAAAGCACAGACAATGAAACAGAGCAAAAACACCTTGAACAAACATGAGGATAAGTCTTCTCAAAAAAAAATTTTTAAAATGGCGGTGTATGATCACTCCAATCATCATCTCTGGTTTCTGATCAACCTTGTCAGACCATGCCATGCCTCTAAACACAAGAGCGATTCTTCTTTTTTTTTAACTGCTTGGCTGTGCAAACCAGTACCACAAAACAATACATGATCTGAGGAGTGCATTTTTATCTGTGATGTCTTGGATACACAAGAGTGGAGATGACAAGTTATGAAGCTAGACACCTCTAAAAGTCTACAATAAGTTGTTTTTGTTAAAAAATTAATTACATAAAATTAAATTAAGCAGCAAAGGACTGGAGACAACTCAGATCTTCTCCAGAGCAGTAGGACCTGCTGCTTAATTAACTTTGCCACCTGACTGACTAAGTGAGGGGGGAATGTGTTGCTTTCTGAATTAATACCACAGTCCGTCCATAAATCAGATACCTACGCTGGGACTATACTTAATCTACAACTAAAACAACGCAGACAACTCCTCCATTCTTTACTAGACAAGAGTTGTGACCCTCCCAAGCTATGGCAGCTTTCATCACATTAAATAACCCTATTCTGTTTCTCAATGTTAACAATAACAACAACATTAAAAAGGGAGGGGGGGGCATATTATGCTCTCCTGCAACTACCATAGCTGATAGCTGAGTTCCAATCTATTTACTGACTCTTCACATTTTCAAAAGACAACTTTAGAAAAGTAGTATTATTTAAATAATAATAATAATACATGGAATTTATATAGCGCTAAATCTTGTAATGCAAACAAATCAAAGCGCTTTGTTTACACTGTACAAAACCCCCACACTTAATTAACCAAAAGATGCATTCCTTCAGTGACATGTCAACAGGGCAGGCTGCTCATCACACACCCTCCACATCACAACCCTGCATGCACATAGGAGGCAAGAACAGGAAATAACACTTTCTTTATTTTTAATCTTTTTTTCTGAGAATAATGGAATAAGCACTCATGTTTTTGTTTTTCTAATCCGGTCCCTGTGTGTTGGCAGTTGTGTAAATTTTGTCATCCATTCCCGCCAGCACACAATGGCCTACTCTTCTCAAAAGCAGAACAAGTTTTAATGTGTGTGCAAGATGTTCTGCATGTGTTCGCACATGGGACTTCAGTTTACAGTCTCATTTGAAGGACTTTTGGTAAAGTGGAGTCACCACTGTAGTTGACTCCAGAGAAAATATCCCCTTGAACAAATTCGAACCTGGGTCAGCAGATCATGAACACACTAAAGAGCTGTCTCCAGTCCTTTGCAGTTAGTCTGTTTTCTACATCCCTGGTTGGAGTTCTTACACACACACACACACACACACACACACACACACACACACACACACACACACACACACCACACACACACACACTTGCATGCCCATACTAAAACAGCATAGTGTTATACAGACCAAGCATTTTCCAACATGAACAACAACAGACTTTTATGTCTGGAGCATCTATGTGGCTCACAGCAGCAGCTCTGGTTGGGTGACCCACAGTCTTGCCAAGTACACAGACAACAGAACAGCCCTTTTGTCCCCAGTTACTGTGAGATGATAGATGAGTGTATTCTCTTCACAGCCATGACTTACAACGTAATACAATTTTAAAAAAAAAAAAAAAAACCTAACAAAAACCGTTCATATTGACTGGAAATTGAACCATCCAACAAACCACTACACAGGAAAGAATATTCAATGGATCTTCACTTTCAGGTCATGAGTTTCCTTTTGAGTAGCTTGAGAAGTTAAGAGGATACTGAGATTTTACAACCTTAGGACCTGAGGACAGAATTCTAGATTTATGCCCATTTCATTTATGCAAACTCAGAACTCCAATCTACACAAAGTGAACACATATGTGACCCTCCATCACACGAGTTGCACTTCATCAAAATACAATTTTTAATTATTGGCATGTTACTAATATGCAATGAAGAATTTCTTTTAAAAGCTATTCACTGAAAAAAAAAAGATTAAAAATTGGATATGGAAGGTTATAAAGCATATCAATGCTAGACACCAGGAAGTGACAAAAAGAGAAAATGATGAATTTTGCATTGTAATAGTTGGTCAGGATATGGTGTTGGATGTTTATTATAAAAAGTGCTTTTGAAGTGAAAAGAAACAACTAAAATGACACCTTGATACTTCAGTACAAGGTTGAAGAAAGCTTAGTTTTATGATTATTCAAAATCTCAAAATCAACATCACCCCCACCGGCCTAAAATGGCTTCAAGTGAAAAAGGGGGTCAGGTGCAATGCAACTTATTGCATGGTGGAGGATCATAAAGATGGGGACAGAAACCTCACTATTTGTTATTTGTCCATGTTTGTGTTTGTATACATCTACATCATTCTCCAAGGTAAGGCTGAGGGCGGAAGGAAAGAGGCAGACCACCAACATCTTATATTGCCAACATCACTGAGATCAATGGTTTGGGAGGGTTACAAGAGAAAGTAGAAGTCAGCAGAGACATAAAAAAAAAAAGGTGAACCCTTGTGGCATTGCGTGGAGCTCCTACCAACAACAGAAATGGAGACGACTGAACTGTTTATCTACTGGCACAAAATATAAGTCAGGCGCTCTCACTCCTATTCCTTCACTTGTTTTACATATTTCACACACACCTGGCCAGCATTAGTTTCGAAGAGCACAAACTATGTAGAGCACATGCAGAGCAGAGTCTGAGTTATTGTGACATTTTAGCAGCATGCTTCATAGGTCATTATTCAATCCACACTGAGCATAAAGTCTACCCTGCACACATCCATTAGTTTTGGCACTAACAGTTCATACTGCACACTGTATAAAATACTTTTTCCTCACATTTCTTCAATATCATTTTTGTGTCCAATGCCCAAGTAAAAAAAAAAAAAGATTATGATTATATGCAACTGAAAGAATATTATGGCTATCATTGTTTTGAGCCCAACTGACAGCTAGAAGCCATACCTGGCTTTCACTGTGTAAACCCAATGCAAAACAAGACTCAGTCGACGAATTTTCTAAAACACTGTTGTTATTGCTCATCCACTCCAACACTGAGAAAGTACACAGTCAGAGCACAGCACATTTTCCACACCACAGATTCCTTCAGGTGAATCATGCTCAGCCTTGTTGAGCACTCAGCCATTCTACTTCATTCATCCTACCCAGATTGCAACAAAATCAAAAACAAAACAGTCAAATAACAACAAAACCAAACACACACAAAGTAAAATAACAGTCGACCAATGCACTTGGAAAAGATAAAGAGAGAAACAGATGCTGACATTATATTTTCTTCTCACATTTGTCTGGCCAGTTGTACAATTTCTCAAATTAATCTTCTGTGAAAAAATATTTTTAATAAACAGTAACTACCCATCTGGCTCACCACTACCCCCCCTCCCCCCCCTGATAATGTGTTCACAGCAAGACAAAAACCATCACCCACAACAATCAGACTTGTTCAACACATCATGTGTTTGTCAACAACAGCTGCAGGTTCAGTGCTCTTTTTCTCCTTTACAATGTCATAGGACACGCAGAGAAATTTGTTTATACATGTAAACAGTATTGACAACTTGGCAGTTCACACACACACCCATCCTCGCAAGCACGCATACAAATGCTCAAACACAGGTGCGCATGCACTCACTTCTAACTGTCCCATAGCCACCATGAAGTACATGCATAAAAAAAGACAATATTGACCAGCCGCCTTGGCGCAGTGGTTAGCGCCTTGGATTTCGGACTGGAAGGTCGCGGGTTTGATTCCCATAAGTCATAGGGATTTTTTGGACTCCAGCCGGCTCCTACCCAGAGTGAGTGTGCTGTGGGCTCAGTGGGGAGACCGGGACCACACAGTCAAGCTTCATCCACTTTACGGATGCGAATTTGAGAGTGTTGCTCTAATTACTTGACCAACACTGCAGGTGTCTGTATCTCTCGGGCCTGGTTGACGCCGGGATATGTTATGACAGTAAGCTTAGAGCACATCCCTGTCAAGTAGTCTCAAAGCGGATGCACTTCCACAGCAGCATCATTACATCATCCCCACCACCACTGATCATCATGCAATAATAAAAATTGCCTCTGATTCAGTGGCTCCCGTTACTCTGGTCTCATGCTGACCTCAGATTCGGTTTCCCCATACACTTCTGTGCCTGTGGTGAGTTTGTGTCAAAGCCTTTGGGGTTGGAGGTTTGCGGAGGGACAGTCATTGGAGGGACATTGTGGTGATCGCCACCTCAGGTGGGTGACTCACTCACTCTGGCTCCGAGATTGAGCTAATACTGTTGTTAGTATGGGGCTTAGTAGGTGGTGTCCTGCGTATGTTAGATCAGAACAGGCACCACTGAACACCACCAAAGTGACTCAGCAGAAGTGTAGGGCCCCTCTGGCTGGTGGCTCCACGGCGACCTAATATGATGTGCTCCCTGTGGACTGCCGATCTCGAGGATGAGACACAACGAATCTGGGTATGGCTGTGGTGGGGAGATTGAAATGAGCGGCATGGAAACAGCAGTACAGGGACGTCACAAAAGACACAGCAAAAAAAAACACACACACAAAAAAAGACAATATTTCAAATCAAGATATAAAACAAAAGCTAATTCTGTACACTTTTCTTTGGCTCTAACACATCATTGCTCAAACCCCTCAAACATTCACCCATGGCTCTCCACATAAACAAACACATGAATGTAAAATCAAAACCAATGACATGTATGTAATAAATTACAAAACCCCCCACACCAGTCTTCTTCACTCTGCCTTTCCTACACTCTCTTTCTCCCTTCCATTCTTTCTTTCTTTTTCCACCCCCCTCCCCCTTTCTGCACCTCCCTTCTCTCCCCAGTAAATATTTCTATCTGCACAACCACAAATTCAAACAAACATTCAAACACATGTACACACACAACAGAAATCACACACAGGCACTCGCAGGCAAACACACTCTCATAAAAATATACATGCATTTCTATGTGCAAGTACACACATACAAAGAGTCAAAACCATGGAAAGTCAAGTCGACACTGTAGAACAGCA
>CM060329.1:33318557-33338557 GCA_030674155.1 Stramonita haemastoma | reverse complement strand
GGTGGGAATGCTGTTTCTACTGAAAGAGCCTGCAGCATCTACATGGGGGAGCTCCATGCCCAGCTTGAAAGAGGCATTAAGTGTAGGGGGAAGAATGCAAACTGGTTAGATATGGTTCGATTCCCATTCGAGGAGATTTTTCTCCTGGAGTTAACATCGGTGCCGACTCCACTCCCCCAAAAGTCCTTCGGATGAGACTATAAACCGAGGCCCTGTGTGTGAACACACGCAAAACATCTTGCGCACATGTTAAAAATCCTGTTCCGCTTTTTGTAAGAGAAGGCCATTGTGTGCCGGTGGGAACAGATGACAAGATTCACAAAACTGCATACACATGGGGACTAGATGTAAAAAAAAGCACACGAGTGATTATTCCATTATCGTCGATATAAAAGAACAGATAAATTATAAAAAAATAAAATACTGTCAAAGACTAGCTGGACATCACTGAACATGGATAGGCCACTATATGAAAAAAACCATCGTTTTGAAAGTAACAGTAGCTTCCTTTCGAATCCTTTTTTTTTTAATCATGATAATCATGAATCTTGAATGCATGTGCACAAGGAAAATTTAAGGTAATTTCTCTATCAGGTTTTACAACATTTTCCTCCTTAGCAAAGGAAGATGTCAGTACTTACTCTCACATCCAGAATGGTTTTCAGGCAGCTGGCACATTCCCCAAGTGCCTGAAAAAAAAACTATAACGGTAACCATGAAATATATCTCTGCATACGTGCGCGTGTGTGTGGTGTGGTGTGTGTGTGGTGTGTGTGTGTGTGTGTGTGTGTGTGTGTGTGTGTGTGTGTGTGTGTGTGTGTGTGTGTGCGTGCATGCTGTGTGTGTGTGTGTGCGTGCATGCATGTGTGTGTGTTTAGTGCGCACGTGCATACATGCGCAAGTGCAAACATGTGCATGAGTGCATGCATGTGTGTCTGGAGTGTGCATGTGCTTTCTGATGACTTGTACCATCTAAAAATATGCTCTTGCTCTGTGAAAATGTATCACTGATGGTAAAGCACATTTGTATGAAAGCTGCACATACCATACTTTTTACAAAATTCAGAAAAAGCAACATGATCAGAACTGGCTGATAACTGACCACATAAAAACAGCAAGCAGTAATGAAAGTGAGCATTAACATATACACATACTGAGTTTTCATGCACTATCATATGCCCACATATACACAGAAAAATACAATCAAATTGACTGGTGACACAAAAATCACAGTTCAGTTCACTCTCTTTCTGCAGCCACACTTTACGGCCATACTGACCAGGCTGGTCTGTCCATCCTTGAGGTCGAAGGCCGGGTTGATGGGCACCATGAGGCAGGCTGGCACCACTTGTTCGTACAGAAAGTTGACAAAGGCCTCCAGACTCTGCTCACCCCCACCTGACGACACAGCATCACAGTTTGTTTACAATGGGCGTCCTCACCGACTGTCAGTAAGCCAACTTCAATCCACATGCTAAACTTTTTTCTTTTTTGGTTCCTCAGCTAGAGCTCTGAAGTTCATCAATGGTGAGATGTGTATGTGACCAGTTTTCCCCACCATTAAGGTAGCCACATTCCAACTTTGGGGATATAGTTGGAAATTAAATCTAACAATTTTGTCAGGACAGTCAGGAGGTACCTCCCTGATCTTTCTTATTTTCAAGTGTCATGGGTTCTTTTGACACGCACAAGTCCGTAAGCACAAGGGTCCCCGACTGGTTTAAAGTATCCTCAAAAAGACTTGACATTCAGTTTGATTTTGCTGTCAAACTGGGAAGACAAGGCATGGCCCTTGTTTATTTGTTAGCAGGTGAACATCCAAACCATCCTACCACCTTCATTCCTAGGTGCAAAACCTAACATTGACCACTTCTAGGTGGAGGTTCAATTCTTTCTGATAAACTTTACAGGTTTACTAGTTTTGACAAGGACTCAGCTGCTTTTTATAAACAGGTAAATGTGACCCAAAACTTATAACGTCATTGAGGAGCAAGGTATCAGAAACCTCAGTTTCTCTAGGGGTCAGCATATTGAAGGCATTACCCATCTCCACTCCCTTGCTACTTTACTTTCCCTGTCCTTAAAAACAGGGCTGGTACCCATTGACAGCTTGGGTAAACATGGGGACTGTACTGAAGTCAACGACACAGTCACCTATCTGAGGCAACCATGCTCAATGCTGTTTAACCTTAGCTTGGGGACAGCAAATGCTCTAGCAAATGAGCTATCCCATTCCCCAAGAGCATAAATCGTTTCAAGTTAAAAACTAAAAACAAAAAAAAGACTCCAACTTCTGTTACACAAAGCCCACACTTTGACAACAGGTGCACAATGACACAGACACTGACTATCACAAGACAGAAGGCAGAAGGCAGAAGGCAGAAGGTAGAAAAAAAGAAGGCAGCTAGCTCACCCCAGGCTTCAGTCAGTTTCTTCAGGATGGTGAAACAGCAGCGCTGAGATGGGGGGTCTGACATGTCGTACACTCCTTGCACCACGGAATGCATTACCTTTCCCATATCGTTCATGTCTGCAACAGTGAAACATCTCACTCACTGACCTTAACAGTTAGAACTGCATCAACTATATATACCTGCCTTGCTGTAAAATGACATGCCTGATCATTCAGTATAAAATCTCTCTCTCTCTCTCTCTCTCTCTCTCTCTCTCTCTCTCTCTCTCTCTCTCTCTCTCTCTCTCTCTCTCTCCCTCCCTCCCTTAAACATGTTTAATGACTGAAGCATCTTTCAACATCAACCTGTCCCCATCATGTGGACTCACAACGCACAAATCCAACACCACTCAGTCAAGAGTGCTATATTCAGTGTGCACCCTCCTTTTACCCAGTCCACTGCTATAATTAGCACCAGCTGGCCCCCATCTGGGCTGGGACTGGACGGATTAATCAGCCACTGAGAGGAGCTGAAAGTGGGGGAAACTGACAGCTGTGGACTAGAACCCATCAACCCTCACCCTGACCACGAACCCACCTGTCAAGGTCTTGAAGATGTCCACACAGCCGTGGGCCACCACGCTGCCCAGGAACTGGTAGTAGGCCCGCTGCAGGATCTTGCGGTCGTCAGCAGCCACCCGGTCCCGCTCATCGGCCGGGGTGTTGATGATGGAGAAAATGGTGTTGATGAGGGGCATCATGATCTGCGTCAGGAGGGGCATGATCTCCCCCTGCACACAAACACGCACGCACGCACACAAGCATGCACGCGCGCACCACACACACAACACACAACACGCACACCAAAACCACACATGCACGCACGCACAAACGCACTGCGCACACACAAACACACACACACACACACACACACACACACCACACACACACACACACACACACACACACAACACACACACAATAACGACACTGCAATGAGCTGTTGTCTAGAGGGAAGTGAGGGGTTATTCTGAGGCTGTATTACACACAGGCCATAACAGGCAGAAACAACACACCAGCAATCACAACAATGTGTAGATCAACTCACCATGCAGCTTCACACGTTGTAATACACTGGACAACTATGAACGTTAGTTTCTAACAGGTACAAAACAAACCCCCAGCAAAGAAGAATTCACTACAGTACATAGAACAACTCATCACCAAAGCTTCACACAATGTAACAGACTTGAACTTTTTTCTCTTTTTTTTGAGAACATTTTTCTCTTCTTTTTTTTCTCAGACATTTTTCTTTCTTTTTTTTTCTTTTTGATAGAAACAGACCTGACAACTGAAACCTTTCTTCTCCCTGCACAGCAAGGCCTCATCATCCTCACCATCATCATCCTCATCAGCGGCACTGACCTTGAACTTCATGATGAGCTGGTTGATGAGGGGGATGAAGTCGGAGAGGCTCTTGGGGTCGGGCTGGCTGAGGAGGTGGTCCAGCATGGGGGGATGAAGGGCATGACCAGCACGTCCAGACACACCACCATGCGGTGCAGGTACTGACGCACCGCCCCCTGCAGCTGACCCCCGCTGCGCCGGGGCCTCCAGCGCCTTGATGAACAGCTGCAGCAGCGTCAGGAACGCCTCCTCGCAGTGGCACTGACGCATCGTCTGCGAGCACGAGAACCCCTTGCTGACCCGACTGCAACAGGGTCCACAAAACCCGCTTTCTTTAGACTGTGACAGCGTCTTTTACCTTTTGGACACTTCCTCAAACTGACATCATTATCATCTCACCTGTACAGAGCAGTCTCCAACTCATGCAGACGATTGCACAATAGACACTATTTTGCACAATTCGGACAGCTATTTTGCACAATTCAGGACAGCTATTTTGCACAATTCGGACAGCTATTTTGCACAATTCGGACAGCTATTTTGCACAATTCAGACAGTTATTTTGCACAATTGGATGCTACCTTTCTTGTGTTGGAAAGGACTTTGCCTAAAAAAACAAACAAACCATGGCTTCAAGTAACACATTTGGATATGCTCAATACCATCATATACCTATGCTGGCCTACACTTCTATAAAAAATGGATGGATTTGTAATCTGTGCACAGTATTTTCCCCATTCATTTACAAATGGGACTTCAAATTGTAATCTCATTGAAAGGAATGGAGCTGGCACTAAAGAGAACTCCACAGAAAAAATTCCCTGTACAGTCAGAGCAACTCCAAACTGCAGACATAGGTCCTTCATCGACGACAAGTCTACACTCTCATCACTGAGCTCTCCAACCCACCCCACACAACTCATATCTCCAAGGATGGCCAAGTATGACAACATTACCCTCTTCCACTTGTATACCTTTTGTAATGGTGTTGTGAGGCTGTTCTCTTATGGAACCAAACAACAAAACACTATCTGCAAGAGGGGCTGTAGTCATTCCTACCTGTCACTGACTTCATTTCAGAATCGTCTTCTCCAGCTAGTCAGGGAATGGAAACAGACTTTCATTCAACTGGAAAAAAGGGTGGAAAGATGGTTTAGACATTCACCTGCCTAACAAGTACACCATAGGGGTTCTGGGTTTGATTCCAGCATTGCCCTTTTTTTCCAGTTTGACAGAAAATCAAACTGAATGTCAAGTCTTTCAGAGGAGACAAAACCAGTTGGACCCATGCGCTTACGGACTTATGCCCGCCAAAAGAAGCCCACGACTGTTGAAAATTGAAAACATTTTCAACTGAACCTACAGAATGTGTGGTTCAATTTCCAACTCTTCCCAAAATCGACATGCAGTTACCTTCAGGTAGGGGAAAAAGGTCACATATGCAAAAGTCTCCCCCGTGGTGAACCTCACAGCTCTAGCTGAGGAAAGGGGAAAAAAATCAACGGGGAGATTTGCATCAAAATGCACCTCCATCATTACCTAGAAATGGTGATACAGTTTTCCATCCTTTTGCAGGGAAAGGCCACAGGCAGAGCTCAGAGCAAGCAACAGGATTTCTGGTCATGTGTACATATGTGTGTGTGTGTGTGTGTGTGTGTGTGTGTGTGTGTGTGTGTGTGTGTGTGTGTGTGTGTGTGTGGTGTGTGTGTGGTGAGTGGTGTGGTGTGGTGTGGTGTGGTGTGGTGTGGTGTGGTGTGGTGTGGTGTGGTGTGGTGTGTGTGTGGTGTGGTGTGTGTGTGGTGTGTGCGTGTGCGTGTGTGAGTGTGTGAAAGAGAGAGAGAGTGTGTGTGGATGTGTGTGCCTGTGTGCATGTATATGTATCATGTGACTGAGTGTGTGAACAGAACAGAACAGAACAGAACAGAACATTGTTTATTGCCATGGAAGCATACAAAGCTTATAGACACAAGTGTGTGTATGTGTGTATGTGTGTATGCATGAGTGCCAGCTTGCAGGTTTGACAGTTAGAGGCTCATCAGACCAGCAGTGCTGTGCTGTGTGACTAACCTGGCCAGGCCCATGGCGTCACACATGCACTTGGCATAGGCAGCCTGCTTCTCTCCGTCCCTCTCCATGCCCAGTGACGCCAGCAGACTCTCAAACCTTCTGGCTATGGGGGCCAGCAGAGACTTCATCAGCTCCAACTTTTTCTGTCAACACAACAGCGACTTTCAGTTTGCACTCTGTACTATTAGTTAAACATACCACTGACTATGTTTTCAATCTACATTATTCTTTAAACATACCACTGACTGTCAGTTTTTACTCTGTATTATTTGCAATTCTACAGACATATCACAGTCAGTTTTGACTTTGCATTATTTGTTATTCTAAAAACATATCACAGTCAGTTTTCACTTTACATTATTTGTTATTCTATGAACATATCACAGTCAGTCAGTTTTCACCTTGTTTTCATGCACATGTGTGTGTGCCTGTGTACTGTGACTATACTGTAGTTCTCAGTATAATATATATACTTCTCATGTGTGTGTGTGTGTGTGTGTGTGTGTGTGTGTGTGTGTGTGTGTGTGTGTGTGTGTGTGTGTGTGTGTGTAGTAAAAACATGTATATATGCAGCTTAGATCCCTTTATCCCAGTCCTTTCCCCATTCCTAATCATCATCTACAATTTCCTTCCCTCATAAAGCTGCAATCCTGCTTAACGAAGCAGAGATGTGCTAAAAAAAAAATTCTTAAATTTTCTTTTAAAATCCCTTTCCCGATCACCAATTCATGACCTGCCTGCTCTGCCTGCATACCTCTGGACGCAGGGCGCTGGAGATGATGAGGACGCTGGCTGCCTCGTAGACAAAGAACTGGTCCTGGGGGGACAGGGGGTGGGTGAGTCCATTGGCGCCGTCAGGGGCGTGCAGCACCAGCAGAGGCTGCATCTGGTCAAACACCTCTATCACATGCTGGAACAGGTGGGCCCTGACAGCAGGCAGAAAACAGTCCTTTGTTAGGGTGGGGGTTATCACTGATGGTGTGTGTGGGTGGTTGTGTGGTGTGTGTGTGTGTGTGTGGTGTGTGGTGGGTGGGTGTGTGTGTGTGTGGGGTGTGTGTGTGTGTGTGTGTGTGTGTGTGTGTGTGTGTGTGTGTGTGTGTGTGTGTGTGTGTGTGTGTGTGTGTGTAAAAGAATGTATGTTCAAGGGAGGAGGGGGGATACATAGAAATAACATGTACACTTTACTGAATATACCAAATGTTTGTGTGCACATACATTTGCACTGTCTGGAATTACTTTTAGTGCGTGACTATTACGTGCGTGCATGAGTGCGTGCGTGCATGCATGCATGTGTGACCTGCTGGCAAATAGATTGTGCAGTGGTATATGTAAGTGCGGAGTGAGAGGAAATTTTGAAAAATGTTGTTACACAAATTTATCTGAACTTGTTTTTCCCCCCCTTGTCTACAGGGCTGTAATGCTGAATGGACAATAAAACTGTGTCAGTGTCAGTGTCTCTCTCTCTCTCTTTCTCACTACAGTTTAAAGGTTTGTAAACTTTTGTTTGTTTGGTTTGTCAGTTGTCAGACTGCCTTTCCCTTATTTTGCTTTTGGTTGACTTACTTCAGACTTTTGATGATACGGGTGAAGAGGTAAGCACACCGACTGCGCACTTTGGGCGACGTGTGGTACAGCCCTCGTTTGTCCAGAAACGCTTTCTGCAAAACACAAACACCCACAGCTTGTGACCTTTCCTTCCTGTCAGCATCACTGGATTCAACAGCAGCAGATGACACACTGCTACATTCTCCCATTCAAGAGACATAAGCTTCTCAACAACAAAACCCTTTTCCCCCACTCTGTTTTTCCTTATTTCTTGACACATCCCTGTAATGTGATCGTGTTTACATTTCCAGCTCTCACACACCACACTTTTTGCACATTTTTACCCACATCTTTACAGGCAAGTTTAATCCTTTGGGCAAGCAGTGTGAATGACTTTGGCAACAAGGAAGCGTGAGAGCAGACAGTGTAAGGACGCCAGCAAAAGACAGTGAACCACTTACCAGACACTCTGGAATGTACGCAGGTTCCACCTGGAAGAATCTGTCGTAGCGCACCACAATTTCAAAGAACTGCAGCTGGACGACGGTGTGACCGTGGTGACTGACCTCGCTGGTCATCAGCTGCAACACAGCAATGTACACACTGCAGTCTAGTTCTCCTCACACCTACATTTTCTGCTCCACCCGACCAAAATGTGAAATTTCAAAACAAGTATCATTTATTTTATTCTTTTATATCGAGGATAATGAAATAAGCAATCATGTGCCTTTTTACATACAGTCCCGTGTGTATGTAGTTTTTGTAAATCATGTCATCTGTTCCCACCGGCACACGATGGCCTACTCTTATGGAAAGCGGAACAGGATTTAACGTGTTCTGTCATCCAGCATTGTTTTCAAGCCTGTAACCTTTCTACCAACAAGCAGAGGTGTGTTTTCGGTGGTGTAAGGGATAGAAAGGGGAGAGAGGTCAGTGTCAACAGCAGAAAAACAATGACAGACTACTAATCTGTGGAAGGAAGATAATGGACACCAACAGGATAAAGAAAATTAAAACATTTTTTCTTGGCAAAGAACTTTCCAATTTTGTAAACATCTATAGCTATAAAGGCAATGGAGATGTACAGTGCAGATGACAAGTCACTTATTGTTGAATCTACTACTGCTCTTGGCATCAGGAGAATTGTACTCTGGGCAGAATTCTAAAATATAAACTGGTCATGAACAATAAATAATATATATCAGCTATATAAACCCTCAATAATATATATGTCATCTGAATATGACTTACTGACTTCTGTTTTCATGTATCTTTCACTAAATAAGAGAAAATCAGTTATACCTGTTTAAATACCTATCAAACTCACATACTTGATCCATAACACAATTTGACATTGAAAAAATGTCCTTCCAAACAGATAAAGCATTGCACTCAATAACTGATGCCTTAATTCATAGCTGATGATAAAATCTCAGTCAACAATTTACGTCTTTAAACTCTGCACTCAAACACAAGTGCCATTGATTTGTTGACTGTCATAAGATCATGACAAGAAGGAAGAAAGTAGGTGGCAGGGCGGTTAAGACGTTCACCTGCATAACAAGAAAACTGTGGGGCTCTGGGTTCCATTCCAGCCTTGCCCTTCCTTCCCAGAGTGACAAGGAAATCATAGAAAATGTCAAAAGTTCTTGCCCTTCCTTCCCAGTGTGACAAGGAAATCATAGAAAATGTCAAAGTTCTTCAAATGAGACTATGAACTGAGGCCCCATGTGCCAGTGCATGCAGAACATCTTGCACACACATTAAAAACCTGCTCCATCTTTTGGAAGAGTAGGCCATTTTGTGCCTGTAGGAACAGATAACTTTTTTTATTTTTTTTAAACGCATCCACACAGAAGTCATGTTTAGACACCATCCCTAAAATTGGATGCGGCTATCTAAGTGGTAGGGAGGGTGAAAAAACAGTCATATATTATAAGCAAAAATCTCACAACTAGTAAACCTCAGAGCTCATGCTGAGGAACAAAAACAACAAAAAATATCATGGCAACATTTTTGCTGTTCCTGCTGAAGGATGCTCACTCAGACTGTACACACCCACACAACACACACACCCACACAACACACACACCCACACAACACACACACCCACACAACACACACACCCACACAACACACACACACACACACATACAAACGCACACACACACACACACACACACACACACACACACACACACACACACACATACACACACACACACACACACAAAAAAACAGAATTCACTAGACCACCAACTCACCAGTCTCATCAGATCCTGAAGCACGGACACTTTGGTACTGCTCCCTGTGAAATGCTGCCCGTGAGATGCCTGTAACACCATCTTTGTTATTGTACTTTCAGTATCACAACAATCGTTGCACAGAAACAAAGACAATGCCGCTCTCTAACAATCACTGCACAGAAACAAAGAAAAAATAAATGTTTCTATCTAACACCTGTGTTTGCTTTGAGCTATAAGAGCCTCTTCCATATAGCTTCGGGCATGGCAATGCCACTACAAAAGGAAAGGCACTTCTCCTAAATTATTCTATGGTGAAAAAAATCAACCTATTCAGCACTCTCTTATAAGATCAAGCTTCAAAATACTTTATCAATAAAATCATGTATTTCCTCATACACTTTACCATATTTCTTTCATTCTGCTTTAAAACTGTGCTGAATAATAGCATTTAAGATCCAAAGACATAACAATTCAAGTGTTGCACTATTCAATGGAAAATATACAACACGGACAAATCAGATGTTTCTTATACATACATATATATACATATATATATATATATACACACAGAAAAGGTAGGGGAGCAGAACAGCCTGAACATTTAGAACACGGAACTCCTGTTGGGACAGGAACTGAGGACACAGGTTCAAGTCTATGAGAGCCCCTTTGAGAGGATGTTCCCCTGACATAAACACTGGTTCCCACTCCCACCCCTTTCAAAGCCCTGTGGTTGGGCCTGTTAAGGTGGACCACTGCGTCACTTTTACAAATTTTTGTTTCTCAGAAACTACTAAAGATATCTTCATGAAATTTGGTACACATACTAAGTGCATTAATAAAGCTATCTGTGCAAAGTTTGAAGTATGTAAGTCCAACAGATATGATAATGTGATAATTTTTCCAAAAAAATAGGGGTCAGTGTTTGGCCCATCTGCTGCTTTCAAAATATGCTATACACAATGAAGTTTATCATTTTTCCTGTTTGATTTGACATCACTGTGTGCAATGATCACAAAAAAATATAGTTTAGTTCATAAAATATATTTTTCTTTTTTTTTTCAAAAATGCCCAAAAAATTTTGCTCCAGGTTTTTAATTTTTATCTCATGGTATTGAAAAACTATAATAGCTACAGTGTTCAAACTGTCTCATTGCACTCAGCACACATTTCTACACCAGCATACCAAATTTCATTGGATTATTTTTATTAGGTTAGAAGTTACAGGTGGGCCAAATAACAGATGCGGCCGAAAAACCATGTTTTGAGAAAAATGCCCGTAAAGATTTAGTTAACAATTTAATCAATGAAAATCATGTTTAAACATTACCAAAAAATTATGCATGGTAAAATAACAATAGGCCAACACTACTGAGTGATTAGAAACAGCTTTTCTCATAGAATAAATTTTTCAGGAGGCTCCTGGGGCATACACCCCCCCTTTGCCTGCTTGGCTATGTTCATGTTCGCATGCATTACACTTTCTTTTTTTTTTTTCCTCTTCTCTTTGGCCCTATCAGATGATTTTCTAGTGGCTGTTTTCACTCTGAGAATGTCTGATTTATCTACAAACACTTCTGCATTGCTCACTGCCACAAAATCCAGTCCAGCAAGCACAATATTGCTGGAAAAGTATCTCGCCTCCAGACTGCAGGCTGACTGTCTTCTTCATCTCAGCTTTGAATACATTGTTGATAATGTGATAACTAAGATGTGTGAGGATGCAAAACAGAATGCAAAACAACTGTGTGATTGTGGAAAATACAGGAGAAAGTTTAAAAAAAAAAAAAAAAAATTTAAAAAGGGGGGGGGGGGCAGAGAAGAAAAATTATGGGTGAAGGTTTTTCTTTTCTAACACCATTCACTGTGTCAAACTCAGTAAAAACAATTCTTTTGTGAATTATCATTAAACTTAAAACTGCCTCTGAAAACACAAACAACTGAATAAAAAATAAAACTGAGAATATGGGAAAAAAGTGTATACTGAATAGCCCTTGTCAAAGAGTAGACTGCAAACCAGAAATTCAGGAACTACTGCATTCCTGCTAAGTACCAACAACACATAACTTATTGGGAAAAAAAGTGCCCCACTATGTTCCCAAAACAGTAATAAATCGATGGAAAATGTAGCTATTTCAAACTTCGCTTGCAGTTTGTAATTTCACGGAGTGCACCTTTATGTTGTCATCCAACTTTCCAAAAGTGACACATCACTGATGATGTTCTGTCGTTTTTGAAGTTGCGGGCCCGCGGATCGGTTTATTTTTCTTGCGCATCGAGTCTTAATCAAAACTAGTGTCGCTGTCAGCCACTGACACACGTTTTTTCGGAGAAAAACTTCAATTTTCGCATCAGTGAAGTAAGCGAGTGGTTATCGGCAACATCGCGAGTTGATGTGCATGGCACAGCAAAACTAGGTCACCACTCCAGCCAGCGATCGTCAGTCTATTTTCCGTTTCTTCTGTTTTTCATTCTTTCTACCAAAGGCATTGGTAGTCCAACACTTGTTTTCGGCATATTTTGGCATTTTTGAGACTTTCAGTAAAAAACTTTGGCTGAAAACCGGTCGAATACGTGCATCGGACAGACTCGAGATGTAAACATCCGCCATCTTGGATAAAAGTCACATGACTCTTAGAACCAATCAGCTATTTTTTTACGGCCACAAGCCAATCAGAGACTTCGACTCAACTGTATGCCTGTAGAAAATGCCTCTCGGGTTCCTTCGGATTTACTCTTCGTGTGTTTCCGTGAGTGAAATTATCCATTGAGAGGTGATGTCAGAAAGTAGGTCAGTGAATGACCTTCACATTGATACCAAAGAAGGGGGGGTAGCGAAACTGGTCGGCAAGCGCGACGATCTCCAAACTGAAGCAAATTTCGCGTTTTGGGGCCACAATTGCTCTAAATTCACCCACCCCTACCTCAGAAAATGATTTTATTTGCAATGAAATCGGTCAAAACAAACAAAATGAGTGACAGAAATGCAAAGTTGACACATTACTTGACCAAATGCAACCATAATCCCAAAAGTCATTTTTAATTTTTTTTTGGTGAAAACCTATGCCGCGGTCCCCCTTAACAGAGGCCCCGTATGCTAACACACATAATAAAACATTTTGCTCACACATTAAAAATTCATCCCTTTTCTTTACAGCAGTAGGCCTGCTAGGATCACAGGCATGGAAGACACTAGCATATCCAGCATATCATGTACAACTTGATGGATAGGCTCTGCCAAGATCAACTAGACCTGCCAAATTCAGTGCAGAGCAGCGCAGCGCTGCAAGGACTCCTGAAGGAGTTAAGGGAGAAGACAGGCAGACAGACAGACAGACAGACAGACAGACAGACAGACAGATAGACAGACAGACAGACAGACAAACAACCAGACAGACAGACAGACAGACAAACAGCCAGACAGACAGACAGACAGACAGACAGACAGACAGCAGGCATACTCACAGGCACAGCTTCTGCCACTCCATACAGCAGAGTAAGGCCCAGCTCCACGCTTCTGAAATCTATGGTCTTCCAATTGGGCAACATCTGCAGCACCACACTGCGCACAGTGGTCAGGATCAGGTCTGCGTCCTGCAATGCCGTCACACAAACACACACACACACACACACACACACACACACACACACACACACACACACAACACACACACACACACCAACACATGCACACACACATCCCAACACATGCACACACACACCCCAACACATGCACACACACACACCAACACACACACACACACACACACAATTCTGAGTGTATCCTTCAAATAGTGTATATATAATCATAAAGGTACAGGCCATAACTAGGGGGTTTTCTTATTCAAGTCCGAAGAAGACAAACAGACAGGCAGACTGTCCCACTGTTGAGACTTAAATGGACCTGCACACCCCCGAAAGTGTTCCCCCTAGTTTTCTATCCTGATAATACCAATTACTATGGGTAAGTCACAGTGGTAGGCAGGTCTGGCAATGCTAGGACAGACCAAAAAGCCAGTGTGGGGTGTGCACATGCACACATACGCATTGACATACGCACCTATTTTTTTAAGAGAGAGAGACACACACACAGACATAGAAAGAGAAACAGAGAGAAAAAGAGAGAGTGAGACACAGAGAGAGAGACAGACAGAGACAGAGACAGAGAGAGTAAAAAAGAGAGAGAGAGAGAGAGAGAGAGAGAGAGAGAGAGAGAGAGAGAGAGAGAGAGAGAGAGAGAGAGAGAGAGAGAGAGAGAGAGAGAGAGAGAAACAGAGAGTGAGAGAGAGAGAAAGAGAGAGTGAGAGAGAGAGACAAAGAGAGAGAGAGTGTGTGTGTGTGTGTCAAATTCAATTTTGTTAGGAAGCTGATTTCTTTGCTGTTCAAAACCTTGCAAAACTTGGCCCTGGTCAAGGTTGCAAGGACTAAGGTAGGGACCCTCCTAAAAAATGAGACATTCAGGTGATGACTTACCAGCTGGGCCAAGTTGTTGAAGATCACTTTCAGCTGCTTCCTGTACTCGTCAAACATGGCCTCATCTTCCCCCTGCACACACACACACACACACACACACACACACACACACACTCCAACATCAGCGTACAACCTTCATCAGTTATTACAGCTTATAGTCGCTATGCACATCAACTCTATTCTTTTTCTGATTGTAAAATGAGAGTTCCTATCCTCGCAAAATCTGCTTTATTAATCTGAAAATAGGTCATTACCCATAGTCTGGTTTTTCCTTAATCATTGGATTAGAATCCCACGATGTTTAGTTTTCTTCTCTTCCAAACAAACTTCACAACATGAAAAGTGTTTTACAGGCTACTGCGGTCGTTCTCATCAGCTTCTGATTCCTTGTCAGGTGTCCTTCAGTCAGTTTAGGCCCACTAGATGAAAAACACCTGTCTGGTGTTTCACAGACCTGGTTTGGCTTCAGGGCCCCCAGGAGGGAGGTTACTGGCAGACCCTAAAGCCAGTGACAGCATAATACCACGAGGGCAGTCATTTGATCTGCTCTGCAGTGACATCAATGCACAGAATGTTCCAATCTCTCGACAATGACCACACCAGAACCCAAAGGCCTCTTTTCCCCTCTTATTCTAACCTCAGGAGTCGGTGAACTTTTTACAACAGTTTTTGTTTGGGTTATATATATATATATACATATGTCCACACAAAAACAAAAATGAAATCAATCAAAATGCAGGGATGAAAAGAGGGAATGTAAAAATTGGGATTAAAAGGCTGAGAAAAAGGAAAAGTTGATAGAGAAACAATGACCTTACATCTTGTTCAAAATTGTAGGATTCGTCGTACTGCATCTTTTTCATCACTGTGAACAGCATACCCTGAAACACACACACATACACACACAATTGTCAGTTTCTGTAGCTATATCTGGATTGGATCGGGTGTCAGCCCAAAACTGAGGTTAATGTGCCATGGATCTCCAAGTCAAACTGTCATGGGCTAGTCATATGCATTCAGCTAGTCTACTGCCTGTCCAGTCTGTCATCTGTCCACTGATATCTTGGTCTTCTTCTCCCTGTCTCTTTCCACTCTCCCTGTCAGTACTGTTTTTGGTAGATAATCATATCACCTTATGTGGCCAAAATATGACAGTTCAATGGTGTAGGCTGTTTCCAATAGTTCTTTTTGGACTATTCGTAAAACAAGGTTTTCCCCTGTTCCATACTAACTACACAGGTAGCATAGTTGCCAACCTTTGATAATCACAATAACAGAATTCAGTGGGGTGGGTGGGCTCAGGAGAGAAACTTGTCCCCCTTCTGAAAAAGCAAATCAAAGATCACCAAAAAAGGAACCAGCACACCCAGTGGCAAGGCTCAATTTACATGCTCTCTGAGAAGTTTTTGTGTGAATTTCAGAAACATGACAGATAAAAAAAATTATAATAATAAAAAATAATAATAAAAAAAAAGAAACAAGACAGATTTTCTAAAAAATGAAAAAACCAGGATCATGACTTAAAAACCAGAAAAATCCCAGTGAAAAAGGAATCATTCACGTTAAATGCATTCACTTTACAGTCTAGTACACATATACAAACCCACAGACATCCACATTTCCTCTCTTCCCCCTCCCCAATTCCTGCCTAACCTCACATCACCTTTCAGTGGACAGACACCATACAAAATCCCCTTTACTCACCTCCACATGACTGCGTTGAGTCTGGGTGAGCGGGGAGCCCATAGTTTTCAGCAGGTTGATGTAAGCAGTGGCAAAGTCTGTGGCGGCAGCAGAAACGTCGTCATCGTCGTTCTTCAGGAAGCGAAGCATGTAGGGAATCTTGGTCTCCAGGGCGCTGAGGATGCTGGCCTGGTCGTTGGGGGAACTGCCCGACCTGAACAGCCTGCATGGTATCATATTCAAATGGGGGGGTGTGTAACTTATGCATTCTCTATGCATGTAGAATACTGTGTGTTGTGCTGTGTTGTGTTGAACTGTACCAAATTGAACTGTCTGTGCTGAATGGTATTGTATTTACATTGTCTTGCAGTGATCCTTTTTCTTTTATCGTAGCTTTTAGGACTGACTGTAAATTGTGTCTATCAGTTTACAACAAACAAAATGCATACCAAATGTCGTAACGAAACATGTGCAACGCTCCAGACACACATAAAACACACACAGAGGACAGGATAACCTGGAACATTGCGTATATGATCTGCTGACCTGGGTTTGAATCCCATTCATGAGGTTTTTCCCCCTGGAGTTAACATCAGGTCTGACTCCACTCCCCCCAAAAGACCTTTTGACGAGACTTTAAACAGAGGCTCCATGTGCAAACGCATACAGAGCATCTTATGTACATGTTAAATTCTGTTCTGCTATTTGGAGGAGAAGGCCATTGTGTACTGGTGGGAACAGGTGACAAAATTTACAAAACCACCTGGACACCAAGACTGGATGTAAAAAAAAAAGCACATGAGTGCTTATCCTTTTATCCTGGAAATAAATATTAAACACACACACACCACACACATACTAATTCACAAAACACATGCACACATGCACGCGCACATACATGCGCATGCACACACATGCATACATGCACGCACACGCACACACACACACACACACACACACACACAGCACTGACTTGTTCCAGCTGTCGATGAGGGCCAGGCCAATGCCAGACACCAGCTTGGACAGCTTGGCCAGAAAATCACTTTCCTCGTCCTGCACACACCACATATCACACACATCAAATACTACACATTGCACACACCATACACACATCACACACCGAACACCACACACACACACATCACATACCACACACACACACACACACACACACACACACACACACACACACACACACACCACTGCACATCAACCACTCCTGCCTCAGGTCAACGACAAGCGACTTTGTACTTTCCATTCCACACTAAAACTGACTGGACTAGACACAACTTCTCCCTTAAGAGGTTAAGCCTCATTTTCATTTTACTATCAGATTTCCCTCTTTTCTTAAGCCTCATTTTCTCTTTACTATCAGATTTCCCTCTTTTCTTAACCCTCTTGTTGTTGAATTCTACAGAGCTAAACTGCCTGTAGATTTTGAATTCTTTGAAAGTTTTCTACCCCAAACTGACATAGTCTACTCCTGAGACAATTGTCTGTGTGCATGACAAGCTATCAAGCTGAAATTTTGTCACAAGCTAGATATATCTTTGTACTTGCATTTTAAGGCAAGTTTACATGTCTGGTCACAAAATGTCGTGTCGTTGTCACCTTATTTGTCACCAATCACAGGTAAAAGTATGTTGTATACAATAAACCAGCAAAATATATATGGAATAGACACAAATTCATACATGTAAGTGTTGAATAAAGAACTGACGCCTAGCTAACGTGTTTATTAATGTTTGTGTGCAATTGTACTTCAAGGATGTGTCACACAATGTCCTCATAACACCTGTTGTTTTATATGTCTTGATGAGACATATTTTCTGTTAAACTGTTTATTTGTCTTTTGAAAACAAGGAATATTCAATCAATATCGTACCTATATACTGCATTTCAGATGTCTATGTCTTACCACATGTTTGTTAAGTGCACAGAAGTGTAATATTGTACATAAGTGTCACATTGTCACCAGTGTCACCACACAGGTGTGACAAACATGAAACAACACAGAACTTCTGTAATTCTACAAAATTTTAATCGTGATATCCTTTAAAGTAGTTATAATAATGGCACAGGAACACATCACATCACAGAAAGCACAAAATGTGGGTGTCGGGGGGTGTACCTATCGCTGTCACCTGTGGCACCTTGGCAGACTGGAGATCTATTTTCTTTTCCTTCTCGCTATTTTCGTCATCAGCAAATCCGTTGAGTTTCAAATAAAAAGTGTGGTATTAACTAGAAAATAGACAAAAGGCGTCACATTTTCTGGCGTTTATGCTGCGGACCTTCCCCCCCCCCGTCAAATTTCTCCACAGCC
This sequence comes from Stramonita haemastoma, assembly GCA_030674155.1. Taxonomy (NCBI): domain Eukaryota; kingdom Metazoa; phylum Mollusca; class Gastropoda; order Neogastropoda; family Muricidae; genus Stramonita; species Stramonita haemastoma. The sequence continues at coordinate 33,320,421 of CM060329.1, read as the reverse complement.
CCCACAGGTCGCCACGCTTGCAGGAATGTGCCGTGTAGTCGGTTCATTCTTCTCTCTAACTGCGTTATTTCCTATCTCTTCTCCCCCGTCAGCTTTTTATTTCTGACTCACTTAATATTTATCATTGAATTTTTTCTACTTCCAATGCAAACACGTTCATTTTATTGTCTAGTTAGTTAGATGAATCGTCTGCTACCAACGAAGACGCCATTTTTTTTCGCCACGCGCTATGAGTGAAAGGCGTTTCTATCGCCAGCCTTGCTTTCTTCCTTCCCTCCCAAGTACACACTGTTAGTGGTCTAAATTTATCACTGGCACCATCTGAAACCTTCCCTGCATCGCCCCACCAAATTTCAGACACATTGTGTGAGAACCACGAGGTATGTGTGTGATGGAAAAGTACTGCCCACGTGGTCAGGACCAACGGCCTACGGCCGCAACGGAATCTAGCAGCAGGTGCTGTTACGGCCGGCTGCGGCCGCAACGGGGCTAAGACGGTTAAGCATCATTTTCTCCTTACTATCAGATTTCCCTCTTTTCTTAAGCATCATTTTCTCTTTACTATCAGATTTCCCTCTTTTCTTAAGCATCATTTTCTCCTTACTCTCAGATTTCCCTCCTCCTCCTCCTTCTTCGCTTCCCTTACTCTCAGATTTCCCTCCTCTTCCTTCTCCACTTCCCTCCCCAACACTGTGTGCGGCACCACTGACCTCCGGGGGGCTGAGGACCTGGTTTTCCTCCAGGACCTTGAAGAAGGACTCCACCAGGTGCAGCTTGGCCAGGGGGTCCATGCCTTTGCTCAGCACCTCGTAGATGCAGTCGCAGCAGGACTCCCGCAGCAGGGGCCTGGCCAGGAAGCGCAGTAGCACGGCCACGCAGGCCTCGTTGGCCACCAGGGCGATGTCGATCCACGACACATAGCGCCCCACCACGTCCAGGCACTGGCACACCACCTCCGGCTGGCTCTCCTCGTAGGTGGTCTGTAAAACAGGCAGGCAGCAACATCAGCAACGACGACGACAACATAAAACAAACTTAAAAAAGGAGGTCTGTACCTTTAAATTTTTCCCCAACTGGTTATGGAAAGAAAATGTCTTATTGCCAATGCACTGTGCACTAGTTACGGTAAGTATTGAGTAGCCCGAAGGCATATCATAACCATTCAAGGGTACTAAAAAAAAATTTTTTTTTTTTTTTTAATCACTCCTTCTATCATTTATCATCAGAGGAATGCGACCAGCCTAAATACTTCAAGTCTTGCTGATGGAAAGAGTCAGTCTCCTTGTGCTAGAAGTACACTTACTGACCTGATAGTCATTTAATTAACAGACACCCCCACCCATCCCCAACATGTGGAATCTCTTACTCCCAAACAAGTTCATGCTTGTTTGTGCATGTTTACATATGTGTGTTTCTTCATGTAGGTGAGCATAGAGAGGAAAAGAACTGAATCAATGTGTGTGTGTGTGTGTGTGTGTGTGTGTGTGTGTGTGTGTGTGTGTGTGTGTGTGTGTGTGTGTGTGTGTGTGTCTGTGTGTGTGTCTGTGTCTGTGTCTGTGTGTCTGTGTGTCTGTGTGTGTGAGCGCATGCTTGCCTACATTTCTATCTCCCTCTCTCTGCTCCCTCCACATACCTTCCACCTCCATTGCTGTCCACACAGCTACTTTATACCACCCTCATTTTCGTTATGCTGTCTCCATCTCAACAGATTTCTTATAGTAGCAAAACAACTTTTAACAGAATGCTCATTTGAAAGTTTACATTTCTCTCTTTGTGTTGATGTATCACACTTGGCTGTTTCAGTTGTTGTTTTTTTAATTTAAACATGCATAAAATAAAAAATTTCTCATTTTAAAATAGCATG
>CM060329.1:33196057-33308557 GCA_030674155.1 Stramonita haemastoma | reverse complement strand
CACTGTAGTCTATCCCAGTCACTTACAACAAGTCTAAAACCAGATCATGATACGAGAACTTAACGTTAAGAATGCAATGACACTATTGACAACGTATGTTCTTTAAGTTAACGAAGTTGATCAACAGCTTACTTTACCTGATACACAAAAAAGTAAACCAAATCTTTGCAAACTTTCTAAGCACCAAATATCACAGCTGATTGTCTGTCTGCACAAAGATGAAGCAACAACTTGTAAACGCAACAAATTGCACTGAATCTCATCTACGTTTCATCATAGTGCAACCAATGGGCCACGCGCCTGACCATAACGGAACACAATTAATTTAACTTGCTAGAGAATTCTACCCAAATAATTTTTATCACTCGTGAATATATGAAGATAGAGAAGAAAAATAAGAGTAGTGGAGGAAAAACGAATAGAACAACTCAAACGTGGAATAAGTGAAGATTTCTTTTAGAGAGAATGTTGCAATAAAAAATTGATTTTAGAGCGTGTTCTTTTGTTGTTGTTGTTGTTGTTGTTGTTCATCATCTATTTACTGCTTATCCCTTCCGAATAATTATGTAGATTATTGGTGCAGTTTAGTAGAATTAGCATCCCCACTTTCTGGAAATTCTGTGCTACAAATCCCTCTCTCTCTCTCTCTCTCTCTCTCTCTCTCTCTCTCTCTCTCTCTCTCTCTCTCTCTTGGTGGTCAGAACATTGCGCTGGCAATTTGAAGACCCGGGTTCGAATCTGGTCGAGGAGATTTTTCTCCTGGAGTTAACATCAGTGCTGACTCCACTCTCCCCACAAGTCCTTCGGATGAGACTTTAAACCGAGGCCCCGTGTGCGAACGCACGCAGAACATCTTGCGCACACGTTAAATCCTGTTCCGCTTTTCGTAAGAGTAGGCCATCGTGTGCCGGTGGGAACAGATGACATTTACAAAACTGCATACACACGGGACTGGATGTAAAAAAGCACAAGAGTGCTTATCCCATTATCCTCGATATAAAAGAATAAATCAATCAAATCAAATCAAATCAAATCAAATCTCTCTCTCTCTCTCTCTCTCTCTCTCTCTCTCTCTCTCTCTCTCTCTCTCTCTCTCTCTCTCTCTCTCTCTCTCTCTCTCTCTCTCTCTCTCTCTCTCTCTCTCTTGCTATTGGTCATTGTCTCTAATGTTTGGCATTTGATTTATTATTGTTGTTGTTTAGTTACATGGTTTTTATCTTGATCTCATCGCTGATAAGGGCGGGAACTGGATGTTAAAAAGCACATGAGTGCTTATTCATTATCCTCGAAATAAAAGAGTTGACTTGACTTGACTTGACTCGACTCGGCTCTCTCTCTCTCTGAATGTTGAATGTATGCTTTTCTCCTTTTTTTCTTTTTTTTTTCGATAAAGGTTAAACAGTTGGTTGTTATGGTAGTTTGTGTGTTAGGGGGTTGCTATTACCTTTTTTAATTTTTATTTTATAGCTATGTCCCTAATCAGGGCAAGGGCCGTATGAAAAAAATATGTAATACTTACTCTGTTTATTCATTCATTCATTCATTCATTCATTCTCTCTTCTTCTCTCTCTCTCTCTCTCTCTCTCTCTCTCTCTCTCTCTCTCTCTCTCTCTCTCTCTCTCTCTCTCTCTCTCTTCTCTCTCTCTCTCTCTTGTATTATGTATGTATGTATGTATGTATGTATGTATGTATGTATGTATGTAGTATGTATGTATGTATGTATGTAATGTCTGTATGTCTGTATGTATGTATGTATATTATATGTTATGTATGTATGTAAATGCGTACTCTGCTACCCTTGAAAAATAAAGATTATTCAATTCCATTTAATTCTCTCTTATTGTAAGCCTACCTAGCCCATTCTTCTCCCTTTAATCAAGCACATCTGACACTTTTTCTCGTGAACTGCCGTGAAGTCAGAATGTGTCAGCTGCAGAGTTACAGGCTCAGAAGAAGAGCAGGCACTACGCATAGGCCTACTACTCAATATGACCATAATTATTTCTATTGTCAATCAACACTGTAAATCCCCAACACTGACTGAATAATTGGCGGGTCTTCATAAGTTAACGTGAAATCTAGTTATTAGACTAATTATAAATCACATTGTGTTTTCTTTTTATTATATGTCACACACCACACACACACACACACACACACACACACACACACACACACACACCACACACACACACCTTTTTTTTTCATTTTCCGCGAAATAAAAATAAACAAACCAGCTACTACTGCTACTACTACTACTATTCTGGCTATTGATAACGCCAAAAACAAAAACAACAACAGAATACGAACAATGGGACAACAATATTCTTTAGCGAAAAGTTTCCAGGGTTGTTAATCATTTTGAACAGGCTTCTTTGTACTTCAGCCTGGTAAAAAGACAGGTCTCGCAGAAATTTTCAACTCGCGAGACTTCCTGTTCCTTTTTCTTTTCTTCCTGTGTGTCGCCATGAAAGTCAAAGGAGAGGTATGGGCAAGAAATTTGTTTTGTTTCCCTATATTTCCAAAGTTGAATGTAAATCATCGTAAAGAATGTGATATATTGTCTCACTTTTATCACAGAGAAAAGTGTTCCCATTGACAGAACTGATCAGAAAGCGTAGTACGTTCTTGATCCCGGCCGGCCAAAGCACGTGTGCCTCACGCTGACACGGTGTCCCGATGTTCGACTTAATTTTTTTTTCACCCGTTGTATTTCCATGATAAACTTATCACATTTGCATTGTCTGCACCATGAATAGTACCGCTTTGTGACTTAGTATTGGTAATTCCTTGTGAAACTCATCCACATAAATTATGGCGCAAGCAATCAATTTCAAACCATGAACAGGGGCCGGGATAGCCTAGTGCCAGTAATGGTCAGAACATTGCAATTTGACGACCCGGGTTCGATTCCCGTTTGAGGGGATTTTTCCTCTGGGTGCCGGTGGGAACAGATGACAGGTACACAACACATACTTGCACCTCGCCCAAAAAAATGTTAATAATGGTCAAACTACTGACCGCTGAACATTAATGGAAGAAGAACAGCACGGCTAAGTACAGCTACTATTGAGTATAATTGCCATTGGTAAAATTTACTTGTGATGTGTAACTTCTCAGTAAATCAAGGCAAAAGCAAGCAAATGTAACTTTAGGTTTTTTGGTCATATATTGTGCATCATCTCAGTTTTAAAAAAAAAAAGGGGGGGGGGGGGGTAGTGTAGTGCGGTTATCTTTCAAATCTGTAGTGTGTTCATACACCACAGGACAGTTTAATGTAAGACAGTAGTACAGCTTGGGATAGCTCAGTGCTCAGACTCAGCTCACTCATTTTCCCGAAGCAAAGGTTACTGTTTGTTTATTTATTTATTTATCTTTTGTATCGCGGATAATGGAATAAGCACTTGTGTGCTTTTTTACATCCAGTCCCCATGTGTATGCAGTTTCGTAAATGTCATCTGTTCCCACTGGCACACAATGGCCTACTCTTACGAAAAGCGGAACAGGATTTAATGTGTGCACGAGATGTTCTGCATGCATTCACACACGGGACCTCAGTTTAAAGTCTCATCCGAAGGACTTTGGGGGAGAGAGGAGTCAGCACTGATGACAATGTTAACTCCAGGAGGAAAATCTCCTCGACCGGGAATCAAACCCGGGTCATCAAATTGCGAGCGTAATGTTCTGACCACTAGGCTACCCCGTCCCCCCTGTTAAGCAACATTGAGCATGGTTTTCAGATTTCAAGTGGATGGGTGACTATTTGTGGGTCACAGTGTTTCATTTATTCATTTGCTGTAGGTACAGGCAGCCAGAATTAAATGTATTTATTTTAATGTTCAAGTGGATGGGTGACCATTTGCTCATTTACTCAAATTACTGAATCATGTGTTGTTCGTTAGTAAATGAGTAATGTCAAGTCACTGTGAATTTTGTGAGGTGCTCGCCTGCTACAGAGAAGTGTTCTGATGAATCCAAATGTAAAATGTTTTTTCTCTGATGCTGGCTTATAATTTAATGTACACTTCTAGTATACATTTAGCATGATGTAATATTTGCACAGTTTAGAAGTGATTGAAAAAAATAAGCACACAGGTACCTTTGTCTCAAGAAATAATTTCTATTTCTGAAGACATCAGATGTGTGCCATAGTAACCAGCTTCTGTCGCCTGTCTTATGCTTTGCTTGTAGTAGTGACAGTGAATTATGAGGCTAACAAATCATCCAGCTTATCTTAATTGTAATACATTGCTTTTGTGTTTCATTTATTTTTATTGGCTTGCTACTTTAGCGGCTTCATAAGTAACATGTAACACATGATGGCTTCAAGTTTATGTTGTCTTGTCTCTCAGTCTCTGTTTTGAAGCAAAAACCTTGTTATTGCTTATCATGTTATAATGAGCTGTCCTCACTGTAACTTGGGAATAATATTACTAATAATTATTGATGTGACTCAGTTTTGCTTGTGTTGTTTGCTGCCTCGATTCTCGTTGCATTTTGCTTGTGCTCATGTCATTCTCACCACACCCTGCAACTGTGCACACAGATACCTCTGTCTGAAGAAATGATGATGATGTTTTCTGAAGACATCAGGTGTGTGTATATAACAGCAACTAGCTTCTGTCACCCTTCCTATGCTTTACTTGTCACAGTACATTAAGAAGCTGACAGTCATTTGTCTTATCTGGTATTGCTCGCTGCATATCTAATTATTGGTTTGTTTGATGAATATGGAGTATCATGCACACAGGTACCTCTGTCTGAAGAAATAAAATTGTATTTTCTGAAGATATCAGATGTGTGCCATAGCAACCAGCTTCTGTTGTCTGTCTTATGCTTTGCATACATGTAGTAGTGACAGTAATTGTGAGGCTAACAAATCATCCAGTTAATCTTAATCCATATCATGTATAATATTGCTTGACATTGTTCTTGTATTCCAGTTATTTGCTTGCTACTTCACCAGCTTCATAAATAACATTATGTTGTCTATTTTGAAGCAAACATGTTGTTCTTGCTTTGGTAAATTATATTGTACTGAACTCACCTTAACTCAATAATCATTAGATGCGACCAAGGTTTTGTTTGCCACCTTGGCTTGATTCTTGTTCAATGTTGCATTTTGCTTGTGCTCACCCCATTGTCACCATACTCTGTAACTGCACACAGGTAGCTCTGTCTGAAGAAATATTTATATTTTCTGAAGACATCAGAAGTGTGCCATAGCAACCGGCTTCTGTCGCCTGTCTTATGCTTTGCTTGTCGTAGTGACAGTGAATTATGAGGCTAACAAATCATCAAGCTTACCTTGACCCATGTATTGCTTGGCATTGTTTATTGTGTTATTCTTTCTACTTGACCAGCTTCATAAATAACACATGATGACTTTATCATGGTGTGTCACTGTGTGTCTCAGTTTTGAAGCAGACATCTTGTTCTTGCTTCCCATAAACCATTTTTAATTCTGAACATCCAGAGTAATAATCAATCATGGATGTGATTAGGTTTTGCTTAATGTTTTGTTTGCTGCCTTGATTCCTGTTGCATTCTGCTTGTGCTTGCCCAATCTCACCACACTCTGCAACTGTGCACACAGATTCCAAGAGCTGTCTTAAGAAATGCTGTTTTCTGAAGACATCAGGTGTTGTGCAACAGCAACCAGCTTCTGTCGCCTGTCTTATGCTTTACTTGTTCTGACAGTGAATTAAGAAGCTGACAAAGTCATTGGTCTCATTACTTGCATTTCTGTTTATTGTTGTTGTTTGTTTTTTTAACATGGAGTGCCATGCACACAGGTACCTCTGTCTTAAGAAATAATTGTATTTTCTGAAGACATCAGGTGTGCCATAGCAACCAGCTTCTGTCAATTGTCTTATGCTTTGCTTGTACTGACAGTGAATTATGAGGCTAACAAATGATCAGTCTTGGCTTATTGCATTGCATTGTATTGCATTGCGTTGTATTGTATAGTATTGTGGATAGCATCTATTGCTACAGCAAATTTCTCCGTTTGAAGATTGAAATTCATGCTCTCAACTCAATACTAAATACCAAGTAGAAGATATATTAATTTATTTACTGTGTGTTGGAATTCTGTTAAGATATGACTTTTTTTTGGTTTTGTTTTCTTCATCCCACAACTGTCCTTGTGTCTGTGTTGGCAGTTGAGAGAGTACAAGGTGGTGGGGCGTGGCCTGCCCAGCTCCAAGGTCCGCTCTCCCACGTTGTACCAGATGCGAATCTTCGCTCCTGATCAGGCAACTGCTAAGTCGCGATTCTGGTACTTCCTCAGTCAGCTGCGGAAATTGAAAAAGGCCACTGGTGAAATCCTCGCCTGCAGCAGGGTGAGTGTTCATTGATTTCCTTCCAGAGAAAAACAGCTTATTGGCCAAAATTATTTCCTTGGGGTGGGGGGGATATCAGTCTTCGTCCAAATCTGTTTTCAGCTGAAGATAATCTCTTTATTGACTTTATATTCTTTCAAGAAACAATTCATATATTAAATTGTCTTTTATTGAGGTGATGATGACCAGTTTGAAAAATGATTTTACAGTAAATTGTTTAACAGTTACCACCCCATATGATAAAAGAATTACAGATTTGAACAGTACTTCCACCCAAACCACCACTACATACATGCCAATAATCGTAACAACTGAAGGATTGATGGGCAATCTTTTTTTTTTTTTTAAGTCTGGAAAATTGGATGAATAGTAAGTTGCAACAAAGTAATTGATATTGAATGGCTGTTTGTCCAGGTATCTCTCCTAGTCTTTTTTTTTTTTTTAGTTATGGTTTATTTCACAGTTCACTAAACCAGAAGAGTTATTAGTGAAAAGATATAAAAATAATGGTCACTTCATGAGCTGTATATGTTCTATATCATTTTCAGTAAAACAATAAGTAATAAATCATAATAGATGCTATTGCAGATCTGTTAATATAGAGATCAGACAAGATTGTGAACTAAAGCTGGAACTGTGTGTTGCACTTTCAGATCTATGAGAAGAGACCTCTGAAAATCAAGAACTTCGGGGTGTGGCTGAGATACAATTCTCGCTCTGGCACACACAACATGTACCGTGAATACAGGGACTTGACCGCGGCAAAGGCAGTCACTGCATGCTGTGAGTAATACGCTTCTGTAGCTCTGTGTGTTCTTGGGGAGAAAATGGTTCAGTTACAGCTAGTTTGTTTTGTTACTAATGTATATATATGGTTAAAATGTATGCAACAGTAGTTCACATTTAATACCTTGTAATATGAGCAGGATTATAGATCTAATAAATGGTGTTATATGGAATTATATAATGTTCGACTAACAACATGTTTCAAGTATTAGAATCATAATGGGTTCTTCTGTTCTAATGTGTCAGAAACACACACAATTTTTTTTTACCATATTATTTAGCATTTTAAAAAAATCTTTCAGAAAATATACTTTGTGATATTCTAAGTAATATAAAGGAAGGACTGGTATTTTGAAAAAAAAATGTACAGAAGAGAACTTTCTCAAGTAACATCAGTCTTGCAGAACACAAGGTACATAACTTTAAATCACTGTTTCTAGCCCTATCCATTATCAAGCCTGCAAGTGATTTTTTTTTTTTTTTTTTTTTTTAAATGCTACCAACTGAAATAACTGCCAGGTAGAGAAATACCACCAGGATGCAAGAATCAAATGTTTTGCTTCATGTATATAATCATCTTAATGATCTGAATATTGACCAAGTTCATGACTAAGTTTCGCATTGTGCTTTCCAGACACGGACATGGCTGCTCGTCACCGAGCGCGTGCCTCTTCCATCCACATCATCCGTGTCAATGAGGTGGAGGCCTCCAAGTGTCGCCGACCCAACACTGTGCAGTTCCATGTAAGTTTGGTACACAGTCCCTTGTATACAGGGACAGGGTAGCCTAGTGGTCAGAACATTGCGCTCGCAATTTGACGACCCGGGCTTGATTCCCATTCGAGGGTATTTTCCCCCCTGGACTTAACATCAGTTCTGACTCCACTCTCCCCAAAAGTCGGGATGAGACTATAAACCGAGGCCCCATGTGCAAACGCATGCAGAACATCTTGCACACATGTTAAATCCTGTTCCGCTTTTTATAAGACTAGGCCATTGTGTGCCAGTGGGAACAGACAAGATTTACAAAACTGCATACACACGGGGGCTGGATGTAAAGAAGCACATGAGTGCTTATTTCATTATCCTCAATATAAATGAATAAATAATAAGCATACAGCTCAGTCACAGTAGACTTTTCTGCATGAAATTCAGGCTTCCTGAAGAGAGTACATCACAACCAGTGCCATGCCATCCTTTTTTTTTCTTTTTTTTTTCATTGGGTTTATTTGTTTCCCTATGGAAGAGGCTTTTTTTTGTACATAATTTTTGCAGGGACAATTGTCTTGCTGCTGTAAGTTCTTTTACCTGTGCTAAATGTAAGTAGCACATGATGTGTCCTCTCATTTGGAAAACTAGCACCCGGGCTACTCCTTGATAACTTGAAGGGAACTGAACCTGTTATCTCTGGACTTTCCAAACATGTTCATTATCATTGAATATAAAAATGGTTCTTGATGTAAAGGAAGTAAAAGATCTGATTGTGAAAAGTTGTTGAAAATTAAGAAAGGTATATTTGAACAGCTCGTGAACCTTTCAAGGTGAATCTAGGAGCCTCCCTATAATTTTTTCTTCTGCTCAAAATGGAGTATAGTATGTTAGCATGGTACAGTGTATACATATGTAGGTTTCTCCTTTTTTTTTTAAAACACGGGTGGAAGAGGGGGGTTGTCTAGTGCTGGATTTTTTTTCTTTCATGGAGAACCCTCTGTACGAAATGAAGAGGCTATAAATGTATTTATAAATGACCTGTATATCTGTGTGCGTGTTGCAGAACAACAACATCAAATTCCCCCTGCCCCACAGAGTGAACCAGAAGCTGCATGCTCCACGGTTCGCAGCCAGTCGACCCCACACCACTTTCTAGAGTGTCATCTGGCTACACATAGAGTGAAAAATAAACTGATCATCAGTGAATTGCTTTGTGTCATGTGTGAATATGAGAGAGAGAGAGAGAAATTTGATTGATTTGATTGATTTATTCTTTAATATCAAGGATAATGGAATAAGCACTCTTGTGTTTATTCCATTATCATCTATCAGCATCATCTATCCACTCCCTCCAACGTATACAAAACTCTGCAGCTCGACTGGTCCTCAGAAAGAAAAAATCTGAGCACATTACTCCTCTCTTGCAATCTCTCCACTGGCTGCCTGTGCCACAGAGAGTAAACTATAAGATCAGTACTCTCTGTTATAAATGTATCCACAAAACAGCACCCTCTTACCTCTGTGAATGTCTTCACGTGTACACACCTTCTCGTTCCCTCCGCTCGGCTGCAGATACCTTATCATTAAAGATACCTAGATTCAACCTATCTACCGTTGGCAACCGCTCTTTATTTCTGGTCCATCAATCTGGAATGACCTCCCTCTCTCCCTTCGGCAAAAGCCTACATATGACACTTTTAAATCCAACCTCAAGACACACTTGTTTCAAACCTAAGATTTTTGCCTTCTGTTTTCATTTCCTATTTGTCCCTGCCTTCAACATTTGAAATTCCCTTCGCCCTGCCTAAATGTATAGCCTCTATAAGTGTGTGTGTGTGTGTGTGTGCTCGTGCTTTCAAATTTGCTAGAATTATTCATTGTCAGTGGTTGCTTGTTTGTTGTGAGGGTCGAGTGCAAGCGCTTTGATTTGTTTTTACAAGATATAGCGCTATATAAATTCCATGTATTATTATTATTATTTGTGTGTGTGTGTGAGAGAGAGAGAGAGAATAATGATAAAACAAATATTCAGATGTTCAGTTTAGAATGTTCAAGAGCCCAGTGCCTTACGAAAGCAACATTCACATTATGCACAAATCTGCTTGTACACAAAATGCACACACTTCATACCTGGATCCAGAATTCAAACGATTTACACCTCTTATTCAACCTCTATCTGAATACATAACAGCTATCTGTAAAAGATTTTCATGCAAACAGTGCTAGCTAGATGTACCCCCCACCCCCTGAAAAATACGTACAAATGTACAAGTTCATATAAATTATGTCTTGTCAACTCACAAAGGAGTAGGTAATGATATAACTAAACTCACTCCAGGAACACATGGAAAGGATATATCTGTGTGTGTGTTGAAATAATGTCACAAGTAAAATACCACCAAGATGCCCATGCAAGGGAATTTTTTTCCCTGGAGTTAACATCAAAACTGACTCTACACCCCTGAAAGCTCTTCGGATGAGACTATGAACTAAGGTCATGTGTGCAAACATGCAAAACATCTTGAGCACACATTTTTAATACCTGTTCTGCCTATCAGAAAATTAGGTCGTTTGTGCCGGTAGGAATAGAAAACAATATTTACAATACCGCATGCACACAGTGTTGGGACGGGGAAAAAAGCACATGAAAGCTCATTTCATAACCCTCCAAACAAAAAATCCAACAAATCCTACTAAAAATTCCAGAACATAACAATACATTGTAAGTGGAAATGCATCACAGAAATGTCTACCCCTCCGTGTATGCAGTCACTTGAGGCAAACTGTTGTTAATGTAGCAGATGGTTAAATAAGAGTTGTGAAGATAAATGCTCAAAAAGATAACCAGAAGAGAGAGAGGCAAGGAAAGGAAACTACAAACAACAGAGAGAGAGAATAATGCATGTTCAATCATTCATGTCCATCATATTAGCTGTAGGAAAGCAAAGATTCCATATTCAGTACCCTCCTCTGAGACTATGCAAGTAAATCTAGACTATGCAAGTAAATCTATCACATTGTAGTTGGTGACAGGAAAATACTGCCTAAAAAAAAAAAAAAAAAGAACCCTAAAAACTGTTAGTAATGTCTTCGGTTTTAAACAGATGCTTATTCTGAGTATCATGACAATGATAACAACAACAGTCTCGTAGCTTTGAATAAGCTCTGACACAACAATAGATAATTAATCGGGTAACTGACTCAGATGTTACTGTGGCACAAAAACAATACTTGGCAGGCATGTTTCTTACTAAAACAAACACGAGTCCATATAATCATTCCTGGTTTCCTGCTGCCATTCTTAGGACTTTTTTTGTTGTTTTGTTTTTTTCCTTGGCTAGTGTTCTACGGCTCACAATGGTGAGACTTTGTGTGTGCGTATGTTTTTGCCCACCATGAAGGGAGTAGCATTCAGATTTTGGGGATGTATGCTGGGTATGGTCATGTGTCCGTAGTACTTATGACTGAATTTATGAAAGGAAATGTGAAATAGTATACAAATCAAAAACGCAATTAAAAAGCACATGTAAAAATGGCAAGATCGCAAGGACTACTCACTCCTTGTCTTGTGATGTGTGCCTGTGTATGTTTGGATCAGCTGTCTTAACAGTAAGCCTATAATTATTACAAAATACAAATTCATCAGAAAGTTCAGTCATACAGTGCAATTTCTTGACGAGTTGTAAGTTGTCAACATAAAACTAAGCCACAGCTACCAAAACAACAGGGACATATATTGCCCATTGATTTGAGCCCACTAATTAGTCACAGTATGTCTGTTAAATAAAAATTAATTGTTGTACTCTATTACTGTATTAGCAATAGAGACTGGAGGTCAACACAAGGCAATGACTTCTAGGTTAGAGCATTAAGAGAAAGGACTTTTATACTCAATTTCTCTGCAGACTTGCTAGTGCTTTCTCCATATGTATAAATAATGCGCCAGCAAAAAAACCCCAAACACATTAATTAAAGATTCCATAACTCCTGTAGACATTCTGGGCATTCTGGAAATACAGCAATACCCTGCACGCACCTGTGGCTTTACTTGCACACTAAGTACGTTATGCAGTTAGTGAAGCATATACAGAGTGGCAGATGTTGTGCAGAATAATCTGTAGGCTGTGATACTCCTTGGGGAAAAACCTCTCTGACATTTTACATCACTTGCAAGCTGAGATAAGCCCAAACACTGTTGGTTCTGTCACTACAGATACACTACACTCGCTGACAGGTATCCTTTAATTAATTGAACTTCAAGGGAGAAGCTGAATTAAAGAGTGGGAAGTGTGCTGGGGTGATCTCATTCCTTCCCCTTGCAAATATCACTGTGAGTGTTATCTTAAGCCACAACTATGGACTGAAGTACAGAACTGTTTAGTGTTGTCCATGTCTACAACTAGAAACACGTATTCACCTTGTGGCCAACTGCAGTTTTAAACATAATTCTTTCCATGGAACCACACTGCCTGCTGCTTAGGTCACACTTGCAGCTTGAAATGTTTTTGGTATCCAAATTTTTTTTTTTTTAATCTTCACTTCATTTGTGTAGGGAATGAAAAAATTTGAAATATCAAGCACACACAATCTCTGTTTACCCATCTATTTTGCCAGTCATTTTTGGTTAAATTAGCTATCTTGCTATATCTTTCATTCACCACTTGGAAATTGATGACAGGCGGTCATGGAAGTGTGTCTGATTTTTTTTTTTTTTTAATAACATTGGGAGTTTTCAGCATCATAAACAGTCTCAAACCTCTGAATAACATAATATTCAGCACAATCAGAACACCAGTCGGGTCAATCTGGCAGGCAGACATGCAAATTTTTCACAATTCATCAAGAACACTGCAATTGATGTTTTTCTGTTCACAATCACATTAAAAGTTCATGGTTGACAGATCGCATTCAGTGCAGTGACGGGTGAAGGAAAGAGCAGCTTCTTCGATGATGTTGGTGTCGTACATGAGTGACATGGAGCCTGGCCTCTGTCTCTGAACCTCTGTAACACCACAAAATAAAGTTTCAAAAAGAATCAGCAAAATAAATAAAAACTTGTTTTTTTTAAAAATTTATCCCCTTGGTGGGCAGGATGGCTCAGTGGTCAGGGCACTCGCTTTCCCCAAGTCAAGTAAAGCAGCATAGAGCATGGTTACCAGTTGGATGGGTGACCATTTGTGCGCCTTGGCTTCAGTACAGTCCCCCCAGTTCACCCAGCTGTAAATGGGTACCTGCCCTCTTTAGGGTCAGGGAAGGTAAAGCAGCGAGGGAGAGGAGATGGGCACCGCCCTCAATATGCTGGCACCTAGAGAAGCTGAGGTCTATGATGCCTCACTCCCCTACGACCACCTAGGTTATGGGACACCTTTACCTTTTACCCCCTACCCCCCTGTTCAGATTATGAAAGCAAAGAAAAAAGAATATTTGGTAGCCTACACTCTAGCAAAGGTCTTGACATCACATAGGGTGTGGTACTGACCCATGGCTGTGTCCTCCAGATGCTTGATGAAGATGGTCAGGGGTTTGAAACTGGTCGTCTCTGCTGAGGTCACACTGCGAGTGTCTGTGCTGTTGGTTGTGCTGCGATGTCTTGGCTCTGAAAAGTACACACAGAAGTGACTAAAGGCCTTTTTCTCTGTTACAGCAATTCTTTACACATACATGCACACATGCATGCACGCACATACACACACACACACACAAGCAAAACCCAAAGTCAAATATGAAAAATCACCATACAACAAAAAGCTTTGCTGTGGGTGTGAGCACACCCACACTCTCAAAGATAGCAGCTGATGCTCCTTGCGTTGTCACAGCTGCCAGTTTCCCTCACCTTCAGCTCCTCTCAGCTGCCAACCAATCCATCCCAGCCCAGCCTAGATGGGGCCAACTGGTGCTAATTATAGCAGGAACTGACCACACTTGGACTAGGTAAAAGGAAAGGGCGCTAAATATAGCCACAGCGCACAAATCCAACATCGCTCAGTCAAGAGAGCTAAATTTAGCACTCTCCTTCCTTTTACCTAGTCCAAGTATGGTCAGTTCCTGCTACAATTCGCACCAGCTAGCCCCAGCTGGGTTAGGATGGAATGGAATAATCAGCAGCTGAGAGGAGCTGAAAGTGGGGAAAACTGACTGCTGTGTAGCACTCTTGACTGAATGATGTTGGATTTGTGCGCTGTGTTGTGGGTGTACATCGCCCCCCCCCCCCCTCTTTAATTTCATAAACAAACACAACACACAATAACTTGCCTGTAGTGCGATCTTCTGTGTCCCCTGATCCATCAGATCTGTGGACAAGTGTCATCACCAGTCCTGAAACATCCCAGAGACAGCATCATTATTATTGTTATCATTGTTCTTCTTATCATCGTTATATAACACAAACATCAAAAGCTGCACCAATGAAACTAAGTCACACAAAAATCCTGAACTTTACATTGTGTGTGTGTGTGTGTGTGTGTGTGTGTGTGTTGTGTGTGTGTGTGTGTGTGTGTGTGTGTGTGCGTGCACGCATGCGTGCCTGCATGTGTGCGCCTACCCAGGGAGTTAGATATGTGATTATTTGCTCTTAAATGTGCATGCTCAGTTTCCTTTTTCTTTTGAATTTATTACATTTGTTTCTGTGTAGTTTTTTTTTTTTCTGTGTATTTTGTTATTGCTACTGCTTTTTTTCCCCCATAATGATGAATATTGGTTGAAGTTTATTCTTCTCTTTTGATTTTTGTTTGTTTCTTCCTTTCTTTTGCTTGTTTGTTTGCTTGGTTGTTTTTTTCAATCATAATGTTATCTTTCATAACGGCAGAGACTGGATGTAAAAAAAAAAAGCACACAAGAGCTAACTTAGTCATTATTCTCAAAATAAAAGAGTTTGATTTGATTTATTTTGTCAAGTAACTTTTTTTTTTGGGTCAATTTTTCTGATTGAAAATTTTACCTCATCATAGGGTTCACACAGCAGTACTGGGAAAAAAACATCTTTTCCCCTAAAAGAAGGACGACAACGGCCAACAGCCCCAAAAACTGACCTTACTATCTTTTCACCTAAAACAAGAACAACAACAGCCAAGAGCCCCAAACACCTGACCTTACTATTTTTTCACCTAAAACAAGGACAACAACAGCCAACAGCCCCAAACACTGACCTTACTATCTTTTCACCTATCTTTTCACCTGTCCCAAACACTGACCTTCCTGCAGCACATTGGCCACTTGCTGCTGGGCAGCGGATCTCAGCAACACGGGGTGCTGCCAGCGCTGGAAACAGTCCTCCGCAAAGGGCTTCAACAGACATGTCACAGCACACCAATCCAACATCATTCAGTCCACAGTGCTAAATTTAGCATGCCCCTTCCTTTTACCTAATCCAAGTGTGGTCAGTTCCTGTTATAAATAGCACCAGCTGGGCTCATCTGGGCTGGGATGGGATGAAATAATTGGCCCCTGAGAGGAGCTGAAAGTGGGGGAAAACTGACTGCTGTGATGTCCCTTTAGGCATCACCAGACCAGCGTCCAGCATAATTATATTGAAGACAAATGATTAAGGACATAGTGAACGCTGTCCACAAGTCAGGTATGTTTTCCATGTGTTTTGTTGCTTAACGTTCCAAGTAGCCTCTTTACTACGCTGTTGACGAACAGCGTTTGTCATAGAAACCATCGCCAGCAATGCTCAGTTGACGATCACTGTTTGTCATGATTCAACGCTCTCTGTTTCACCCAGCATGTGCCTGAGCAAAATATGATAGCAGCGAAAGGTTAAAACTGATTGATAAAGTCTCTCTGGCAAGGGAGAGAACTCATAGTGCCTAACACGTTTAATATGCATGAGCAGCGACGGCAAAGAAAAGCTCACCAAGCTAACCCCTGCTGTCCCATCGTAATTAAACTACTAGTAAAGTTAAAGTCTGATCCCGAGCCTAAGGCTCATCAGGCCGGTGCTTATCCCGGTTTCTGTGGCGTTAAGTGACTGAGAGTCATAGACTCCCCCCGGATAGGATGCCAGTATTTCGCAGGGTTAACCCCCAACACAAGGTTGGTACCCCTTTTACACCTGGGTGGGGTGAGAAAATAGCGGAAAAGTGCCTTTTCCAAGGGCACAACGCCATAGCCGAAAGCTGGGATCGAACCCGCAACCTTTAGATTACGAGTCCAACGCCCTAACCACTAGACTACAGCGGCGGCTAAACTACTAAATAACACCCAATAATCTGGCACACCCTGACATAACATAAACTAAGTAAAAAATTTCTACTATAATTTTTTTTCAATGATTTTTTATCCAAATAAAAACATATACCAAATCATATAGAACAATCCTGTCATGATTTTTCTTGTGTGGGTTCTTTGATTCATTACATATCCAAGAAGGATATTGGCTGGATATGTATGGAAATTCCATTTTAAATGATTAAGAACTGCAACAGAGAGAAGCCCCTTCTTTCTCTGATTTCTCACAATGCATGGATTGACACAATTTTACTTTTGGTATTCCTTCACTGTGTTTCCTGGTGAATAATGCTCTGCTGAAGGGATTTTATTGACAACAGGCTGTTATTAAATAAACATTGTGTGTGTGTGTGTGTGTGTAAGTGCGAGCATGCATGCATGCGTGTGTGTGTGCATGCATACATGCATGTGTGCATGCAAGTGTGTGTGTGACATATTAATCAGAATAGTTGTATTACTGTTGACTCACTTTTGGCAGGCGTGAGATGATATGGAACTTGATTTCAGCATTGTTGTTATCTTCACTGTCTGGCAAATCTGAAATTCACAATCACATACAATCAAACCGCTGTGTGCTAGAGTCAATTTACCAGTGTACATGATTTCCAGTACAAAGTTTCACTCTCAACTTACTGACATCATGAAAAACACCAACAACAACCTCCCCCAAAAAACAAAAACAACAACAATCAATCAATCACTCAAAAAGAGCTGCAGAAAAAAGTGATCGACTGGTATCCTACTAACACATACCTTTTTTTGGTTCCTTGGCTTGAGCCAATGGTGAGATTGTGGTGTATGCAACCATTCCCCCCCCCCCCACCACCACCACTTATGTAGCTGCATTCTGACTTCAGGGACTGTGTCTAAACACGACACCTGTGTGCATACATTAAAAAAAAAATTGTCATCTGTTGATACTGGTACACAATGACCCACATTCTTCCAAATGCAGAACAGTTTTTATTGTGCATACAAGATGTTCTGCATGCACGCACACAGGCCTGGTTTATAGTATCATCTGAAGGACTGTAAAATCAATTAAGCAAGCATCTGCAGACATGTCATCCTCTGCAATACGCATGCAGAAAAAACACACTCTTGGCATAGATAATAATCATTAAGACTGGAAAATAATTAGCCAATCTTGCAAAAAAACAATCAAAGCTCATGACCTATACAATAACAAACAATCTTGACGATAAAACTCCAGTACCCCTGCAGCAAGTGCAGATAATAATAGATCAAAACATGGAATTTATTACCATACTTGCAGAAAAACACAATCAAAGCTCATTACACTACATACATCAAGCGATAAACACTCCATGTACTCACATCACAGTGAGGGTAAGTCAGGAGTGTGAGGTTCTGTACAATGCAGGCTTGACATGCCCTGTGCAGGGTGCACTGTTAGTGTGTGTGTGTGTGTGCATGCAGCTGCTGCGTGTGTGTGTGTGGAGGTAGTGTTGCGTGATGCTGTGTGTGTGTGTGTGTGTGTGTGTGTGTGTGTGTGTGTGTGGTGTGTGTGTGTGTGTGTCTGTGTGTGTGCAGGTACAAATTTATGTTTTTAGATCTCTTCATAGCAATTCATAGCAACTGCATAATTACTTAGGATAAATGATCTGATACTATTGTACAACAATATCTCCTCTACAACAATCTGTAAAAAAAATAATAATTTTTTTTTTTAAAAGAGAAGAACCCAGTGGGTATCCAGCCCAGAACTTCATGATTTACTTGTTAGGCAGGCAAACACCTTAACCATACTGCTACCTTCTTTCTTGAACATGCATATTTGTTCTTCCGTATGTGTATATATACACAAAGAGAATTAATAAAGGCGCTGGCATATCTCTACTTGAAGTTAACCTGGGAGATAGTAAAAATCCCCACCCTCCTTAATTCACCGGAACACCGCTGAGGTTCAGACCCTCGACTTCAAGGACACATGGGATTGAAGTTGAACTATCTTAACCACTTGGCTATAGCATCCATCTATTATCATTGTAGTAGTAGTAGTAGTAGTAGTAGTAGTAGTAGTAGTAGTAGTAGTAGTAGTAGTAGTATAGTAGTAGTAGTAAGTAGTAGTAGTAGTCAGCATTTTGATTTGTTTTTTACAAGGTATAGCGCCATATAAATTCCATGTAGTAGTAGTAGTAGTAGTAGTAGTAGTAGTAGTAGTAGTAGTAGTAGTAGTAGTAGTAGTAGTAGTAGTTGAGTCATTGTCATTACAGAGGTAGGTAGCCCTAGGCAGGGCTGACTTACCTAGTTGACAGACACTTGAATCCAAGGGAAGTGAAGTAACTGGAAAAACCTGTAATAGTGTAACACACACACACACACACACACACACACACACACACACAACACACACACATACACACACACACACATACATGCAACACACACATGCACACACACATGCATGCATGCATGCACACACACACACACACACACACACACACAACACACACCAGATATAGTTTATCCTGACTAACCTATATGTCCATGCACCTATGTTATTTTTTAGGAGAAAAAACTATGGATAAAGTAACTGTTACTTAACAAATATGCACAAAATGATTAAAAGGCATCTACTGAACAAAAAGTGGTATAATGATGGAGTCATCTGTAGTATAAATGAAGGATTGGAGAGAATGTATGACAGTGTTTTATGATTATCATAATGTCCATCATAACATGGCTCCTTTACTCATTTGTAAAATTGTCACATCAAAACAGCTGCAGCAGATCAAAACAATCATTGGGGAAAAATTAAGGACAGTGAAAAGGCTTCTCCTTCATTCAATGAAAAAAAATAGCAATCATAAATGACAGTAGTCTGCATTAGACACTACATTCCCCATTTCTTAATTATAACTGATCATACCAAATGTCTTACAAGAGAACAAGGGATAATTTCAGCAAATGGTATCATGTACTGTTCAAAATCATTTAGTTCTATGTAAATGTAAATGTACATCATTACACTCACATTAACCCTCTTGCATTCGGATTCTCTGAACACAAACTGCCCCTACATTTCACATTCCATCACGAAATCAGGTCAGGCACACATGCTCACTCGCCTTTTCCTCCTCCTAAGTACATACCAGCAGCTATAATTACTTCCAGACTCTCAGCAGGGTTTCTACCTCTAGCCTGATAGAGCTTTGACATATGGTAGCAATTAGTGATGGTCACAGCGTGATGGAAATCTACTGTGTGTAAATCCCGGCAAATCCCGGTTCAGGATTCAGGAGAGGGAATTATCCAATCCCAGCAAATCCCGGTTCGGGACTAAGAGGGCTAAGGAGAGGGTCAAGTTTGTGGGTTAGCTAAGTTCAGTGCTGTGTCTGCTGTTCATTACCTGCAGCTCTGGGGAAGGCCAGGTCCTGTGTCACCAGGAACACTCGTTCGTAGATCTGGAACAGCTGGTACTCCCTGTCTGTCCCTATCTCCTTCCTTCAACAACAACCATGCATGTACATTAAGTATACAGGCATCTGAGTGGGCAATGCACATGTGTGCACAAGCTCGCACGCATACCACGCACACTATGCACACACACACACACTCTATACACACATACACTATACACACACACACACACTACACACATGCACACCACACACACACACACACACACACACACACACACACACACACACACACACACACACACAGATCACTGCATACGTTCTCATGACATGTTATAAATCAAGTTTTGACTACAGCAAATATACAAACAGACTGTGTATTGACTGTACGTACAGACTGGGCTAGGGCTGTTCATACGCTGTGGCATCTTCACACACACACACACACACACACACACACACACACACACACACACACACACACACACACACACTACACACATACACACACTACACACACACACACACACACACACCACACACTCACACACATACACTACGCACACACAAACACATACACACAAATCACTGCAAACATTCTCACAACATGTTAAAAATCAACTGTTGACTATAGCAGATATACGAACAGACTGTGCACTGACTGTACGTACAGATTGGGCAAGAGCTGTTCGTAGGCTGTGGTGTCTTCATCAGTGTGGATGCTCCACAGCAAATGGCACAGCTGCTGGTGTTGTTGCACCTGTCAATACATAACACACACAGCACAGTCACTACACACACAGAGCATACAGTCACCACACACACAGTAGTCACCACACACAGCAGTCACCACACACACACACACACAGCATACAGTCACCACACAAACACAGTACACAGTCATCACACAAACACAGCACACACAGCACAGCCACCACATAACACATACAGCACACAGTCACCACATAACACATAAACAGCACACAGCCACCACATAACACACACACACAGCACTGTCACCACATAACACACACAGCATACAGTCACCACATAACACACACACAGCACTGTCACCACATAACACACACCACAACACAGCACTGTCACCACATAACACACACACAGCATACAGTCACCACATGACACACACAAAGCACTGTCACCACATAACACAGCGCAGACCACACACAGGGTCACCAAATAACACACAGAGTCATGACATAACACACAGGGTCACCACATAACACAGCACACAGGGTCACCACATAACACAGCACACAGGTTCACCACATAACACAGCACACAGGGCCACCACATAACAGCACACAGGGCCACCACATAACACAGCACCACCACATAACAGCACAAAGGGTCACCACATAACACACATAGCCCACAGGGCCACCACATAACACACACAGCCCACAGGGTCGCACATCACACACACACACACACACACACACACACACACACACACACACACACACCACACACACACACACACACACACACACAATACACACACACAGGGTCACCACATAACACAGGGTCACCACATACACACACAGGGTCGCCACATACACACACACACACACACACACAGAGGGTCGCCACATAACACACAGGGTCGCCACATAACACACAGGGTCACCACGTAACACAGAGTCACCACAAACACACAGGGTCACCACATAACACAGACAACACAAGGATTTTTCAAAAACCCTGATCTCAACATCACAGGTAAGTAGAGATGGAAGGTATGTGACACAGATATAGTACTGATACCTGCGAGGCGATGTATTCCCGGGCGATGTTCTGCGCCTTGATGCGGGATTCTTTCTTCATGTGGCGCATCAGGTGGCTGACCAGCAACTGCTCCGTCTGTTGGCCACAGGGAACAACATGGTTTGTGTCAACACCAACACAGAGGATTCATGAGCAGAAACAACAATAATCACTCTGTTGGTCACAGAGAACAGCATGGTTTGTGTCAACACCAACACAGAGGATTCATGAGCAGAAACAACAATAATCACTCTGTTGGTAACATGGAACAGCATGGTTTGTGTCAACACCAACACAGAGGATTCATGAGCAGAAACAACAATAATCACTCTGTTGGTCACAGAGAACAACATGGTTTGTGTCAACACCAACACAGAGGATTCATGAGCAGAAACAACAATGATCACTCTGTTGGTCACAGAGAACAGCATGGTTTGTGTCAACACCAACACAGAGGATTCATGAGCAGAAACAACAATAATCACTCTGTTGGTAACATGGAACAACATGGTTTGTGTCAACACCAACACAGAGGATTCATGAGCAGAAACAACAATAATCACTCTGTTGGTCACAGAGAACAACATGGTTTGTGTCAACACCAACACAGAGGATTCATGAGCAGAAACAACAATAATCACTCTGTTGGTCACAGAGAACAGCATGGTTTGTGTCAACACCAACACAGAGGAATCATGAGCAGAAAAACAACAATATATCACTCTGTTGGCCACAGGAACAACACGGTTTGGGTCAACACCAACACAGAGGAATCATGATTAGAAACAACAATAATAATCACTCTTTTAACTCTTCAGTGACAATGTTCCGTCAGTATGTTCGTTTTGTGAATGTTAACCCAGTTCCTGGTAAATCCTATCAAAAACACAAAAAGTCTCTTTTATATATCGATTTCACATCCATAATTCAGCTGCAACATAACATGACATAATCAGGCACATCAAGATACACAAACTACCATGTCTTACAATATATTACCAACAGCAAAAATCCATGCACACATTCGAATACTCACCTATGCTCCATAATCCTGGACTCTAATCAACTGATTATGAAGCTATGAATATCACTTAAACACAATAGCAGTGTGCATTCATTCGAAAAAAAAAGAAACTTCTATCTACTCCTACCAGCATACAATAGTCTACACTTCCAAAAATGTGTGCAAGAATGTTCTGTGTGCGTTTGTACAAGGGATCTCGGTTTACAGTCTCATCTGAAGAACTGTCAGGAGAGTGGAATGGGTATTGATGTTCACTCCAGGGGAAAAATCATCAACCCATACAGACATATTGCAAGCTCAAAAGTCTGAAACAATTTTTTTAAATAAAAAGCTCAACAGTCTAACCACCAGACTATCCCCCCCCCCAAAAAAAAAAAAAAAAAAGAATAAAGAAACATGCTTATTTCATTGTTCGTGCAGGACACCGTTTTTCTATCCCACTCACAATGGCGGACACTTTCTTCTTCAGTTCAGACTTGCCGGTCTGAGTGGCCTGCAGGAACAGAGGAGTGGAGCCCAGCACAGTCTCCGTGCGACTCTGGTGACCACTGCCACCTCCTGCCTCTGATGAAGACGCCCCACTGCTCCTGTACAGGTAACACCATTTAGAAAGACAATGAAAACATGGTGCAGATACCATATTGTTGAGAAGACTCATGAAAAAGGTAAACATTTATCAATTGTTTTAGGGGTTTTGTTTGATTTCTTTTTTTGTTCCTTGGATAGAGCTTCAAGTTAACCCAAGGTAAGATATTTGCATGTGTGATTGTTACCCCTTCCCCAAAAGGTAAGATATTTGCATGTGTGACTGTTACCCCCTTCCCCCAAAAGGTAAGATATTTGCATGTGTGACTGTTACCCCCTTCCCCCAAAAGGTAAGATATTTGCATGTGTGACTGTTACCCCCTTCCCCAAAAGGTAAGATATTTGCATGTGTAACTGTTACCCCCTTCCCCCAAAAGGTAAGATATTTGCATGTGTGACTGTTACCCCCTTCCCCCAAAAGGTAAGATATTTGCATGTGTGACTGTTACCCCCTTCCCCCAAAAGGTAAGATATTTGCATGTGTGACTGTTACCCCCTTCCCCCAAACGGTAAGATATTTGCATGTGTGACTGTTACCCCTTCCCCCAAAAGGTAAGATATTTGCATGTGTGACTGTTACCCCCTTCCCCCATTATGGTAGCTACATTCAGGCTTTGCAAATGCAGTTCAGAATTGAACCTGCCAATTTTGTCAGGACAGTCAGGACTTACCTCCCTGCTCTTTCTGATTTTCAACTGTTGTGGATTCTTTAGATGTACATGAGTCTGTAAAACATAGGTCGAGCCAGTAAAGAGTACTCTCCAAAAGACTTGACATTCAGTTAGATTTTCATGTCAAACTGGGAAAAAAGGGCAAGGGAAACAAAGCCAAAAATGGTCGCATATGCAAAATCTGATCGGTAGTGAACCTTGGAGCTCTAGCTGAGGAACAAACAAACAAAAATATAATTAAAAACAAAACCACACACACACACCAAAACAAAAAACAACAATAGATAAATAAACAAATAAAAATGAATGAATAAATGAATAAAAATAATAAACCCTATTCCAGACAAAACATCACTGAAAGACCAACCTGGACATACAGCCCAAACCACAGGAGCCTTACCTGAGAGTGGGGACGTCCGTCAGCTTGACAGTGTGCATGCCATCAAAGAAGGACGCCTCTAGTTCCTGGTTCACCCACGTCCATTTCTGTCAGAAACACAACCCTCACTCCGTCAGTGACACAAGGAGGATTGTTCACACACATTGTTAAATCTGTCCAAAAATGAACACACGGAAATTGGAGAGGCAAGGCAGTGAACTGTCTCTGAAGAGGAGGAAATTTTTATTCAGGAAAAAGTAGTGGATGAAAAACAAGTGCAGGTACCAACTTCTTAATCATTTTGAAAATGACTTATGAAAGATTCAATATAAAAAAAAATGAAATCAAAATAAATTCTAGGGAATAATGTCTTTCAGTGGCAGCATGGTAGGCATTTTTAGTAAGAACTATGCCTTTGGCATGAGGAGGAAATTTGTGTCATTTTGTCTAGCCAAAATATGACCTGCTTATTCAAAAAAAAAAGAAAAAAATTCAAAAAGCCCCCCTCCCCCTAAAATGTACATGAAAAAAACAATAGAAAAAGAAACAACAAAACAGTAACTAAAAGAAAGCTACAAATATAATGTAAGCATGCATGCCTGAAATAAACTAAAGGATATTTGTTGTTACTCTTTTCCAAAATTAAAACAAAAAAAAGTAAATGATACCTAACTTGTCTGAAAGGGAATATGCTGTTAGATGCTTCACAGAATATAAGACCTTAATACACATTCTCTGTTTTAATCCTTCTCAGACATAATGTGTGTAACAGAGAGGACACATTTGATGTCCCATCTCTACACAAACCTCAGGAACATAGCACAGCCAGACAGTTTAAGATGTGACCTATAAAAAGAGGTTGCATAAATACTACATTTCACCATGGAGGTGAAGTGTGTGTAACGGAGGGTTTTCAACTACCACCCAAGGAAACAGAACATCCTACAATTCACAGGTGTGTCCCAAAATAGAAACATGAAGCTGTTATTACTGCACTCCAATCACATGGGAGATAATCTACTTACCACCCCATTTTTTTTTTAATAATTTTTTTTAAATTCTTTTATATCGAGGATAATAGAATAAGCACTCATGCACTTTTTTTACATGCAGTCCCCATGTGTATGCAGTTTTGTAAATGTCATCTGTTCCCACTGGCACACAATGGCCTACTCTTACAAAAAGCGGAAAAGGATTTAACATGTGCGCAAGATGTTCTGCGTGCGTTCACACATGGGGCCTCGGTTTATAGTCTCATCCGAAGGACTTTGGGGGAGAGTGGAATCAGCACTGATGTTAACTCCAGGAGAAAAATCTCCTCGAACGGGAACCAAACCCGGGTCATCAAATTGCAAGCACAATGTTCTGACCACTAGGCTATCCCGTGCCCCATCACATGTGTATTTACTTTTTTTTCCCCCACAGAAGTCAGGAAAGAAACAAGCCTTAGCCTCTGACCTTGCTCCAGGCATCGTTGCTGTCGATGTCTTTCTGCAGGGCCCTCAGCACGTGGTCGTGGGAGAAGCGGTTGGGGGGAGGCATCTGCTTCATGCGCAGGCTGCGACGCAGCAGGTCCCAGCTGTCCTCCGACGATCGGCGACGCCGCTCCTGAGAGGCTTTGGTGCTGATGTTGACGCTGTCCAGTGAGGTGTAGGTCACACGCGCCAGGCGTTCTCCGTGCGAGTTCTGCACATGCACACAAGCAAGTGCGCATGCACGCACGCACATAGACACGGACACACACACACAAACACACACGCACATGCACACACACACACACACACACACACACAATCGCACACACACACACACACACACACACACACACACACACACATAAACACAGGTGCTTATTCCATTATCCTCAAAATAAAACAATAAAAAAAAGAACACGCACGCGTGCACGCGTGCACGCATGCATGCATGCACACACACACACACACACACACACACACACACACACACACACACACACACACACACACACACACACATGCAGAAAGTATTTGCCAGTCACCAGTAGGTCAGTTACTATAAATGAAATTGTATAAACTTATCATCTTTCATTACATTCTTTATCCTTTCACCTTTTCCCCACATCCCCTTTTCAGTGCATCCTTAGGCTAACGTGAATGTGCCATTGTCTAAATCACCTTGTAGTGAACGGACATTAAACCAATGAGAAGAAGAAGAAGAACACACACACATTTTAAAGATGGAGACCATACACTCTGTAAACTGGCCAGTCTGGATAGAAATTTAATAACAAACCCCCCAAACAAACAGACATATATAATCTGAAAGCACTACGCCCCAAAGTGCACAACAACACACATAAATAAAGAACAAATCTAAAAAAAGAAAAACAAAATAAAAAACAATATCACAAATGTATATAAACTGTCCAAGATAAAATTGAAAGGGGGAAAATGTGTCAACTCAAGAAGCAAACGTTCAACTGTTTGATAGGCTGTTACTTTGGTAGATACTGGTATGCAGCCTGCATAACCCACTCTTGTCACATTTTTATTCAACAGACCTTACACACAACTTAACGCTTGCACCTGAAGTCACTTTCTTCTTCATGGCATACAGGCATTATCCTCTAAACAAGAGGCCATCTAAGCCTTACAATTCCTGACATATTTAGCTACCTAATCTTGATAGTGCAAATTTGCCTGTATGATACAGCCAGTTTCGCAGAAGCAGTCACACTTTCAATGAAAAGTTTTACAGAAAAACTGTGAAAAAGGCAGGTGAAGGACTACTGGGGTCAGAAACAGAAAACTTCATAATGCTGAATTAAAAATTTTTTTAAAAGGCCAACCTTGCCAAAAAGCGCTTTGACTTGTTTTTTTTTGCAAGATATAGTGCTATATAAATTCCGTTTATTATTATCATTATTATTAACCTTACCTTTTCAAACTGTCCCCTGAATGTATCAGAGGCGGTGAAAGTCAGCAGCTCTGTCGTCTCTTTGTCTGACTTCTTCCTCATCAGAGCAAACGTGGACGCTGGAGACAACACACACACAGAAATCCCTCTTTACTTCATTTTCGTTAGCACTTACCTGACAAAGAGTGTGCCTAGCACTCTACTATGTGGGAATGCTTTACTTTATTTGTACTGTATCACTGTGTTTATTAAAAAAAATCTAAATATTGTACTCTGTTGAATGACAGTGGAACCTGTTTCCCCAAAATACTTCTGATCAATGGTGATCACCAATTAAGGGGAGAAAACTGACAGGAGGCAACTAATTCACTGATGAAACTCATCATTATTGAGCATCTTTCCATACCGATAAAACTCATCATTATTGATCATCTTTCCATACCGATAAAACTCATCATTATTGATCCTCTTTCCATACCGATAAAACTCATCATTATTGATCATCTTTCCATACCGATAAAACTCATCATTATTGATCATCTTTCCATACTGATAAAACTCATCATTATTGATCATCTTTCCATACCGATAAAACTCATCATTATTGATCATCTTTCCATACCGATAAAACTCATCATTATTGATCATCTTTCCATACTGATGAAATTCATCATTATTGATCATCTTTCCATACTGATAAAACTCATCATTATTGATAATTTTTCCCAAACAATGGACAATTCCAACATCTATCAAAATATTCAGTTAACTGAGCAATACTATACAATACACAACTTAATCCAACCATGCTTTACTTCATTGAGCAGTCGCTACACCTGACAACCCTGACACCATGATCAGTAGAGCAGGTACCACACTCACCCACAAGGTATTCGGACAGAAAGGTGGTGATGTCTGGAACTGTGGGGTCGGCTGTCAGGACTTCAAACACCTGTCAACACACAGGTAAACCAGACATGAGGAACCACTGACCATCACAACAGCAGTCTAACGTGCAGTTTCAGGTGTTCATTCTTGCATCCTTGGAATCTTTTTCACAAGTTTGAATCACACATTGAAAAAAAAGACTGCGTTGTGTTAAGTTGTGTTGTTTTACACAATATTCAATACCACTTTTAGTCATGGAAGACTTCTCTATGTGAAATAAGGGCTGCTCTCTTTTGGGAGAGCATGCCTTCACAAGTGGCACGCATTTTATTTTCTCTTCTTTGCAGTGTATTTGTTTCTTTATGAGAATGGCCTTTTTCCTACAGAAATGTGTGGAGGGACAACTCTCTTTTGTTTCTATGGTTCTTTTCTATGGAGTTGATGTATGTTGTACACCGGATCCTGGCTTATATATGTCATGTGTGCATAAATGCATAAGGTATACCTTGCGCGCGCACACACACACAACACACACACACACACACACACACACACAACACACACACACTAAAAACCCTCTCCACATTTTGGAAGAGTAGGTGATTTTAAGCCAGAACAGGGTTCATACAGATCTTTTGGAAGAAAATTCAAGGACTTTTCAAGGACTTTCAAGGACCTCACACTCAATTTTCAAGGACCTCCATCGACAAATAGTGCTTGCATTTTAACAATGTCTACACACTTTACAGTTGAAAAGAAAATATCTATAGCCATTTGGTCCAAATTTTCCTCATAACAAGAATCAATATTTCTACTGCAGTTAACTGGGCTAAATCAAAAACAATCGTTGGCCTAAAGTGTGCACTTAGCTTAAAACAATTTCAATCTAAGTGATCACCCCATCTGTTCATTCATAATTTCTCTGCATACTGATTCTCAAAGTCTAAATATGTGTAAAGCTCCCTGTGAGTTACTTTACCAGGAGACTAACAGTTTATAATAGTAAACATTCATCCTCCTGGATAACAGGTTGGAAGGGAGGGGGGAGGGGCTGGAGAGGGGGAATAGCTGATGGTATTGCTGTGGACAGATTTTCACATCACAACACATTGACATGGGTGAAAGTGAAAAAATCTCTCAATCCTGAAACCCAAATTTTTTTTGTCCTCTGGACATTCCAAATCCTGAAAAAAAATTTTCAATCCTGAAGCAATTTAAGTACAATTCCACCCTTATATAGCTGTATGCATATTCCTGTGTGTGTCTCTGATGCCCCATCAAGTTTCAGTGTTGCAGGGATAGGAATTGACAGACTCCAAAAACTGTGAAAGGTGGGGGGGTCCAGGGGGCATTGCCCCCTGGCGGGGTGAAGGGGCAGAGCCCCTTGTGGGGGTCAGGGGGCAACGCCCCCTGAAGCTGAAGGTTTTTCAACAATTCTAGCCTGTTTAACGGCCTCTCCTTGAACTAATTTCAGTTCTTGATACTAAGCAATTTCTGCCCTGAAATAAGCTCTCCAAGTATGACTTTTTCTGTCATTTCTTCAATCTAAAGGAGGTTCTATTCCCAAGTAATCACATAACAAAAATGAGTATATTTCTAGACAAATGTGCACTAATGCAGATAGAGGAAGAAAGAGAAAGAAAGGACAGACACACATAGAGAGAGAAACAGAGAGAGAAAGAGATAAGGGGGGGGGGAAGAGGTGTGTGTGTGTCTGTGTGTGTAAGAGACAGGGAGAGGTGGAGAAAATGAGAGAGACAGAGATAGAGAGAGACAGAGAGAGAGAAGTTGTGTGTGTGTGTGTGTGTGTGTGTGTGTGTGTGTGTGTGTGTGTGTGTGTGTGTGTGTGTGTGTGCGCGCGCGCGCGCGCCTGTGTAAGTCAGTCTTTTACTTCCAGTGTGTGTGTGTGTGTGTGTGTGTGTGTGTGTGTGGTGTGTGAGAGAGAGAGAGAGAGAGAGAGAGAGAGAGTGAGAGAGAGAGAGAGAGAGAGAGAGAGAGAGAGAGAGGAGAGAGAGAGAGAGAGAGGAGAGAGAGAGGAGGGGGGGGTAAACTCTCCATGAAAAAGGGGAGGCTGGTGGCCTGCTGACTGTTGTATTTAATTTAATATAACCATTGCTCTCTGACCCCAAGTGGAACAGCCAGTGAAAGCCCCCCCCCCCCCCCCTCCCTTTCTGTCTTATATTAGAGCTGCTAGTCCATCCCTATCATGAAACTTGACACCCGTTGTTGGTATACATCGTCTTTCAACAGAAAAAGTTGTCTTGTTAGGCCTACCTAGGATTGAATTGCCTTGTGACATAAAGCAGAGAAGGGGAGTAATTACTAACTGGCATGGAAGAGTTAATTCTCTTGACCTGCTTCCGTAGATTTTTTTTTCTCCTATTTTTTCTTCTTCTCTTTTTTTAATTTTATAAAAATTCTGCGAATTTGCAGTCAGTACCATACCTGATCTTACCATGCCAATCTCTCTCTCTTTCTCTTTCTCCTTCTTAGTCTTTGGTAAAAGTAAAATTCAAGGACTTTTCAAGCACCTGGAAGCATATGCCTGATTTTCAAGGACTTTCAAGGCCTTGAAAAGGATGGTCCAAAATTCAAGGACTTTCAAGGACTTTCAAGGACCGTACGAACCCTGCAGAATGAACAGATGACAACATTTTTAAAAAATGCAAGCACATAGGCATCACATTCAGACACCATCCCTGAAGTCAGAATGCAACTATCTTAATGGTGTATAAAACAGTCGCATAAGCAAACTCTCACCATTGGTAAACCTGGGAGCTCTAGCCGAGGAACAAATGATAAAAAAAAATCTTGCAACCTTTAACCTTGTAGACAGGTGACGCACTAATCCTAACAGATGGACAGTGTGCAGGAGACAGGGGTAATTCTAAAAAATAAATAATTAATTAAAAATAAATAAATAATAATAATATGACATATGACAATGAAGTGGTATAAACAAAAACAAAAATAAAAATAAATAAAATAAATAACAAAAAAAATATATATATATACATAAATAAAAAGACAGGGGTCATTGTCACCTGCTTGATGGTGAAGATGTCCCGGGTTCGCAGCAGGATGAGGTAGTGCAGCATGGCCAGCTGTGTGGACCAGTACGCTGACTTGAAGGACTGCAGCAACGTGTCAGGGTTGGAGGCCAGCCTCCAGATGTTGCCACTCCCAGCATCGTACAGGTTGGGGCCTGAGACATGCACAGCACACAAATCCAACATCACTTAGTTGTTGTTGTTGTTGTTGTTCCCCAGCTTAACACTCTGGGGGGTCACCCAGAATGTGCACTCTGACTCACTCATCCCACCTGGGAATCACTGTGAGATTGAAATTGCACACTGAATGAGAAGTTTGTGTGTGTATGACTATTTTCAAGTACCTCGCCAAATAGGCAGCCATACTCTGACTTCAGAGGACATCACTTAGTCAAGAGTGCTAAATTTAGCGTGTCCCTTCTTTTACCTAGTCCATGTGTCATCAGTTCCTGCTATAAAAATAGCAGCAGTTGGCCCCCAGCTGGGCTGGGCTGGGCTGGATGAATTAGCCGCTGAGAGGAGCTGAAAGTGGGGGAAACCGACAGCTGTGCAAGGTTTGGGTTGTTTTTTTAAACATTTTTATTCAACTGGGGATGGGATAGCTCAGTGGTCAGAGCGCTCACTTTCCCCCAGCCAGTGTTCAGCAGCGTCGAGTGTGGTTACCAGTTGAATGGGTGACTGTCTGCGTGCCTTGGCTTCAGTACAGTCCCCCCCAGTTCACCCAGCTGTAAATGGGTACCTGCCCTCTTTAGGGTCAGGGAAGGTAAAGCAGCGAGGGAGAGGAGATGGGAGCCGCCCTCAATATGCTGGCCCCTAGAGAAGCTGAGGTCTCTGACGACCATACAGGTTATGAGACACCTTTACCTTTACGATTCAACTTTTGCATACAAACACAATACAAATATACATTGAACACCAAAAATATCTGCTAATACTACCACTTTTCTTTTTTTTTAACTTTACATTAGATAGTGAGGATAATCACGATGTTTAGTGAGATTTTCAGAGTCTGTCACAGAATCATACAAAGTTTTTCCTTTTATTTTTTCCTCTCCGAAATACATATCTTGCAAAGACACTGGTTTTTCCTGAGGAGTGCTTTATTATTTTCTTTTCCTGATGACCACAAACCTAGCACATGTTCCAGCTGTATCTATTGACTTCAGTCTATCAAAAAAAAAATTTTTGTTAACCCGTTGACTGCCTTAGCACGTCATATGACGTGCTACTGATAGCGCACTCCCAGTGCCTTACCACGTCATATGACGTGCACCGATTTTCCCGAATTTTCCTAACTTCGTTTTAAGGTCCATTCCAAAACAATTGATATTTTAAGCTTGTGTGGGATTCCCTCTACCCATATATGGTTGGGAAATCCTGTTGCGTGGACGGAAAGTCTGTTTTTTCTTCAGTTTCGTTGGCTGACTGGAACAGTTTTTTATTTTTATTTGTTTATTTTTGGATGATTCAGGCATGTTTATAAATTCAACTTGGCCTTCAAATTAGTTTGGTTTAATGCAGAATTCAATTCTGTGCAAAAGTTGTACACATGTCAATATCAAATTGTTGGTAGTTTAGATGCTAGATTTATTACCCCATTTGGGCAAAAGTCCTTTGGCAGAGCAGATTCAGGTTCTGGTTCTTTATATGGGCAGTCAAAGGGTTAATGAAAATGGCAAGGCCCCCCTCTCTCCCCCCCCCCAAAATTTTTTTCTTCAACACAACATATGCCAGCAAAGTGAGTATTGGATGATGTGAAGTTTCAAACTGCTTTAGCACTATACAGTTCTTTCCCACATCTGTCAAAAATAGTTCAGGACATAACTTAACCCATGAAGACTGTTATACAACATTTTTAACCATAAAAACCCCTTACCAACCAACTCACCTAGAGAGCCAGCCTCACGGAAGAACCCAAAGCAAGGAACCAAGGGCGAGGTGAGCTGAAAACACTCGGCGTCGATCACAGACAGGGCGTCAGGAAACTCCCCAGCCTTGCCGCCTGCTCTGGGCGACACACTGAGGCCGCGCACAGAGGAATGAGCGCCATGCGATGGCACAGGCACGGGGTTCAAACCCTGCGACTGACGAGAAGAAGACGGCGTACAGTCCGAGTTACTGCTCTTGCCGCTCCCCACCCCTTCGCTGGTGGAGCCTGATTCAGGAGCCTGCGGATCTTCCCCTGCCTGTCTCCATGCCTGCTTCACCTCCACTGTCAGGCTGCAGGTATTGGGGTCAGAGGTGTCTGAGGTGGAGGTGTTGGTGGTGTTGGTGGTGGTGGTGGTGGTGGAGGAGGACTTACTGGAGGGGTGGGTGGCTGGGGGCCCAGGCTGCTGACTGTCGCCGCTGTTGGGCACTGGGGGTCTGCCCATGGTGGGGATGTCCTGGTCTGTAATGTGGGGGGAGGGGTGCAGATATAGGAGGGAAGGTGTAGGGGGGGGGGGGGTTGACATTGTTTTCCAAACACACTTACTTCTATCTATCTAATCTAATCTAATCTCATGTAATGTAATGTAATGTAATGTAATGTAATGCAATGTAATGTAATCTATCTATCTATCTATCTATCCCTTAGTCTGATGACCGTGGGGACACCCATGAAGACCTAACAACCAGCTCCCTCTCTCCCTCCCTCACTTACTTACATATATGAATAAAACACGAAAGTGGCAGGACTGTTTACACCTGCCTAACAAGTAAACCATAAGGTTCTGGGTTCAATTCCCAGCCTTTCCCATTCTTCCCAGTTTGACATAAAAATTAAACTGAATGTTGAGTCTTTTTGAGGAGACACCAAACCTGTCAGACTCGTGTGTTTACAGACTTGTGCACATCAAAAGAACCCATGACAGTTGAAAATTGGAAATAGCTGGGAGGCAAAATTCTGTAGCAAGCCACACTCATGGAGAAATAAACACACACAAGCAGACAGGACATTCTTATAAAAAATGTGTGTTGCTGTTCTCTTCCCTGGGAGATCAGCCTAAATTTCCGGCAGATAAATCTGCTGAGACGGACAGTGGCATACAAAACAATACAATACAATACACACACACACACAGACACACACACAGACACACACACACGTGCATACAAGTGTGTGCATGCAAGCATGCACGTATGCACACAACACACACACACACACACACACACACACACACACACACACACACACACACACACACACACACACACACAAAAACTACACACACAAAACCAAGAGACTCACTGTGCAGCAGAATGTGATGGCAAGGCTCGAACTCCAGACTGACGTTCAACAGGTGACAGAACACACCTGGCATGGTGGCCACCAGGTAGTCACCTGACCATAGACACACAGCAAGAATCACACAGAGTTAGATAGCTGTGTGTGAATAAAGAATCAGCCATTACATCATGTACATGTTTTCACAGAGTGTGTACACACGCACACATACACACTCTCACACATACATGCACGCCAGCACAAACACACACACACACACACACACACACACACACACACAACACACACACACACACACACACACACACACACAACACACGCACAAACACACACAACACACACACACACATGCATACACACACACATATGCACACACACACACACACAAACATGTGTGCACAAACACACACACACACACACACACACAAAATGAACTTACCGAACCACTGGAAGATAACTCTTTTTCCGGCCACCAGATGGCGTGGCAGCCCTGCTGCACATCCATGCAGTGTTTTTGCTGAAACAGAAAAACAAACAGTGTTTGTTTATCACACATCAACCACTGAAAAAAAAACCCAAAAAGCAATGCCAGGATTTCGTGAAATCATTATTGTTCATGTAAATGATGATATTTTAGTGTTTTGTTTTGTGACTGTGATGATGACATTTCTCTTTTCTGAAACAGGAAAGGTGCTGATTTGGTGTTGGTTGTTGATTGGTTGTTTTAATTCTGTTTGTAATTTCTTGACACTAACATGAAAAACTCTTAAATCAATATTTTTTTCCAATATGTTTTATACAAGTTTTTTCCTCTTTTCGTTTAAACTCTCAGACGCAACTCTGGAGGCCCTGACAAGTGCTGTTGTATGCTGAAGGCCTTTCATGGATCTGAGAGCTGTCCCCTCATCAGCAGGACAGTAGGCCAGATATTGGCCCTCGGTTTTGGTGTGTTGGACAGGTCTGGGGAAGTGTTCCACGTCAGGTTGAAGTCATGAAATAATCAGTTATTAAACATACAAATGTGTGCTACATCTTTTCAACTCTTTTAAACTCTTTAGTTTCCCCCATTTACACTTGCTATTGCTTCCCTTTATTCCCAGGTTTCTCTTGTCTGTTTAAAGTAAATAATCTGATCTGACCAGCAGCAAACAAATAAATGACAAAGTGAGAGAGAGAGAGAGTACAGCATTTTCTTTTAGATAAACGGATATTGCAAAGAAATCTTTCATGCTATAAGTAAAGACCATTGTATATGAGTTTGTTTGGTTTGGTCTTTTTCAGTCACAATGTTTTTTGTTCAAATGAATGCATCAGAGTGTAGGACATATTCCACACATGTTACACCCCCCCCCCCCCAATCATCATCCCTGCTGGTGCAGACTTACCATGGTGCACCATGCAGACATAGTAGTTGATGTCCACTGCACTCCCCTCAGCTTCCTCTTCGGACTGAAACCAGAAGACAGCTTTATTTACCTGTCACACTTTCTTTACCTGTCTTTTCAGTGGACTTCACAGTCATTCCACAGCTGTTTTTCACTACAGGTTACAGATTTAAACAACAGAAGACAGCTTTATTTACCTGCCACAGCTTTATTTACCTGCCACAGCTTTTTTACTTGTCACAGCTTTATTCACCTGTCACAGCTTTATTCACCTGTCAACAGTTTTATTCACACTTTCACCTGTCACAGTTTATTCACCTGTCACAGCTTTTCACTGTTTATTCACCTGTCACAGCTGTATTATTCACCTGTCACAGCTGTATTCACCTGTCACAGCTGTATTCACCTGTCACAGCTGTATTCACCTGTCACAGCTTTATTTACCTGTCACAGCTTTTTTATTTACCTGTCACAGCTTTATTTACCTGTCACAGCTTTATTTACCTGTCACAGCTTTATTTTCCTGTCACAGCTTTATTTAGCTGTCACAGCTTTCTTTACCTGTCACAGCTTTATCTACCTAGTCTTCAAATTACTGTCGGAAAACAGAAAACAGCTTTCTTTACCTCTCACAGATTTATTTACCTGTCTTTTCAGTGACTTCACTGTTGTCAGCCAGAGATTACACACAGCTGTGTTTCCTAAGAGTTTACAGATACAAAAACCATTTCCAAATTTATATGAAAGATAACACGATAAACACAAAACATAAAAACAACAAAAAAAACAAAGGTATATGAGTATGCAAGATAATGATTATTGTCATCATCGTGGTCACTATCATCATCATCATCATCATCAGTCACTGTTACCTTCATTTTCCTACCCCTCATTTCATCACTTATGATATTGTCATCATTATCATCACAGAAGTATGTTTTGTTCTGTATGTAATTATTTACCATATGCACCATCATGCAATAGCACATCAGCCTACAGAATCAAAATGGAGACCTTTTGTTCACTGTAAATGAATAAAATCAAACTTGATATGAAAGCACTTTCTAATTTGATACCTCATTTAAAAAGAAGACTTTATGTGAAGATTTTCATGTGTGTGTGTTGAGGGGAGGGGGGAGGGATGGTGTCTAAACATGACACCTATGTGCACATGCTTAAAAATTTTTATCCATTCCTACCAGCATGACATAGCCTACTCTTCCAAAACGCAGAATGGGTTTTAACATATGTGCAAGATGTTCTGTATGCGTTCTCAAACAAGGCCTCAGTTTATAGTCTCATCTGAGGGACTCTGGGAGAGTGGAGGCAGTGCTGATGTAAACTCCAGGATTAAAAAAAACAACAACAAAAACCTCCAGGATAAAAAATTCCCTAAAATGGGCGCCTCCATGGTAGCTAGATCCCAGACCATCAGATCATGAACACAATGCTCTGACCACTAGAATGTCCATCCCCTATATAACACACACACATATCGGGGACTGGATGTAAAAAAGCACACGAGTGCTTATTCATTATCCTCGAAATAAAAGAATTTGCCTTGCCTTGCCTATAAAGAGACAGCCCTGACCTGAGGAATGACGGGGGGAGTGGTGTGTCTGAGTCTGAATGCAGTGGAGACATATTCCTGGTAACACAGACACATGCTGCCACTGGGCTGACTCAGCACCACAGCATTCAGTGAGGCGTCTGAAACACACAACCACCAGGCCATCATAGAATTATCTTACACATACACAGCACACACAAGCATGCACGCAAACGCATGCACACACACACACACACACACACACACACACACACACACACACACACACACACACACACACACGCACACGCACACGCACACACACACACACATGGCAACACACACACATGAGAACACACACACACACACACACACACACACACACACGCACACACACACACACACACACACACACACACACACACACACACAATTGTAGTTCCTTGTGTGTAACATGATTCCATAACATGTGTGTGTGTGTGTGTGTGTGTTCTTAAACTAAAGAACACACACACACACGTTATGGAATCATGTTACACACAAGGAACTACAATTATTTCTTTCAATTATGTTAAAGCAGTGAAGTAAGTCTTTCATATCAGACTTTCAACCAAGGTCAGGTGTGTGAAAACATATATAACATCTTTCAGATATGTTGGGTTTTTTTGTTGTTGTTGTGATCCTTGGTTATAACTCCAAGGTTCACCAATGGTGAGATTTTGCATATGATATACAAAGGACAGAAATTGCCCAAACCATATAGGGGTGGTTCAGGAATAGAAAAAATATAAGCACAAAGAACACAACTGACTTTCTCTTGAACATAGATAATAATGTGTGGAATTTATATAATGCTGAATCTTGTACAGCAACATATCAAAGTGCTTGTTACATACATACCAGGTATTCCTTGATGTAGTGGAATGTCTTCGTAATGCACCCTGAAAATCATAACAATGATAATAATAAACAGAATTTATATAGCGCTATATCTTGCAAAAACAAATCAATGCTCTAGTAACAAATCATGATAATATGGTATACCATTAGCTTAAATCATAACAGGCCTTTGCTGTAAAGACTTCATAGCAGTTTCAGAGAAACAAGAGCATGCGAGTGTGTATCAAAATCTATCTTTGGAAATACAAAACCATTCTAGTTTCACATATTTAACCAACAACAACAAAAATTAATCCACAGAAACCGCATCATGATAAATTTCAATGGACTAATAACTGAACTTTTGCACAAAGTCTGGTCAAATCACAGAACAGCTTTAACAATGCAGGAAATAGTACAAAGTTTTCTAGATAAAAATTAAAAATGTATCACAATTTCTTGTTAGTACAGACACCACGTGTCTTGTTAGTACAGATGGTTATCTTTTAAAAAGGGTGTGGGAGGGGGGAAGGGAAAACTCCATGTCAATGCACATGTGTTAGAAGTGGCAAACCATGGCAATGTCTGTGTGTGCCTGAAGAGTAAGATACCAATGACTCCATATATATGCATCTACTAACAGCCAAGAATGACATCATACATAAATCATTCCTTATCATTGCTGAAATTCATCTCCAAGTCTCTTTCATTACCTTAGATTATCAATGTGATTTCAGGTGTTTTTTTCATTATCAAAGAGCAAAAGTTTTCACTACTCATATTATCACATAATAATGTTCTGTATGGTCAAAATCAATAGTAAAGAAGAGAGAAATTTCAGCCTCTTTAAAAAAAAAAAAAAAAGCACAAGGAAATGGCGTAAAACATTTTATAATTCTGTCCATCTCATCACAGAAAAAAAACAACCTTTCAGTGCAGTCTGATAATGATGACAATCCCTTTCACTTGGTACTAACTTATCAGTCTTTCCAGTTAGCTTGGAACAAACAGTTCCTACTGAAAAATTGTTACTTTGAAAATTTTCTTGATGATATTGCTCTTATTTTACTTTTATTCTCTGGCCATGTAATAATATTATGCTGTGTATTGTATGTGCATGCATTTTTTTCCTTATCTTTTGTGCTAGTCAAATTTTTCACATTCGTATGTAACCTATTTAAACTGATTTGATTGTACAGCGTGGTGAGCCCATGTTTTGGGGAATTCGCGCAATATAAGCCTCCATTTTGTTATCATTATTATTAAAAGCACACATGCAAGACTCTACTATTGGTGCACCTTAGAACTCTAGCCAGGAACAAAAAACAAAGAACAGAATTACATGGACAAACATGGAGGCTTGACCAAGATGCACTGTACCTTGTTGATGATCTGATGTAGGGAAAGGGGAAGTTGATGGGCACATCAATCTGTCCACAGAAACACACATCAGCATCAACTTGTCAAAGTCAATGTCTTGTCAGTGACAAAAATAAACACTAACAAGCAAGGATTAACAGTAAATGATGAAATTCAGATATTTACTGCCATTATGCTCATTTCTGTTTCATTTTGGTATCACAAAATTGAGCCATTCTATCTATCTTTTCTCTTTCCAAAGTTAGTTTTCAAAAGCAGACACAGAAAAACAATCATTTCAACCATGCCAATAGATGGTGAAAAGTGTGTGTGTGTGTGTGTGTGTGTGTGTGTGTGTGTGTGTGTGTGTGTGTGTGTGGTGTGTGTGTGTGTGTGTGTGTGTGTGTGTGTGTGAGTGGGCACACGTGTGTGCGTGCATACCTGCATGTGTATATGTATGTACATGTGCATGCATGCATGCATGTGAGTGTGAGTGCATGCATGCGTGCATGTGTGCGTGCGTGTATGTGTGTGTGCGTGTTTGTAAGTACATGCACACCTTACAAAAACAAAAACAAAAATTAAACAAACAAAACAAAACCACACAAAACTCTTTCTATCAACACAACAAGAAAAGCTGACTAACCTCCCCCCCAAAAAATAAAAAAAATAAAATAAAATATTAAAAAAAAACCTGACTGACCATGTTGTCCCACTTTCCGGCGCTGTGGAACTGAATGGCAGACAGCTTGTGTCCCACGCTGTCTGCAGGGCTGAGGCTCTGCCGCACCGAGTGGATGTAGTACAGCCGCTGGTTCTGGGCCTCCCACTGACACCACACAAACTTCCGCACAATCTGCTCCGTGGTGGGCTGGCCTGACATCATCTGCCCAGTTTGATTTTTTTATTTTAAATTCTTTTTTATATCGAGGATAACAGGATAAGCACTCCAGTCCCCGTGTATATGCAGTTTTGTAAATATTGTCATCTGTTCCCACCGGCACACAGTGGCCTACTCTTACGAAAAGTGCAACAGGATTTAATGTGTGCGCAAGATGTTCTGCGTGCGTTCACACACGGGGCCTCGGTTTACAGTCTCATCCGAAAGACTTTTTGGGGAGAGTGGAGTCAGCAACTTATGTTAACTCCAGGGGAAAAATCCCCTCCAACAGGAATCGAACTCGGGTTGTCAAATTGCATGTAATGTTCTGATCACTAGGCTGTTCCGTCCCCCTGGAAACACATGCCCCTGCATGCATGCATCACAGCTGCCAGTTTCCCCACCTTCAGCTGCTCTTCGTCGCATCCCAGCCCAGCTGGTGCTAACTATAGCAGGAATTGACCACACTTGGACTAGGTAATGGAAGGGGAAGCACTAAATTTAGGCTGTTGATGAGTGAATGTTGGATTTACGTGCTCTGTGGTCATGAAGATTGATTATCCGGAATGTGTGCACACACATAACATGTGCATGTCCATGTGTATGTATGCAGGCATACGCAAGAGCTGAATGCAATTTTACTTCATGAGGGTAATAGATTAAGGTAGCATGTGTTTCCAAAATAGACCAAATGCTGACATGAATTATGGGATCTTTAACATACACATTTGATCTTTGCATGTGTATATAGACAAGAAAGGAATGAAGGCATTGACAGGTAAAGTCAAAGTCAAGTCTCTAAGTTGACCTGGGGGATCATAAAAATCCCCACCCTCAATTCACCAGATGCCCTGCAAAGATTCAAACCCACGACTTCATGGATCCATGGGAACTGAATTCTACGGTTTTAACCTTTGTTGATATGATCACAAGATTACACATCCTTAAGTCATATTTTATTTTTCTCTTGTAAATTTTATATACAGCTAGAAACTTTTATTAAAAAAAAAAAAACCAAAACAGGCCTTTGTATGCAACTTTCCACTCACACAACGATATAGTGGATATGATACTCACAATGCCTCGGTCACCAATGCGAGCCATGGGAATCTGATAAAGCCCGACCGCTGAAAAAGATACAGAAAGGCAAAAAAACACTCAGAAATAGGAACAAACATGGTAGGGAGGAAACTAACCACAGATACTCGGAAAAACTTGATAAACACTTGAAGCAAAAAAAGAAAAGATTAACAACATAAGGGAAAATATCAGCCACACATTAGACATAAAAAAGGCTTGTTTTGAACAAAACAAAAAATATTTAAAAAGGCTTGTTTTAGAACAATTACACAAAACAATGGCCTTCACTACAGACTGCACTATGGCCATTGTCCCTGACAAAATTCTGTACAACC
Organism: Stramonita haemastoma; assembly: GCA_030674155.1. Lineage (NCBI taxonomy): Eukaryota > Metazoa > Mollusca > Gastropoda > Neogastropoda > Muricidae > Stramonita > Stramonita haemastoma. The sequence continues at coordinate 33,267,131 of CM060329.1, read as the reverse complement.
TCCCACCCCACCCCCAAAAAAACATGCTCATGGGGAAACATACACATCACAGCTGCCAGATTTCCCTCACTTACAGCTACTCTCAGCTGCTATCATTCATTGTAACTGTGATAGATATAGCAGAAAACTGACCACACTTGGATTTGCTAAAAGAAAGGGGCTAATTTAAGCACGGGCCCTGGAACCTTGGCTGAGTTGTGCTGGATTTATGTGGTGTATATGCAGACAGGCAAATTTTCAAAAAAATGATAGGTGATGCAGCTCTTGTGACAATGTGCTGTCCTTGGTTTATTTTATTTTTTATTTCATTTTAATACCACTTAATGTCACAGCAGATTCTCTGCATGAAATTTGGCTGCTGCTCCCCAGGAAGAACGCGTTGCCACAGTGCTGCCAACACATTATTTTTTTTTCTGTTTCCTGTCATGCAACTGTATTTGTTTCCCTATCAGAGTGGATTTTTTTCTACAGAATTTCGTACTGTACAATAAATTTGAAGAAAACTTGCCACCAAACACAGGCAACTTTAAGCAGTGTCACAGAAAATACACAGAAAAAGAAAAAGAAAGCTGTATCACTGACACTCTTTATGCAGCATGACAAGCATGTAGGAGTGTCGGGGAGGAGGAGGAAGAGGAGGAGGAGGAGGAGGTGGAGGAAGAGGTGATGTCGGGGTAGAGGAACTGCACTTTGAGGAAGGCATGGCGCTGCAGGTTCAGGGAAAACACTCGTGTGTCCAGGGACTGAAGCTCTGCCAGAAAGGCCTGGTACATGTCTGCACACAGGTCATAGTTATAGCAGTTAGGCCTAATTATTCTCATACACTCTTTTTGTAGAAGATATTATTTTGTAGAAGATAATAAACATAGTCTTGTATGTATGCATGTGTGTACACACTGATGCATTCTCATATCAGGGGATATTAGGGACGTGATAGCCTAGTGGTCAGAACATTGCACTGGCAATTTGATGACCCGGGTTTGAGTCTGGTCAAGGACATTTTTCTCCTGGAGTTAACATCAGCACTGACTCCACTCTCCCCAAAAGTCCTTTGGATGAGACTTTAAACTGAGGCCCTGTGTGCGAACGCACGCAGAACATCTTGCGCACATGTTAAATCCTGTTCTGCTTTTCGTAAGAGTAGGCCATCGTGTGCCAGTGGGAACAGATGACATTTACAAAACTGCATACACCCGGGGACTAGATACAAAAAAGCACACGAGTGCTTATTCCATTATCCTCGATATAAAAGAATAAATCAAATCAAATCAAATCAAACACACAACACACACACACACACACACCCCACACACACACACACACACACACACACACACACACACACACACCACAACACACACACACACACACCACTCACACACACACACACCACACACACACACACACACACACACACACACACACACACACACACACACACACACACACACACACACACACACACACACACACACTCACCACACACACTTACACACACACACACACACACACACACACACACACACACACACACACACACACACACACACACACACACACAAGTGAAAAATCTGTTCTGCTTTTCAGAAGAAAAATCAATTGTAAGTTGATGGGAATAGATAATGAATTTGATTTTTTTTTAAAGAAAATAGCATGCACATGTATAAAGACTGAATGTAAAAAAAAAAAGCACATTAGCACTTTTCCCCTATCCTCAAAATAAAAGAATAAATACAATAAACACATACACACACAGAGACACAGACACAGACACACACGAATGAAAAAACAACCTTTTGATTTTCCATCTTGACCTGATTCTTGCCTGGTGACAATGGTAAAACCTGCAACCACAGCAAGACCATATAAAAAAAAAAAGGCAGCACATACATGCATAGTGTATCACTGCTTTCTATGTTCATACTATCATATTTGTACAGACTAAGGACTGCTGTTAAACTTGGTTAGTTACTGGAGACTTATCACAGATAAAGCTGAAAATAACTTGAGCTTTCAAACTTTGTTTCCAGCAACAGTTCCACCAAATGAAACCATCAGCAATGGCTGTTTGAGGCAAAATGAAAGAAATATTGCCCAATAAACATAATCAACAAACAGACACAATATGATCAAGTACTAACCTAAATAACAGATATAATGTGAACATGCACTGACTTCAAGCAACAACAGACATCATAATGTGAATGTGTACTGACCTGAAAACATAAACAACTGATAAACCTTGAAACAAGAGTCAAAGCCTAGAAGGCATACTAGTTTAGAGTTAAAGCTACTTTGAAAGAATAAAGCACCACACACAAGTCCCCAAATGTCAATCTAAAGACAAGAACTGGCAGACACAACCTGAAAAACATGCTGATAAAAAAATTCCAAGAACAAATAAATTGATACGAAACAGTATTTACCTAACAAGGTCCTCTCTTTGTTGAGTGAACAAGACACGATCTTCACTTTCTGATTGTAGATCCATAACACCTGCGACAAAAGAAAAACGTTGAAGCACATTTCAAATGCAAGCATGTTTGACTTTCTAATCTGACTGATTTGCTGATTCTCCTTCACAGTAAACACAGAAATCAGCAAAGGCTGAAGTGTCAAGCATTCACAAATAAGTCCTTTATTCTAGCATGAAAATGCCTTACTCTATAAGTGGATAGGAATGTCTTACTAACAATAAAAATCAGCATCAAAGTTTTAAGGGAGGTTTGGTTTCTCTGCCTGCACATTTCTTCTTCCTATTCTTCCCGTATGCACTGTGGGAGCTGACAGTTGAGTAAAGAAAAGCTTTGTTACTCACCTTATGTTTCAGAGTTGAAGGATCATAGACTCCAACGTGTGTCACTGGACCTTTCGCCTGAACCAAGAGAAAGCAACACAATAAAATATGCTGACTGAATAATCATATCATGTACACAATGGATGTCACATATATGCCATGTACAGACAAGAATCATTACTTACAAATAATCCAGATTTACACACAAGATGGCAGGATAAAACGCATAAAAGCACATCTTGCTAAGTCTCCACCATATGACTTTGTAAAGAACTTGAAATAATCCCAAAAGCTTGCAAAAAGTGGCGTAAGCAGAGTAATTATCTCTGGACACTGAAATCTCTATCTGCTAAACACTAATACAGTGAATCCTCACAACACAGAGAACATACATATCTATCTCAAAGATTTGCTCTGACCTCGGCATCTTCAGACACATCATTCCAGGTATAGATCAAGAGGCCTCCTCTTTCCTGGTTCAGCAAACGTGGACGGAGTGTGACATCATCTGGGGAAAAAAAATCAATGATCATGTACTGTCTCAGGTTTTTATTATGTATATACACAAAAATATAATAAGGGTGAATAGATTTTGCTTTAAAGACAAAAATCAAAGATGAAAAAAGGGGAAGGGGGGGGGGGGGGGGGGGGGGAACAAACTAACCCAGTTTTCAAAAGATATCCTATTCAACTGCCTCTCTTTCTATCATTTGCTTGCTTTGTGTTCAACTCTCTCTCTCTCTCTCTCTCTCTCTCTCTCTCTCTCTCTCTCTCTCTCTCTCTCTCTCCCTCCCTCCATCACTGAAAATAATGTAACCAGAATATACACATTAGAATGCATCCTATAAAAAACCCCTAGAAATCAGGTAGGAAAAGTTTTCCTTTAAAATCAAAGATTCAACACTAATATATATTTTTTTTTAACGTATACTATTTTAGCATTAGAGTTGCTAACCTTTGCAACTCTCTGTTAGGGAGATGAGATAGCCTGGCTGGTTAGAGCATTGTGCTTTGCGCTTGGGATCTGCTGACCCAGGCTCGTATCCTGTTTAAGAGGATTTTTTTCCCCTGGAGTTTAACATCAGTGCCAACTCCACTCCCCCAAAAAGTCGTTCAGATAAGACTATAAACTGAGGTCCCATGTGCAAATGCATGCACAACATCTTGTGCACATGTTAAAACCTGTTCCATTTTGTGCTAGTGGGAACAGATGACAAAAATTTACAAAACTACATACACACAGGGACTGGATGTAAAAAAAAAAAAAAAAAAAGCACGAGTGCTTATTCAATTATCCTTGAAATAACAGAATAGATGAATAAATAAAACTCCTTACCACTTGCACTCGAATCTGCATCAAATATTTACAAACTAAAAAATGTTATGGATAGCAATAAAAACTTCAGAGAGTTATTCTTTGAATTTGATGCACAGAATTTATCAGGAAATGATTGGTATATATATGTTTAATAAGCATCCATGTAAAAGAAAATGATCATGGATGAGATCTTCAATAATTTGTGAGGCTTAGGCTTGAGCCAGTTTCTGCATTACTGTGATGTTGCTGAGTGAGTGTCTGCAGTTTGCTTGTTGATTACTCCACAATTTCTACTAATACTACTACTGTATTAGTGCAGCTACTAGTGCTACACAAATCTCAAAACCCGTATGAGCAGTAAATTGATAAAGATGATGAATCATCTATCCAGAGCTTATCCTCATGTAGTATGCATGCACTGAAATGGACTGTGCTGAGCTTTTTGCTGAAACATTGTTCAAAGTGTGATGAAATGTATGTTTTTTTTTAATAATAATATTTAATAATTATATATATATTATATATATATATATATATATATATATATATATATATATATCATGTCTACACCTCATCATCCTCTTGCCAAATGCTTAAACAGTTGCACACCTTATTGCATTAATGACACCTGTAGTGCATGCTGGCTATGTTCATATCATGCACAGCATCTGCATGCTCTTTCATGAAGGATGATGGATTTATTTAATTTGGGGGTTTATCTAATGTATGAAAAATGCTTGTTGTGTAATCACGCCTCTGTGTGTGTGTGTGTGTGTGTGTGTGTGTGGTGTGTGTGGTGTGTGTGTGTGTGTGTGTGTGGTGTGCGCGCGCGCGTGCGTGCGTGCGCGCGTGTGTGCGTGCGTGTCTGTGTGTGTGACGACTACTGTGTGTGTGTGTTGCGATATGTGGCATCATTCCTGCCCCTTTCCCTTCAATCATATGTCTCCTTTTGAAAACAGGATTTCCAATAACAAATATTACATCCCGTCCCCTCCCTCTTCCCTACGTTCTACCCCTTGGTGACCAGAATTATTTAACAACTACATCGTAGGACAAAATATGTTAGTTTCATCACAGATGTCGGTGATCCGTCATTAAATCATTGACATTTATATATATACTTAATAAATCATTTCCTTAGATATTTATTTGCCCCAGTCCTTAGTTTAATATGTCCACAATTCAGTAAGCCTAAAGTCTATTGATAAAGTCCTACACGATCGTCTGCAGTACAGGGAGTTCCAGTATTACCGGAAGAAACTTCGTTTCAGAAAATTGTCTAAGGTAATTTACCAGAAATCCCAAGTGACTTTCGACGCTCTTTCAAAAACCGAAGCACTGATCCTAGTAAATCGAATGTTTTGACAAATTCCAGCATACTTTTTTCTGCCTAAAAATGTGAAAATAACATTGAACATCAACTGCAGCAGACATCACGTGCGTAAGTTACTAGAGTAATTGCCCTTGGTAAATAAAAAGGGTGATAATCGATGTTTCAATGGGATTTGTTGTTATAGTTATCGAGGGGAAAACCCTATGGTTGAGGTGGTGGTGGTGGTGGTGGTGGTGTGTGTGTGTGTGTGTGTGTGTGTGTGTGTGTGGTGTTATTTTGCAGGTTGAATCAGAGGGTGACACTTTTTTTATCTGCAGGGGGGGGGGGGGGGGGGGGGGGCACGGCTATTTTTACTTAGCAGTTTGAGAGGGCTCTGCCTCTGGCACATTGTGATGTTAGGCTAGCGTCTAATGAGCCCAACAGGACGAAACAGTGATTATATGTTTTTGGTCCTGTCGATATTCTTCCATATGGAAAGCCAATGAGGAAGTATAGTACCTGTGTAAGAGCATGCATTTAGCTAATACCTTAGTGTTACTTTTGATAGTGTGTCTGTACATATTCAGAGGTTCTGAACAGGCATATCTGATGGCAACCAGAATACAGAGATTTAGTTTTACTGAATTATTATGTTTCTCTGACAAAAAACACGAAAATCAAGCTTGCTTGTCATTGCCAACTATGTTGGTTGTGACAAATATGGGTGTGTATGTTTACAAAGTGCTTACATTGTATAGCTTTGTGTTGTGTGGTGTTATACTTTAGTCGTAAACTATCTAAAGTCAGAGCAGATAACTCTGCATATATAATTATATATATATATATAATTTTATATATTATATATATATATATATATATATATGAGATGAGACTATAAACTGAGGCCCCCATGTGCAAACGCACGCAGATCATCTTGCGCACTCATTAAATCCTAAACCGCTTTTCTTTAGAGTAGGCCATCATGTGCCAGTGGGAACAGATGACAAGATTTACAAAAGTGCATACACATGGGGACTGGATGTAAAAAAGCACACGAGTGCTTATTCCATTATCGTCAATATGAAAGTTTAGAATAAAAAATATAAATAAATATACCTGACCAACACTGCAGGTGTATGTATCTTTCAGGCCTGACTGATGCCATGATATATTATGATAGGGAGTGAAGAGTACATCCCTGTCAAGAAGTCTCATACCTCATGCACATCCATAGCAGCAGCATTGCATCAGCCTCACTCCACTATCATTGATCATCAGACAATTAAAAATTTTTTTAAATCTGATTCGCTGGACCAAGTTGCTCTAGTCTCGTGGTGACCTCAGATTCAGTTTCCTCAATCACTTCTTTGCCTGTGGTGTGTTTGCGTCAAAGCCTTTGGGGTTGAAGGTTCACAGGAGAAGGGTGTTGGAGGGACTTTTGGATGTGGAGAGGCATACCCAAAATATTGCAGGTGTGGTGTGGGATACCTGAAATATTGCAGGTGTAGTGTGGTGTATGGGAAATTGTCCTGAAAATATGGCATGCCTGAGATATTCCAGGTGTGGTGTGCCAATTATGGAAAAAAAAATTTTTTCTCTTGTTCCTTGGCTAAAGTTCCGAGGTTCACAAAGGTTAGATTTTGCGTATGCGACTGTTTTTACCCACCATTTAAGTGGCCACATTCCAACTTCAGAGAACGGAACATTCTAAATACTTTAACACCTCTTTCAGCCAACTAAACCAATCATTCACTCCAGAAACCAGTCATAGTCAATATTCTGTGAACAGAAGCGTTTAATAGGGGGACTAGACAGCAATGCGTAGCATATGTACAGCAAGCACATACATCACTTTTTTTTTCTCGCAACTATCAAATATATAGAAGCACTCACAAACCAAGACCTTAAAAATAAACAGATTAAAGAAAAACCAATAAAAAATAAAACCCCAAAACGGCAAACATGGAAAGCGTACAGAAAGGAAAACAGAAGCCAGTATCACATTTAAACAGTGTGAAATTAGACACTGAAAAAAATTGCTTCAGAAAAACAAGACCAAAAAAGGGCAATGCAGATTTAAAAAAAAAAAAAAAGCTTCAGAAACAAATCCAGACAAAAACAGTCCATGTAGAGAGGTTACAAAAGAAGAAAGACAGAATGATAGTCATCACAACATCAGTTGCATCTCTCAGCAACCTGCAGGAAGCAAAACAATTCACACAGAGATGAGAACATTAGTGTAATCGTCACACATATTTCAGTCATACCATGCAGATACTTGGCCAAAATCGCAGGTTCTTGTTCTGACATCTCTCATCTCCCTTAACTCTCTGGGGAGTCATGGAGGCACTGCACTAACACTTTCAGGTATACTGTGTCTTGGGCAAGCAGAAGCTGGTGAAACCTATCCCTCTGCAGGTCAACCAGTATATAGCTGTCCTCAAACTTTCCACCATCAGTCTCTAATTTAAAACACAGGGATACAGACAACATACAGCAAGCAGGATGCTCTGCACAAAGGGTGGGGGATAGAGGGCGCGGATTGTAGACATTTCTTGCACTAGAGAGAGCGAGTCCATGAGAATTCAGCAGGATATGCATTGAGCTTTATATTTCACAATTGTTCATACATTTAATAGACTGCTGTTGTAGTATGCATAAACTTAGGAATTTCTTTATTTTTACACTGGTTTGTTCGCTGGTCACAGTCATTCTATTTGGCACACACATCATGACATGCTTTACCTTTCCTGATTCCAATACACTGGTCAAGTATTTTCCATTTACCACTGCAACAGCAATTTCAATGTGTCCAGAATCTTTATTATTTCACTTGTACAAGCAAGGTAAACACTGGGAACAATCGCAAGCTATTAGATCAAATACCTAGATCTTCTATCTTTTTAATCCAATGAACTACACCCCCAAAATGCACCAAGGAACTTACATCAAAGCTTCCCTTCTGGGTACATTTTTTACAATAACCAGGACACAATTTATTCCAGCTTAAATCAGAATGACAGCCTGAACTGAAATGGTCGCTCATCTCATGAACTGGTCATTCATACAAATAGAACACATCATATTGCCAGGGAGCTTCACAAACTTGATACCAAAAAAAAAGCAACTAAATAAAGGAGATAACCTGAAACATAGCTTGCTAACAAGATGTGTCTGACTGCCATGATTCTTTCACAGTTTATTCCAGGAAAGATACCTCTGACTACTATGATTGTTTCACAATTTAATCCAAGAACACAAGCAGTGTAAAGCAGAAAAAGAGAGACTGGGAAAATATGATGAGTAAATCACCACCACTAAATCACACAGGGGAGAAAATAGGTGCTAGGTGTTAACATAGGGTGGAAGGGTGTCATGGTTGGACCACTTTGTCATGACACTGACCAAGGTCAAGTGCACGACAGCTATTCAAGATGAAGGCCATCACAACTGTAAAATGAAGGCCCCTCTTCAACAAAGACTGAATCGTTTGATCACTCCAAATACTGTTCAGATTCTAAGACATTCAGCCCAAACAGCCAGTTTTTACAGGTGTGCAATACAACAGCTGTTTTCAAAATCTTTAGAATAAACACAATATAGCCCTATAACTCAACAACATATGATACTTTTTTGGTCAAAGAATCTTCTCAAAGCAGTGATATTTTGTAAACATTACACGTTTGGTGTAAATCCTTCTTCATGTCAAATCGTAACTAATAACAAGTAAGCCCTTTTATTTGATCATGTTAAGAATATCATATGATAATACGCAAACAGAATTATTAGAAACAAAACAAAAACGAATTACTTCAAAATGAGTCTCTTCTGAACATATCACAAAAATAATGTTAAAACATGCGTTATAACACTTAACAAGACTGAAAACCAGTTAAAGCAGCTGGAAAGCATATGTGCAGTTTGTTAAATAATAATAAATAAATATGAGATGAATAGTCCGTGTCAATACAAAAACACAATTCAGCCATTTAGGATCATGAGTCAGTTAGCAGCTCCTCTGTTACAAGAGAAACTCATGAAGAATTTATTCGGCATGCATAGATGTGCATAGATGTCTGAACCTTGCTGAGAGTACACACATCCACACACGATCATAGTGTATTTATTTACTGATACACAAACGAATTGTATCGATAAAAACATGTACAGCTTTTCAACACTACTGATCAAGATGTTATAAATACATACATACATACATACTACACACTTCCTTGCACCATTTTCACTCTGGTATTTATTTGTCAAACGCAAATGCCACTTAGGCATTGTGAACAGAAAACAGTAATTCAAAATAAAGTCCATCAAAAACTGTTAAAAAAATACATGTCCATTAAAACCATATTTATATGTAAAATGAAACCAACACTGTATATGCTCCATTTCACTTGTCTTTCCAAATAAAGATAGAAAAAAAAGCAAAAAAAAAACAAGCAAAAAAAAATCTTTTCAAAAAGGTTATCATAAATGCAAACAAATACTATTCCACAAAAATGGGGAAAAAAAATGTAGAAAACTTTTTAAAAAAACAAAAAAAACCCCATTCACTATAGGAATATGAAGATTACAGGACACAAAAGCCTACAAAGAAGAAAAGAGAGCGAAGAGTGGTGATGTGTGGTGGGGAGGGGAAGGAAGAGAAGGCAGAACATGTCTCCATGTTTTTATTGAGCACTTGCACAACACATAAAATTCAACATATTTGAAACGTGTGGGTAAACAAACGCCCTCTTCTTTTTGGTAATACATTCCACTTTAGAAATTTTTATGCCCCCTTAATCCCTTTAAAAGAAATGTTAAAAAAAAAAAATATGCACCCCCCCAAAAAAAAACAAAAAACACCCCAACTTTTATTACCTCTTCCCTCAGTTAAAAATCTGAGCTAAATACTCATATCCAAATATGAACTCTGGTATTACTAATGTGATAGAAAAAACCCTGAAAACCTTGTTTTCTTTTTCCCATGTTGTATAACAGTATCACATATAAATCAAGAGCACCAAGACGTGTCTGCAATATTTTTTTCTGAATTAAAAATCTGACATGAACAAGCAAAATGTTGGTGACAACAACTAAAATACTTTCCCGTTACCTGTTTCCTTTGCTCTGCCTCAGAAAACTGTACATTTCCTTTGTACAACATCTCAACACCCGTGTATACTTTTTACGTATGCTTTTGGTGTTATTTGAAAAATAGCATTTCTTTTCTTTTTCTCAATAAATAAACAACACTCAGAAAATTTGAAAAATTTCATACAAACCAAACAGTTTCATCCAGACTCACTCTAGCGACGCTGACAAGGCCTAAAGACTTCTGTCTCATACCAAGAAAAACAAACCGGTCAACAGAATCAAGTGTCAAACAGTACTGTACAGCATCTATCTCAAGACAAAGCTATCAAGAAAATGATACCCTTGAAACAAATCTCTTGAGAGACTCACAAGGAGACTTTCCAAGGAATTGAACAATAAGTTCTTAATAAGGATGTGGTACTGAGACAGAGCATCTTTCAAGACCATGGCTCAGGAACCAGAGTAAGATCCCCTGAGGGAGAAAGGCCTCAAAAGGACAGGCCAGCTTAGCTAGTCGGTGGAACACACAGCCTGACTGTGTCAACACAGTTATCACTGTCAGCATGCTGACCAGTGAAAGAGGACATACACAGGCTGGATTTCCAGAAGAAAGAATATCAGATTTGTGTACTGATGATGAGGAGGGAATATTTCATTGAAAGGGTGGCCTAAACACACTGCTCAAGCTGACAGGGCAATGAAATCAGGGTTAAAATATAGGTAGTTGATATAGAACACAATGATGAACCTGGAACCGTGGTGGGAATTACTGTAAAATATAGCTCCCTGCAAAGAACAAAGAAACAAACCAAGTGATGGCATGATAAAAGACAGTATCAAGGTACAACCGTGTGTGGGTAGGCCAGAACAGTATGCTGGAAATACCACGGTCACAACTTCCCTATTTTTTTTTTATTCTTAGGCTTCCACCTGGATCATAGATTTCATCCTCTGCTGACCACTAGTTTGTATGGTGCAGAAAACTGAACCTTGTGAGTCTGGGTAAAGTCTTTGCTGTTGTTTGACACCAATTTGCAATAACATGGCTGGCAGGCAAAGAAATTGGAGAGATGTTTACAAACAGGACACATGAAGATGGGCATGTTTCACTGTGCTTCTTCTGTTGTTCTTGCGCTGTTTAAGTTTTGAACTAAAGAAATTTATGTACGCAAAATTTCCTGTTATCAGAAAGATGAAAAAAAAACAGCTTTCTTTACTAGATCTTCTCTTCAAATATCTCTCTGTGTTGTCTGATGGTAATTCAGTTCACACAGAAATAAAATGACTGATCAAAGGACTTTCACAGTACACTAACACATGCACCGGGTTTCAGTTGGCTGTGTAAGAACTGAAGTCTACGAGCCTTTACCGCTGCAGATTACGGAGTTCAAGTCTTCAACCTCCACTTAAAAAATCAAATTCACTTATCTAGGAAACACAGAAGAAGAAAAAGGAATGGACTTATCTTTATTGTAGTCAGTGTTGTGCTGTGAAAATTAGTCCCCACATACAGGTATGTCTGTTTTTTTACAGAACCCGTTTACATTCTTACAGAAAATACACAGCTTTGCTTGCATAACTTTTTTTTATCAAAGCATCAAGAGAGTGGTCTGAAAAACCCATCAAAAATAACATCATTCTTGAAAAGAAAAACATGCTTACCCATCTATAAACAATGGCTAGTTATGAACACATCAATCAGCCAAAAAAAAATCCCCAGTTAAAAATCTGTATAACTCCTACCTTTGTATTGGACATAGCAATCCATGGTTGTCTGTACCCCTCCTTTATTTCACTCATCTCTCTGCAATTACTCTTCTACCTAGCCATTCTGTCCATCATGACCACAATACTGTAAAATGATAAACATCAACAACAATAACCACAACATCATAACAATTTCACACAAAACAAAACAACGACCCATGCTGCATGTCTTAACTGTCAACTGTATAACTTTGAGTTCGCGATAAGAGATCTTAGACAACCAATACTTGCCATTTTCACAAAGGGGGGGTAACAGATATCTGACAGGCTGTGACCTGCCTTTCTCCTCTCACCACTTTTAAACAATACTCGTACTCCCTCAACAACATTTTCTTTTTCTTTTTTTTTTTTTTTTTTTTTTTTTTTTTACTCTGTATTCATTGTATATGTATACGCATACAAACTATTGTCAACCTTGTTCTACTGACATTATTGCATTCAAAATATATAGTAACTAGGTCACTCATTTTCAGGCGAACTCTGAACAAATGTTGCAGTCTATACCCATTAGTTAAAGTTAAAGTTAAAGTCTGCCCGAGCCATAAGGCTCATCAGGCCGGTGCTTATCCCGGTTTCTGTGGCGTTAAGCAACTGAGAGTCATAGACTCCCCCCTGGATAGGACGCCAGTCTATCGCAGGGTTAACCCCCAACACAAGGTTGGTACCCCTTTTACACCTGGGTGGGGTGAGAAAATAGCCGTAAAGTGCCTTTTCCAAGGGCACAACGCCATAGCGGAATAGCTGGGATCGAACCTGCAACCTTTAGATTACGAGTAACAACGCCCTAACCACTAGGCCACAGTGGCGGCTGCCCATTACAAAAACAAAACTGATAAATCTTTATTTTTTGTGTGACATCAGCTATAAATACCAGCGACATTTAAACTAAGGAAAACCCCTTTTTGTGAATCTGTAGAACCAACACAGTTGTCAGATTTGGGGGAGGTTGTGGGGGGAGAGAGAAAAGCCAAACATTTCACTTCCTAGCTACTGGTATCCACACAAAAGCACACATTATAGAGTGTGCATGAGACCCAAAGCTTCACAAATATTATGAAATAAGAAAAAACTAGATACATGCACTTTTAAAAAATAGAGTTACAGACCCCTACACAAGTCTCATACTGATTTTTGCAAATCCGGTACTGATTTACACATGATTATTGTGAGCAACAGGCTGGCTTGTTCAACAAACCCCAACTTTACACAGGTGATGTAAACTTTAAAGAAATAGCAACACCATCTCAGTCAACCACCATGGAATTCACACACTAACAAAGATCACATGATTTCTACATCATCATCCTGATAATAATTTGTTTCATCATTCATGATTAAAATAATTTCATCTCAAACACGCATGCATGCACGCACGCACACGTGTACACACACATACACACACACACACACACACACACACACACACACACTACATACAGCCTCATACTCGGGTATGAATTTCCTCCAAATATATATAAATATACTTATAATGAGTTCATCACAGCTTTCCCTAAACAACATACAATTCTCAAGGCAGCTATCTTTTTTTTTTTTTAAAGTCACACAATTCCTTTTCCATAACTAAGCACAATACCCTTTTCCTCACTCTCTATGCCACAAATCTTCTTTTAAAAAAACAAACAAACAAACAAAAAACCACAAACACACAAAAACCAAAAGAAACTTAACACATCCGACCACATAAAAACAATGACCCATAGACCACTCTATAACGAAATACTCCGTAACATTCCATAACAAAACCAAAACCATACATTATCTCAAACAGTACCATTTCTTTATCTAGCCCTACAAATCAAAAAAAGAAGCCAAAAAAACCCCGCCCCAAAGAGCACGCTCAAAGAAGCCAAACAAAACCAGCAGAAAGACTACATATCCTACTTTCAACCCCCAAAATTAGGGGGGAATAGCGATAAATCTATATTTAAAAAAAAACAAAAACAACAGAAGCAAACCAAACCAAGAAGCTAACACACACACACGCCATGTGAAATGCCTGAACCTGCCATGAAAGCCTGTATGGACTGTCAAAAGAAAGACGAGAGTCCCCAACACACCAGCGTCCTGTCCCCTTCCCACCAGCGAAGGACAGCAGACAAAACAGCTCAGGCCTCGGATTCGCTGTCGGGAGCCTCGGCATCAGCGATGCTCTCTTTGCTGACGGGGGAGGTGGGGGAGACAGGGGTGGACAGCTCCGAGTCCGAGGTGCTCAGCAGGAGGAAGCGTCCGTCAGGACTGATGGGGAGGTCATCGGCCGCCAGTTCTTCATCATGGTCATCCAGCTGCCTGATGCTGTCCAGCAAAGAGGCCTGCAGCACCCACACACCCGGCAACACCTGTCAGTTTCCTCCACTCTCAGGAGATAATTATCCCCTCCCAAATCTGAATCTGAATGTCTATTTGGATCATAAGAGATCTGATTACTTAATGTGACATAACATGCCTAATTAGAAATCATAATTTATGCAAATTTTTGCCTGACACTAAAGCAAATTTCTTGGCCAAGATATAAAAAAACAACTACAGAAAAGAGTGTAAATACTCTCCTTCAGGATCATCTTTACCAATTTGATCACATTCATATTCCAATATAATGCGTAGATTCCACTTTTCTGGCCCTGCTGACATGGCCACGCCCCCTCCTGTCCACTCCGATTCCTTCTCTTCAACACCCCTCTCCCCCTACCCCACATCACCTTCCTCCCGTTGCCTGCAGCCTCAGGCCTTGACCAGCTTTTGCCATAGCTGGAGCTGTGAGTGGACTGGCTAGCCTATCACTATATATCTAGAGTACACTGCTCTGCTGAATAGTCCATCTGCTGCACAGCATTCAGCGAGTGTCGCACATCGCTATCACTGTCATTATCATTATCAAGTTAATCATGAGACAAAAGATAATCGCCTTCTGTAGCCTTATTTTGATAAAAAATCAGCAGCAGCGCTGGCAAAGTAGTGTAAGTGTTCTGCGAAGTGGACAGGTGGTTGACTGTCAACTACTAAAGATAAGAATCATTTTCCCACATGGCGCTTGGCTTACAACGCATGAACTTAGCCAGTCATGGACTAATATAAATTTTAAAAATTGACGTTCACTGTGACATAGAGGGATATCATTCCTAATTTAGAATATCTCATACTTTCTTCTAGTCATGAGAGAAGTCATTTTCATTTTTGCACCAGACACAATCTTGCAAAAACCTGGAATAAACAAGGATGTCAGCTGACTCCTATAGGCAGTGAATTGGTCAAGGAAAGCTAAATACACTAACATTATCTAAGAAATAAATATTCAACTCACACACACACACACACACGCTTGTTTTGTTTATGGGTTTGTTTTTTTAATTCACACACACACACACACACACACACACACACACATATATATATATATATTATATATATATATATATATATATATATATATATATATATATATATATATATCCATATGTATGATTTTTTTCTTAGATGGATGGCTTGACGAAAGAAAGGCAACTACACTGCTTATTCAATGTACAACTTGGAAATAAAAATTTGACTTGACTTGACACACACACAAAACTCACTTTATCCTTAAGAACTGGTACTGGTTTCGGTTTCTGGGGAGTCAGACCCTTCTTGCGGTCCTGTGCACACACAAACAAGCAATCAAATACTGGTATGAATACATTTGCACATAGAGCAGATTTTTGTGCTTAAAAAGCACATTCTTTTAATAAAAAAAAATGTATATACATAAAACCCCAACAACCTTACCATGGAATCAAAAATATTAAGCACTTTCATTTTACTTCTTTCATGTATGGAGGGGGGGAGGGGGGGGAGAGAGAGAGAGAGAGAGAGAGAGAGAGAGAGAGAGAGAGAGAGAGAGAGAGAGAGAGAGAGAGAGAGAGAGAGACAGAGAGAGAGAGAGAGAGAGAGAGAGAGAGAGAAGAGAGAGAGAGAGAGAGAGAGACTGTAACTTTGCTTACTAGCAGTGCAAGGTTAAAAATGAAAACAATAAATATCTTTATTCTAAATTTTGGTGATCAACCTCAACACGTGAACTTCTTCACCCAGTGCTCCATTCACATCTTCTACTAGCAGTAGCAGTGTACACATTTCCTTACACCTGGGATCACATTGCATTTGCGAAACACTCAAGCTTCTGTTAATATCCATGAGCACCCATACATTTGCCCCTCTGGTAACTAGCCAATCCTTTTCCCTTTGAATTAACTTCTCTATGGATGAGTTGGGATAGCATGTTTTAGTTCATCTCCCCCCATTCAATTTCTATATACATGAACTACCCACACACATTCAAACACACATGGATAACAACATTTCTTTCCGTTGCACATACACACAAAAATATATGCATTTCTCATTTCTACATGAACGAAGACTAAGGCACAGACATATATACGCTCTCTACTCTCATTGTAAATAACAACTTAAAAATGCTCTCTCTCTCTCTTCTCTCTCTCCACACACACACACACACACACACACACACACAACACACACACACACACACACACACACACACACACACAAAAACAAACAAACCTCTATAAAATTATGGCATACCAATTTATCACGTGTGTCTTTTTTATTTTTTTTCCTACCATTTTTCTGTCATTTATATGTTATTTCTCTATAAGATCACATTTTCTATACCATCTTTTCTTCTCTTTGCTTCTTTCTATATCTTTTAAATAGCAACTGACTAAAAAAAAAACAACAAAAAAGCAGAAAACAATAAAGATGATAAGAAAACTTTGTATGAATTACCTGACAGATGATTTAGATAAAAGAAAACAAAGGACTCTAACATAATGTACTCCAGTCTTTTTCCTTAACATTGAACTCCATATTTACAGCCAGTTTCTATTTTTGAAAAAAAAAACTCTGACTAAAATTCAGACTTCAATAATGTTGACATTTTCAGCCTCTATGCAGAACGTCAACAACAGAATTAAAAGCAGCTGACTGATGTTTCGCCTTCAGCTTGCTGATCAATAAAGCATCCTGGATGAGTCGGCAACAAAAAATGCCTTCTAACACATGCAGAAAGTAACTCTCTCCACTGCCAGTCTCAGTCAATCAGAACACACATATTGGCCTGGCTTCTATGCCTGTTAATACAGCAAAAAAATCAGCATAAAAATCATTCTTGAGGGTTTTCTTTAAACAAGAAAAATCTTTTCCAGTTGTGGGCGAGTTTTTCATGGATTCTGAATCCTGACAAGCTTACAACAGATAAAACTGGGGTCACTGGCCTCTAGTTCTGTCATTAACCTCTTTAATAAACAAAGAAAAACACAAAAACTTCCTCTTGAAAATCATCCCTTGGTTTCACTCTATGAGTCCTGCTGTGAATACTTTGAGATAGGGTTCATGAGTGGTGAGAATGGCTACAGTAGATTGCTTGCAAGAGTAGTTTTCTGTTAATAATGATTATAATGATTTCTATTTACACATTTACATTCGTGAACCAACTATTATAGCATTTGGGATTCCTCAACAGGTGAAATTCCCAAGTGATTTTTCTTCATTAAAAATGCACCAAACTCAGTGAAAATTACAAACATAAATATCATGCACACACACCAACACACACACACCACACACACACCAACACACACACACACACACACACACACACACACACACACACACACACACACACACACACACACACACACACAAGCATGTTCTCACATATTTTAGTCCTATGATTAATGACTTAAAGATTTCAAAAATGTGGTCAGTACAGTAAATTCTGTTAAAATACAGACAGCACTTTCTGTAATTATTCTGACACACAAAAATGTGATATGGAGATATATGCTTTAAATATCCACATCTGAAAACAATGTCTTTTTATTATAAACAGAATGTTAGACATGTGACCACAATGGATGCAGCTTTTATACACTGTGCAATATATACAAACATCAATACAATGCAACAATAAAAACCTATCCTTTGTTTAGTGAGAAAGCTCACTACAATAAATAAAAATGTATTAAGTGGAGATAATCACACGAACACTTTCTTGAACTTGGGTTTCACCATTCCATCACACAGTCTGTTCACTTTTCTTTCAGTAATCATCCTTCATTATCTGTGTACTACGCAGATGACTCTAACAAGCACTGTGCTAGTTGTTTTGAAAACAGTTCTGATATTTGACACCAAATGAAGCAGTCCCCCAGAGGCCTGTCAGTACAAACGGCATCCCACCTTCTGGAAAATCCGAGCTAGGAATTCCCTCTTTCTATCCCTCTTTTTCTTTCAGCCTTGTTCCTTTTCTTTCTTGTATATTTTCTGCATTCTTGGTCCATTCTCCTATCTTTTTTTCAGAAAGACTTAAAAAATAACTCTCTCCCACACTGAAGTAGGATGTGCTGCGCCTGACTTGTCAGGCACTTAACACCAATACAATGCATTTTCGCTCACATGACAAAAAAACAATAGCTGCTGTCTGAGCATTTGATGAAGAAGAAACGCCGAGAAAATCTATATTTCAAGACAAATTAAATCATATGCAAAGTATTCTAAAAGCTTAACTTCCAATAAAAGTTAAATAAAATAATTCCTTTCATCAGTGTTCCTTCCTCTTCCACACACTAAGGAAAGATCTGGCATAAAGTACATATTTCTACTCCTAGACATGGTACTGATATACAGTGCTTGTGACAGGACAGCATTAGCCTTGCTTCCTTCAGCAATTTTATCAAACAGTTAATCATTAACTGAATGTTATTCATGCCAGGTGCATCAGTCCCATTCAGCATGCAGTCTGTCCACATTTATTTCAAAGCATCATCTCATTATGTGCTGTGTTAAAACACGGAGACACATAGTGAAAACATATGCCCAAGGTTCTTGTTCAAGACCACACCGATATCAAACTTCAGTACACCAGTTTGCAAGAAAGAAGAATGTGTTTTAGTCATGTTTGCCTTGTCAACAGTGTCCCCTTTGATTTAATTGATGATGAGTACAAAAAAATAAAGATTATAAGAAAAGTGACCACATCCTACAGATTCAAATAGAAAAAATAGTCCCCCAGAGAGTCTGCTGTAGTCCTCCTCATCAGCTGTTGGCTTGTGTCAGTGGGGTCACACACACACACACACACACACACGCACACACACACACACACACACACACACACACAACACACACACACACACACACACACACACACACACACACACACACACACACACACACACACACACACCACACACAGAAAATCAACCTGGGTTTTTCTGCCAGCTTAAATAAAACACTTCAGGTTTCACTTACTGAATCGGGCATGTGAGAAAACTGCCTCTGACAAAGTTGAACAGCTGGTGAGAGTGACTAGCAAACACTGCAGGACACTGGGTTTTGTTAAATCACAGACTGTCGGAGTTTATGACCTTGCAGCATGTTAGTTTTTTGCTGATGATTACAACAGCTGATAAATCTGAACAGTTCCCTTTACATAGCTCAACCACCCGTCAGTATCTGCCCACAAAGCACACACCTTTACCTGCAGGCGAGCCTAATGATAGTAATAAAAATAAAAAAAAAAAAAGGAAAAGGGTAATGAGAAAAAAAGCTAGAATAAAGATAATGGCATAAAGCAGATGATCCATTTCAACTCCATTCAAACCCACATGGGACATGGTGGCATGCAATGGCAGGATATGTTCAAGATGATCTACAAAAACTCCTGAAATTATTCATACAGTTTCTGACAGATACCATGGAGGATAAGTCAAATACATGTTCTGGGTAGACCATGGATTAGTCATATACATGTTCTGGGTAGACAGACATTACACACTATGTCTTAATATAGCAATTAATTTTATAACAAACTTTACATGCCTCTACCTAGTGCTGTGCACAGAGTGAATAGTGTTGGTAAAATTCCATACAATAAAAAAAGTACATATGAAAAAAGTATGAGATAAAATCCAAGGTACGTGTTACTCTAGCACTACAAATACTTTACAATCAATGCAGCCTTGACACAATGTTCACTGCATGGTGGGATCAGAGAGAATGTAAAGACAGTCAGCAACAAACAGTCACAAAACAATATGTACAAAAACAGGCCAATTCACAGTCAAGCTGACACACGTGGGTACTTTAAGATCAACATCAACATGACGACACAAAGGAGACACACAGGTTTGAGTGAGTATACTAGACTGAATTAACACAACAAAAAAGTCCACTGGGACAATTCTTTCATGGCATATAGTATCTATTCTTGGGTCCAGAGATGCATACCTACTCACACAAAACCAAACATACCCTAGTCTATTTTAGAGGAGACACAAAAGTTTGAATAAGTACACTAAAATGAATGAACATAACCACAAAAAAAGAATACACTGAGGTGATTTTTTCCCTGACTTGCATCATCTATACAAGGATCAGGGAATGTGAACCTGATACAAGCTATGACAAATAAGATGAATAGATAAGGAAGACAAATGCAAGAGTGGATGACGAAATGTACGAACAAGGTAATGAAAGAAAAGGCACACATAAACATAATGCCCCTTCATCCACACACACATGCACACACAAAATACATGCACTCTTACAAGCACGATGAGAAAGATGGAACATAAAAACAATCTTACAATACAGACTTATAATACAAATGCATGCACACAGTCATATGCACTTGCACATGCACAAACACACACATAGATATAATGCAGATGCACATTCTGTACAGGCTTGGAGGCATGTGCATGCATGCACTTGCATGTCCATGTGTACACTCTCACACACACACACACACACACACACACACACACACACACACACACACACACATACACACACACACACAAGGATTAGGCTGTGTTCTGTTACCAATACAAAAACAACAAAATACACACACATAAAACCACAGATAAACATATATACAACTACGATGCAACTGACAGAAAAACAGCATGCGGGACCAGACTGATGAATACAGATGAAGTCAGTAATAAAGAACAATAATAAAACAAGGCCATACAACAGACACAAGCAGAAAAATGTGAAAGCATACTCTGGGGCTCAAGCTGCTGGCGCTGGAAGACAAAATAAAATAAAATAAAAAAGAAATGGTTGCAAAACAAATCTAAGATATTCTTCCATTCAAAGCAAACTTAGCTCCTGACAAATAAACACCCACAGACATAAATTCCAAAACGTGCCTTTTGATTGACAAGTTAAAATGAAATTATTTCTGCCAATTGTCCTCCCCTTTCATATATTATATAATATATATATATATATATATATATATATATATATATAATATATATATATATAAAATATATATATTATAAAATAATTATATATATATATATATATATATACATACATACATACTAATATATATAATCACACACACAAGTTTGAATGCATACATACACAAAAATATATTAATATATATATATATATATATATATATATATATATATATATATATTATAATTAAATATATAGATAACAAGAATGCAGACCTGCCAGTGCCTTATTCATATAATAAAATCAATATTTTAATATAATATATTATATTATATTATATATATATAATAATATAATAATATAATATATTAATATACATAATTATAAATACAATACATACATAATACTACATATATACATATATATATATATATATAATATATATATATATATATATATATATATATATACACAGAGACAAGTGCAGACCTGCCAGTGCCTTACTTTCCTTCATATATATATATATATATACATGCAGAAGATCACATATGCCTGTTAATAAAGATCCCATAATTCATTTTAGCGTTTGGTGGGATACGGAAATACAAACATACCCAGCATACATCCCCGAAGTGGGAATGCTGCTACCTTAATAGTGGGCAAAAATGGTTGCAAATGAAAAATGTCACCATTGGTGAACTTAGAGCTCCCTCACCCCCCACCCCCCCAAAAAAAATCCTTTCTCATCAAAAGGACTTTTGAAGGAGTGGAATTGGTTACTGAATTTAACTCCATGGGAAAAATCCCTCAAATAGGTGTCTTGCTCGTGGTTTGAACCCACACTGTCAGACAGCCAGTTTAATTAATGCTCTAACCACTGACCCCCCCCCCCCCCCCTCTCACAAGACTGTTTACATACTATGAAAGATAGCACAGGGACAAAATATATGACAGACAATGAATAATACACATAACATACTGAAATCTATACAGACCAAAAAATATCTAGGTGCACCATACTTACCATATCTGACTTGTGCAACAGATCAGCTCACAGCTGACCATATCAATATACTTCAGAATATTTTTCAAAAGCAAAAAAAAGAGATATTAACAACAAAAGCAAAAGGGAAGAAAAGGCTTTCTGCTGAAGAAAAAAATAAAGCTAAAACAAAAATAGACACCCAAAAAATGTGACAAAACTCAGGACAACACTCTAACTTCATGTACTAAAAAAAAACAACAACAAAAAAACCTTTCATGTACTGATAAAAGGAAGCGTATACCTAAAAGATCTAACTTTTTGGCAAATAAACACCAGCAAAATAATATTACATTGCAAACCATTTGGCGATTTTCCATAAAATGAATAATTTACAATGTTTCTAAAATCAAATCAAAGCCAAATTAAACCAACACAGACAAACAGAAAAACCAAACCTACCATGATGGCTTGAAAGGCAACAGTGGTGGCTTGCTTTATTGCTTGACAAATCTGGAAAAAAAAGAAAACCAGTTGTGTGTATATAACATGATGATCATCTGATTGTTATCTTACATCATCTGATGACTGGTTATTGTAACAATCTCACTGCCTAATGCCCATATGCCTCAGAATCCAGACAAGAACAATGTTATACCCTGTTTTACTTCAAAGGCATGTACAGATTGTGAAATTTCCAAAAGTTTGGGATGACTGATGTTTTTGCTTCTATTTTTAGGTATAATTTTGTTCAAACCTCTTTCTTTTGTATGTACTGGTTTCAGTGCTGAACTTTTTCCTGAGATACTTTAAAATAAGATAATTTCAAGCAAACTGTACTTGATGCACACAACAGAACTGAGGGAATGAATGCTGATGTGGCACCAAGCTCTTTTCTCCTGGTGCAGAGAGTGACTGTACCCCATACTTTGAATGGAAATATTTCATCCCCATCATGAAGCTTTGCAGACTATTTCTTCCACACATTTGTGTCATTCAAAAATTTAACATTTATATCCAATCAAAGAACAGAGTTCATGGGGCCTATCAAAATATTTGTACTTTTTAGAGTTATAGAAAAAATTAATATATAAAACCAAACAACATGATAATGAATTAGTTTTGTTTGTTTGTTAAACTTGACTCAGTAATCTAAATTCTCCTCCCCCCTTGAAAAAACAAACACAAAAAAATGAAACCCAAAACCCAACAAAACTCAACCACATCCTTTAATGGTTATTTTCACCAGCTGTCTACCTCAATCAAGAGCTTACTCCCCACTTACAGTTGCCTTCCGTATATCAAATCAGCAAAGACAACAGAGATGAAGTTGACATTGATAAAAACAGTCACCACAACTCCTGCATGGTACCATGTTCTGTCTCACTGGAGACATTACACAGCCACACACTCACATCTTCGACGTTGAGTTGGTCTCAAAGACATGGCATGCAAAGGATGGCGGGGGAGGACCGCTCTCTGGTTTGGCAGCACCGGCAGGGTTGTTGGTTCGATTCCTGGTGATGAACCCTAACAACCTGCCCCCACAAACACAGCATTATGCATACGAGCTGAATGGTATCATGTCAATCTGGACAATATTTGGAATGTTTGATAAGTCATGTGGTAAAACATGCTACACATATCTGATATTTCTGTTTGTTCCTGTTCTTATTTTCCAAATAACAAAATCAATTTGCAAATACATGTTATCACCTGTGATAATACATGACTGTTTGTATACACATATTACATGCAAAGATGGAAATAATGCAAAATATCCCAAGTTAAGTGTCAATAATGGGTTATCCATTTCTCTCTTATTGTCTTTTTTATCTTATAATCAGTAGGAAGGAATGTGGCAAAACCGTTCAGAACGTTCACCTGCCTAACAAGTAAACCATAAATTCTGGGTTCGATTCTTCCTATTTGATGAAAAAATTGAACGAATGTCAAAGTCCATTGGTGAATTATAACAAGGCCTGTCTGTGAATGAAACCCACAGCATCTTGCGCACATGTAAAAAAACCATTCCATCTTTTGGAAGAGCAGGCCATTTTGTGCCGGTAGGAATGGATGACAACATTTAAAAAAACACATACAAACAGGTGTCATGTTTAAATACCATCCCCATAGTCGGAATGAGGCTGCCTAAAGTTGCATACACACAAATTTTACCATAGGTGAACCTCAGAGCTCTAGCCAATGAACAAAGAAGAAAAATTATAATCAGTGAAGAGTATGGAAAGAAACTATCAAAACTGATTTGGTACATGATGAAAATTATCAGAACTGATTGGTACATGATGAAAGTATCAAAAATGATTTGGTACATGATGAAAATTATCAAAAATGATTTGGTACACAACAAAAACTATGCCTTGTTGGCATTTTGCTTTCACAGATCATTTGACAACATTCCTGGCACCTTCTGCTTTACAAGCATTTGCGGTAAAACCAAATTTCTCCTTTCCCCCCGACATTTGCACTAAACACATTTGACCATGAATGAGAACACCGATAAAAAGAATACCATGACTAGATCATGACCAGACATTCCCACTAAAGCATCATGAAAGGCACACCAGGGGAAGGACTATTGTACCTGTTGTTTTCTGGATGAGCCGCCCAGAAGGAGACGTCCTGCAGGGCAAACTCCACCCGCACCGTGTTGTTGGAGGGGTCTATCAACCTGCACAGTCCACACACATTTCCTCTGAGTCATCAATCAAATCAGGTCCATTGGAATCTTTCTATAAACATCATGATCCCACTTCTTAAATGATCAACTTACTGAGTACCTCTATTTAAACAAACAAACAAACAAACAAAACAAAAACTAAAAAAAAAAAAAAAAGAGTATTTTTCACAAGGTAAATGACATGATGACAACACCATGAAGGCCTTTCAATTAACTTTGCAGCATGCAAGCACGGCTAACTAAAGACTGAATGTCCTCCGTTAAATCAAACAGAAGTTTGGGCAAACATTTTAAGCATTTTAAATGGTTTGGCAAAAAAATTTTCATTTGAATGGACTTATCAAGATTTCTTATTTGAAAGGATTTTTTTATTTAACAAATGATTTTTTAGGTATACAGGTTCACACAGAACTTTTGACGGAACAGTATAAGTTCAACAAAAAGACGATTAGCATTGTACTAAGGGATGAATTCAGAGCCATGACACAGACAGACAGCATATCCCACAATCTACAACAAAGTCCCAATATAGAATATTCTGCAGCACTTTTCACAAAGGGAAGTAATTAGCTTGCACTCTCCCCCAAAAAGAAATATCATTCTGATTTCTTGCACTTTACAGTTATCAGATCAAAAAGTAGATAAGCTGCCCTACAGATGAGTATGATGGTAGATGTTGTACCATTTTCCCCACTTAAGTTATGACGGTGATGTCACTTCTTTCTGCGTCATCTGTCTCTAGTCTCTGTCATGACAGTGGTGACATGAGGCGTCATCCTGCCATAGACAGCTGCGGGATGGCCGTCAGTCATACTGTGGCCCTCAGTATAAAAACTTTATCAGCAACAGGTGTACTGGTAATGGAAAAATGCACTTTCTCATGAATACCATAATTATCACACGTGTACACATCACCAACACGATTTTCTCCAGAAAGAAAACACATTGAGACAGACCACTACAGACAGAGAGACAGATAAAGAGGGTTGACAGACACACACTGACCTGATACCCTCACTGGTGAACACTCATCAAGGACTCTGTCATCTTAAACACATTGTGGATGGCTCTGGCTGCCATGATCTGGCGAATGGTGGCGTGGACCAGCTGCTCTCCTGTTAACACAACACAACACAACACAGTCTGAGGTCACTCCTATGTTCAAAGGGATTTTTCTCCTGGAGCTAATGTTAGTATCGACTCTACTCCCTTGAAAAGTCTTTCACATGAGGCAATGTACCAAGGTCCTGTACGTGAAAGAAGGCAGAACACCTTATGTACACATTGAAACCCTGTCCATCTTTAGTAGAAGAGTAGGCCAGCTATAGCGGATAGCATGGATGACATGAACATAGCCAGCATGCAAACTTTGCATGGAAAGGGATGGGCTACACCAGGTTCAGCTTGCAAACGTTCCACTGCCTGAAAAATTAGGTGCTGTGCCAAGGACTCCTCAAGGAAAAAAGAGAGTAGCTGAAAGGAGTCAAGACATACCAGCGAAATGACAGACACATCTTTGTGGAGTCAGTTTAACAAAGGCAATGGTCTGTTCACCATCATGTCAGACATTATTTACTCTTGTTATTGTTTCTTCCATTTTTAAAGGCTGCCACATTGAGAGGGCTCTTGTTTATAAACATACAAGTCATGCATTTAAGTACTTCTTTGCGAATGGGCTGATGAAATAAAAAGAAATATGATCAAGGTGAACACATCCAAACCAGGTAGAGTGATATATTGTATGAATCATGTATTTTGCAAATTCAGACATGTCCCTTGAAGTAGCAGGATAGCAAACACTTTCTAATAATCCAAACCTGGAGACAATTCTCCCAGCATTACTGCTGTACAATTACTGTTGCACTGTCGTACATAGGCTGTGTCTGGTCCTCCAGTTTAACAATCAACATCTACAGTTTTGAAATTTCCGTTTCTGACTGTCATCAGTGGTGTTCTTTTTTAGTGCACAATTGGCCCTGTATAACCCCTACAATCAGCTGAGCTACCAACAACACACGTACATGAATAAGTGAATGAAAGAACCTACAATTTTGCCTTCCTCTGTCTTTTTTGCACACACCTCTGTCTTTTTTCACCTCCATGGATCCCAGAAAACGTACAGTAAACTTCTGTGAGAAAGCAGCATTGTCGTAAGGCGTGTCCACCAGGTCTGTCCCAGACTGGTCAAAGGGGTTGATGCGTCTGCACATGCACACAACACACAATTAGTACTGACTATTCATATATCTTTGTAGGTGGTATCTATCTTCTTTATATCAATAACCTTATAGCTTAAGTGACCTGGAAAAACTGCGCAGATCCTTTGCAAATGTAACTGACTTGTCCTATGTTTCCCTGCTAGTGACGACATGCTGCTAACTGTAGTAACATTCTGCACCAAGTATTCAGTGAAGAGAAGGAGAAAATCAGTGGAGAAACTGTGAGCAAAGGCATGAGAGAAAGCTGACGACAAAAACATGCACTGTTTCAAGCAGCTCTAGCCTACACAACAAGCATGCATCAAGAACTTAACTGCTCACAGCAAATGACTATTCCCATTCTATGACATGCAGTTCACTATTTGTCCAGGTCTTCCTGAACTTTCTAGAGTACATACCTAACTGCACATTATCCCTACCACATTTAATACTAAAAAAAAAAGTACTTCTGCCTACTGCATGAGAAATGGTTTATGTCATAAGCATACAGCTACAGTAAATTCCAAGAGCATACTTAATTTTTTTTTTTTTTCAAACCAACTTTTTTTTCTTTTTTTTTTTGAAATTTATTTCTGAAAATTTATTTCCATTTTCACCACAGTTTAAAGCAGGTTTATGTATGTATTTGTGTTGCAGATGTTCTGGTTTTGGGGTTTTGGTTTTGTTTAAATCACACATCTGCAGAACAAAACCACTGTAAGAGAACAGGACTGGGAACAAGTGTGAGTTCACTGAAGTTCAAACAAAAACAAAATGTCCCTGACCACCTTATCCAAAAAACTGCAGCATACATCCATCAGCAAATAGGCTGTGTACATCTGGTCTGACACTGGATTTTTCTCCCCTGTTCTACAAGACCTCAACTGGTGGCCTGGATGTTAGTGTTTTATGAGATGATAAACTCCAAACTTGCATGCCCCATGCATTTAGCACATATTTCTGAGCCCATAACAACAAGATACTTGTCTTGTCAAAATTCTGCTATAGTAAAAAGCAATGCACACAAAAAAAATGCACGTTATTATTGCATCCTTCCCCAGGGAAGCAGCCACATTTCAGAGGTGTCTGTTGTGACTATACATGCTGTACAATACATTTCTAAATATACCTGTAAACTTTGGCAATTTTTGTGAATGTAGATGTCTGCTTGTACAAGGTATTCATCTTTGGTGAGGCCGTACTTTTCTCTCAGTTCAAACCAAAAAAGTCATAGGTATTTTTTCAACAGATATTTTGTTAACATCGTATTAGAATGAAATAATTATCACTGTTGCATAAAACTTTTTATTACAAGTTAGCATACAATTGATGCTTTCTTGATCTATTCTTTCAAATAAAATGACTGTGTATAAATCATATTCACAGACACATCAGTTGTACTACGGGTCTAAAATAAGCTACAAATCTAATAAAAAACAAGTGAGAAAAAATGCTTTGAGACAAACCCAAAGGCAGATTAATCAAATAACACAAGAATGAAATGATGTGGACATTCGTTGACTAAATACAGAAAAAGCATATCAAACAACATCCAAACAATGTGACCACACACAACAAAATACATGAATACACATAACAGTGAAATGAAATGAAATGATCCTGTACGTTACTGACTTGGGTGGAGTGGTGAGGGGGGTTAGAGCTGGCCCCCCTTCGGAGGGTGATACCATATCAAACTGGATGGGGGTGTCCAGGTTCAGACCCTCCACAGGGGTGGTGGTGGTGGAGGGAATGAGGGACCCACTTTCCCTACACAGGCCACAAACAGAAACACAACTGAAACAGCACAGCCCAGTGAAGCACACAGTCAGTGGCTCCTCTGTCAAACACAACCAAAGATACGGACGGACACAGGCACATAACATTCCAATCAGAAAACTCCTCTGTCAAACAGAACCAAAGACACGGACGGACACAGGCACATGACATTCCAATCAGAAAACAAATGGCATTCACACACAGAACACAAACTGTTCTACCAAGCCTGTTGTGATCACTCCTCACTCACAGTCAGAATTTCTCTTCAGTCAGCTGTATTTTTACTTCCTTTTCTGATGTTCTGTCAACAGCGAGCTCAACCCAGAATGACCTTGGAATCTACTGATAAAAAAAGGAGCCAAACAGACAATCTCACTTGTGCAGTTCAGTCCCTCTACACAGTCTTATACCAAACTGAATCACAATAGCATACTTTACTTTCTAGCCAGTCTTTATGCAAAAGTGGCTAGGATCACAACCAGTGAAACAGATACTGAGTCATCTCGAGAACCAACCTAACATGGGAGCAGACTCATATGCCTTCCCCAGCATGACAGGTGTAAGAAATGACTCTTGTGGACATTCCACTAAAATTATCTCAAAAACTGCTTCTCCATGTGGAATGCAGCTACAAATAATCTCCACTACTTAAGAATCAACTTTGACGGCACACAAGTCTTTATGAACATACCAGAAACATTGCACTCAAATGCATGACAAGTTTGTCTCTTTCCATTTTTGATGGAGGTGTTAATGTGGGGATAGCCGATGCCCAGATATCACATAGACACTTTAAAGCAACATGGGGCTTTTCTTGATCAGTGAAATGCTTCACTGACACAACAGCCTCCATCATGGCTGACCCGCCAATGACAAGAGTTCCATCATGTGATGGAGGAGTAACCCCAGTGTGGTTTTCCTTCTGCCCTAAAGTAAAAGCCTGGTGTCAGTCTCTGTTCTTTTATTAGCCCTTCATCCCATTTGGCAAACCAAACTCTGAAGACGGAGTCAGCAGTCGAATGAAAGAGTGATCACAACAGTCACTATGTGGGATTGTGTTTTCCCTGCAGCTGGCAGACATTTCATTTTGCATTTATGAACATCAACATTCCCTCTACTCTCTGCACTGGAAACCAAAAAGCAAACAAGTATCACTTTCAGCACTAACAGCCAGCTTTTACTGCAGTGTGTTGAGGACTCCATCATTTGGGGTTTGACAAATTTTTTGTGTACTGTGAACTGGAATGTTGGAACAGTGTGAGGACCAATAGTATCCATGTTGTTGTCAGCTATGCTTACTAATATGATTTTTAAAGATATGCTCTGCCAACTAGCATGAATTAATACTTTTCACATAAGCCCTTCTTGAGCTCGGAATGAAGCAGCACACCGAGTCTGTATATATAGTCCACAGGAAAACTGATACCTACAGATCAATTAACATTTTTTGATGCACTTAAGTTGAAGTCACACGAAAAGGTAAGAAGAACACACACACACTGCTCTAACGCATATTGTGCACAAACACACACACACACACATGTATATGTTTCTAACATGCACATGCACACTTTAGAGTGAACATAAATACCACACACACACACACACACACACACACACACACACACACACACACACACACACACACACACACACACACACACACACACACACATATATACACACAAACAATTTTTAGCTTCATCCCTTTACAGCTCTGAAACAACTATTTCCCAGAACAAATTACACAAATAAGTGATTCAGGAAACAGTTGGCTATCTTTTTAAATGTCCCTACAGTCCCTTCAATAAAAACTCTGTTTACTGTGTATAGTTTTCCTTTTCCATTATCACTATCTCAATGTCTGTTTTGTTTCAGATGCACTGATCTGGTAGAAATAATGGACATAAGACAGGAAGATTACAGTTAGCTTGTTATACTGTGATAACTGTTTTATCTGACTTAAATACCAATTACTGATACCATTTGGAACAAGACTCTTAAGACATCACAATGTTGTTATTCAGTTGCAAGCCTTTCTTAGAATTCATTGAACAATAAAACCCTAAATGTTGGAACATTCCTTTCATAATAGGGGTGGGTTGTTGTTGTTTTTTCCAGTAACAGCAGAAGAAATGTTAACACTGACACCAAAACCACTATGTGTGTCCGACTGTGAGGGATTTTATCAGGTATGTTCATAAATTTTAAAAACTATAACACTGTCTTCAATTCAGCCAAAACTTTTTTTAGGCTGAATATATGTGATCATTAAAAAATAACTGCAATCTAAACCCCCCCCCCCCCCCCCCCCCCCCCCCCAAGCAAAAGACTACCCAAAACAACCTTAGTCTACAAGCTGTATAACAAGAAATGTTTCAACTGCCCAGTAAAATTCATTTTCTTCCTTTCGAGGAAAGGGAGTGTTTCTTTTTCTTGTTTTGCAATGCTACCAGAGTGGGTGATATTGTAACCTGATATAATTTGTTTCAATGACATTTTATTATTTTTTTTAACTATAAAAAAATTAAAATGTGTGCATGTCCGTGCGTGAATATGCGCATGTGTGGATGCACATGTGTGTGATTGTGTGTGATTTTTTAGTGTATTCTTTTATGCTTGTTTTTTTCTTATAGGTATATATTTTATTTCTAAACATTGTCACAATCATGTTGTAGTTAAATAGCATTGATGAAATGATTTTAGTCCTAGTCAGATGGTTTGATGAAAATAAGCAAAGTACTGTTTACTCAATGTGCCAACTGGAAATAAAAATCTGACTTGACTTGACTTGTCACAGGCTGTGTAACAAACTGGTCACAATGACTGACACAGACAAGAGAAGAAAACAGTGAACCACACACACACAACACACACACACACACACACACACACACACACACACACACACACACACACACACACACACACACACCACTATGACTGACACAGACAGGAGAAGAAAACAGCAGCCAGCCAGCCAGCCAACACACACACACACACACACACACACACACACACACACACACACACACACACACACACACACACACACCACTATGACTGACACAGACAGGAGAAGAAAACAGCCAACACACCAAACACACACACACACACACACACACACACACACACACACACACACACACACACACTATGACTGACACAGACAGGAGAAGAAAACAGCCAACACCACACACACACACACACACCACAGACAGGAGAAGAAAACAGCCAACACACACACACACAGACAGGAGAAGAAAACAGCCAACACACACACACAGACAGGAGAAGAAAACAGCCAACACACACACAAAAACCAAGAGAAGAAAATAGCCAAACACACACGCACACACAAACCAATACAAGAAAACAGCCAACACACACACACACAAAGAGAAGAAAAGCACCAACACACACACACACACACAAACAAACCAAGAGAGGAAAACAACCAAACACACACACACACACACAGAGAATCAGAGCAGGGTCAGGACAAGACAAGACTTCAGCAAGGGAGACAATAGATACGCACGAGGCAGGACTCTGTGCCCTTGGTGATGCCGAATCGCTGGAAGCCCCACTGACGCTGTCCTACAACACACCAAAACACACATCCCCACAACAATGCACAAGCTTTCACAAAGTATTCTGAGGGCCCAGCACTAAACTGTTCACTTTTAAAGGAAACAAAATTACATCTATATCCTTTACTACACTTCATCATGGCACAGCAGGAGAGTATTCTGGCTGCAGTTTCTAACTAAAAAAAGAAACACATCACTGTGCACATGCATGCTGAAGAATGGCTGATATCATCTGCTACTTGTAGGGGTAGGGATAGCTGGTGGTCAGAGCATTGCACTCGCAATCTGATGGCCCAGGATCAATCCTAGGTTTTAGCTACAACCGAGGCAACTGCTCAAAAAGATTTTCCCCCTGGAGTTCACATCAGTACTGACTCCGCTCCCCTGAAAGTTTCTGATGAGACTATAAACTGAGGTCCTGTGTGCTAACATACACAGTGCATCAGAAGCACATGTTAAGTCCTGTTCCACCTTTCGAAAGAGTATGCCATTGTGTATTGGTAGGAACAGATGACATTTTTCTTTAAATGCATGATGCATACTGGTGTTGTGTTTAGACATCATCCCCAATCCGAAAGCACCTCCTACAAAGTCACAAGCACAGAAGAAGACCCAGCATTACACATCCCACCCAATAAGGGAAAGCAGAGAAGAAAAGTACAGAGGCAGACCGTTTCAGATTCAGCTCAAGATCATTTGAATCTGTAATAATAGTGGCACTTAGAAGCAATGGATAAATGTGTGTGAGTGTGTGTGTGTGTGTGTGTGTGTGTGTGTGTGTAGTGTGGTGTGTGTGTGTGTGTGTGTGTGTGTGTGTGTGTGTGTGGTGTGTGTGTGTGTGTGTGTGTGTGTGTGTGTGTGGTGTGTGGTGTGTGTGTGTGTGTGTGTTGTGTTCGTCCGTGTGTGTTGTGTTTTGTGTGTGTGTGTTTTGTGTGTTTTGTGTGTGTGTGTGTGTGTGTGTGTGTGTGTGTGTGTGTGTGTGTGTGTGTGTGTGTGTGTTGTGTGTGTGTGTCTGTGCATGTGTGCGCATGTGTGTGTGTGTGTGGTGTCAAACAACAGTTACCTTCATTTTTCCGTCCGTCTTGCCTTTCACATAGCCTCCGTCTCGCACAATGTTGTTGATGGTAGCTATCCACTGGTATAATAAAACACACAATAAAACAGACCAAACAATATACAATATCCACTGTTATAACAAATCACACAATAAAACAGACCAGACAATAATCACTGGTATAACAAACCAAAACACACACATACACACACACACACACAATATTTGTGTGCACATACACCCTCACACAGACGCACCTTTTTTTTTTTCCTTTTACCACATAATGGTAGCCAATACCTGAATTATGAGTTAAAACCAACAATATAAATACCACTATTTCATTCAATCAAGGATTCAGTTCATTCTTTTAATGCAAAGTGACAGAGGTGTAAAGACAAAATTCTTTTTATGTAAGGTGACAGAGATATAAAGACAAAACATACTGCAAATAGAGTCAGGAAACACTAAAACAAGGTCAAAGAGAACACGCAAACAAACAACAGTAAGGCGTTGCTATTTTGTCCTTACCTCATCCCTTTCTCTGAAATTCTCAGCTTGTAAAATCACTGTCCTGAACACACACACACACACACACACACACACACACACACCACAACACACACACACACACACACACACACACACACACAAACACACAGCACACAACACACACCACACACACACACACACAAAGGCCATCAGATTGAATCTTAATGCTCTGACGCCAGCCTTGCCCTCCCAAATCAAATTTATATAAAACAGGCCTATGCAATATTAAAACCCATGCCCACAAAATGTCTCAATTAAAATATGAACAGTATCTTCATCTACAGAACATCAGTAATGGAGGGCAGAAACACCATAAAATAACTTTTTAAAAAGTGAAAAAGAATAATAAAAGTTTCTCAGTTGCTAAGCATCGCTACATGTACAACAGACTTGATGGAGAAACATTCAATTTTAAAATTAAAACAACACATAAATATGACCACAATATCAGCAGATGTATGACATTATGGTGACAACACAGGACTCCATCTCCAATCAATGAAACCCACTGTCAAAAACATGAGTCAGATTCTTTCTGTTCTTACCCTTGATAGCCCAACACAGATTCACGTTATCATCAGTCTTCACAGTTCACACAAGACTTCACAGTTTTATCAATCCGTCTTCAACAGTCCAACACAGACTCACAGTTTATCAATCAATTCCTCAACGACCTATAGCTGAGTGGTTAGATGTTCCACTTCAATCCCATGGTCCATGAAGTCTGGCTTTATCATTGTGTGTCTGGTGAATTAAGAGTCGGGGATTTTTATGATCTCCCACGTCAACTTAAAGTGAGACCTGCCTGTCTCTTGTTATATACACATGCAAAAGATAAAAATGCATGCTTAAAAGATCCCGTAATATCTGTCAGTGTTTGGTGGGTTACGAAAGTACAAACATACCCAGCATACATTCCCAAAGTTAGAATAAGCTGACCTTCATTGTGGGCAAAGATGGTCGCATACGCAAATCTCAGTGTAACTCAGGCTTAGCACGGAGTAACAACAATAAATTATTTTTCAGGGATATGATGAACAACAACAAAAAAGCAACAAAATATTCACACATACACACATGTACACACACACACAAAAATACAAAGCAATACATTTCGCTTTCCAATTCTCAAAATTGCGCCTTCAGCACAAGTATCAGCAAGAGGTCCTCATGCCATTACTTTTTGCCTTGGTTTGTAGAGATCTGGAAAGTGAATCTGCGGTCCTCTGTGTCGACTGGCTCAGCCAGCACACCCTCCTCGTTCAGATCTAGCACCAGCTTTCCTGCCACCTGCCACACAACAGCCATTTTAAAGTTAAAGTAAAGTCTGTCCGCAGCATAAGGCTATCAGGGTGCTTATCGTTTTGTGGCGTTAATCGCACTGAGAAGTCATAGACTCCCCTGGATAGACGCCATTCTTCGCGGTTAATCCCCAACACAAGGTTTGGTACCTTTTACACCTGCGTGGGTGAACAAGCCGTAAGTGCTTTTCAAGGCACAACAGCATAGCGGATTAGCTGGGATGAACCGCACTTAGATAAGTAAACGCCCTAACCACTAGGCCACAGCGGCGGCACACACAACAGCATACACACTGGTTAACAATCACAGCTTATAGTCTGCAAAAGATGGACATTTTGGGGGGTCTAATTCTGCTAATCTAAAAAAGATCCAACTAAGCCTCTGATCATTTTCAATTGCTAATCACTCCATTTGGGAGAATCTTCCACCTACCAAGAACTGACACCAGCTAGTTAGGATAATCAGCAACATGCAGATGGGTGACAGAGGCTAAAAGAAAAAAAAAAATTGTTCTTGACATACCCCCCCACACCCAAGCACAACATTTGTTCTCATAGATTTGTTTCCCAATATTTATTGCCTTCTGAAGCCCCATGTTGTGTGTGTGTGTGTGTGTGTGGTGGATGGTGGGTGGGGGGGGGGGGGGGGAGCATATTATAGAATCACAAAAAGGAAAAATAAAAAAGGTAGTATTTTATCATTAATCTTACTAAACTTGGTTTCTCTAGAGAAAGTAGTTTTTGAAAAAAATTGCAATATATTATCAAGGACATGAGATTCACACAGAAATACAAAATGATACCCCAAACAAATCAAAAAGAGAATACGACTAATTTTATTCACACATGTATATCAATCAATAAAACCAAACACACAAAAATAAAAAAAAAAAAAAACTGAGTCAAGCAAAACCAAACATAATATAATGAAAAAAAAAAACACCATGAGTAATAAATCATATTTCTATAAATTGTCATTTAAACACAAAATTAAGCAGCTAGAATACTTTCTCTGGGAAATAAAAACATTCAAGTGTTGTTGATAATCCTGTTTGAATTTTCTATTTGTATTTTTAGACAAAGGCTTTTTTTTTTTTGCAACTGAGGCAAAGGATAAAAATCAGAGCTTCCTCTTCCCACCTTCGTAAGTAGCTGATGCAATGGACACTAATGTTATTATGTCAAACCTGAAGTAGCAATACTTACACAAGCAAAAACTTAAAACAACAGTAATAACATACTTTTTCCATATAAAAATCTACTTAAAATATAACATTTTAGTTCAATTTCTCAAACTTATTGCAAGTACTTGAGAAACTATGCGAGTTTTTGTGTTTTGTGGTGACGGGGAAAATACAGCTTAAGATATCTCAGGAAGCGCAAACCAAAGGAGGAAACAGCATTGTATAAAAAATTACATCAAATTAATATAATGTGATGAGTTGCAACAAACATCATTCTTTTTGATAGCTGATACAGAACGAAAGCTTACTGTTTTTTCCATACACTGCAAATAACAACAACTTTTCTTTGAAAGACACACACAAAAACAAAAAGTTCCATTGCAAGGTGAGAAACCAACCTAATGATACTGATTCTATGTCTATACACAGACCTTACACTGCTTTATTTGCAGAGATTTCTTAGCTGACTGTGATGGCAATGTCAAATCTATCACTATCACACACTGAATATACTTATCTGTGTTTCATAAATAACAATATTTCAACATCTAGTCTTTTAATACAATCAGACTAAAAGCTACCATACTCTTGTCCAACTGCAAAACATGCCACAACTTTAACAAACATTATGACTGAAACATGTGACGAGCAAAGTGTTGTCAAAACAGAAATTGGAAACACTGCTTTAAAGAAAACAAATGTTCAAGACTCTCTTTAAAAATTATAAAATATCAAGCATAGCTAAGTTTGTCTGGGTTGCATGCTCTAAGATGTGCCCGAAATACATGCAATGGAACTGTTACCTGCATACACAGAGATGCTCCACCTGTTCAAAACAGCCTCACAACTTGTATTTGAAAATCTACTCCTTTGATTCAGTCAACAAAAACCCACTCCACTCCTATCGACATAAACAAACACAAAACAACAACAAAAAAGACATACCAAAACCAGGTGACAAATGAAATCTGACAAAAACTCAACCTTTCAAAATGTTTCCAAGCCCCTAAAAAATTCCCTCACAAACTTTCAAAAGAAAAAGAAAACTACCAAGACTGAATCCACAGTACCAAAAAAAAAGCACTGGCAATGCAGCCCTATGACTCTCTTTTTCACATACACACGACACAGACACACAGACACAGACACATACACACACACACACACACACACACACACACACACACACACACACACACACACACACACACAGAGGGCATCAAGCTTATGATGGCACGCCCCCTACACCCAGGCCCTGTCTGTAGCTACACACTACTCCCTGCCCCAAGCATAAATAAACAAGGATAGAGGGGGCACCCTCTGTGCAGGATGATGTATATCTTGGGGAAAAAATGGAGAAGGGTGGTGAAAGGGGTGGGGTGGGGGTGGGGGTGAATGGATATTATACAATCAGTGACAAACCACAAAAGCTGTACATTTTAAGGTGTCTCCTAGGAAAACCTTACACTCTTTTTAATTCTGCAAGGAATTTCAAATATCAACACCAAGTTTTTATGATTGGGTTTTGGGTGTGTTTTTTAAAAAAAAAAAAGATTATTGCAGAATCTGCAGTCAATGCAAAGGCAGGTATGACTGGTGTGCATTTAAATGTTGTTCTTCTGCTCTTCCTAGAGCGTGGTCTGGGAGGGTTACAGGAGACTGGGGAACTAAGCCGAGAAAAAGAAAGATGGCAAACCATGGTGGCTTAATGTGGATTCTAACAGCAGCGATGCAGACAGGTGAACAGGTTTCCAATCTTTAGATCAGTGGACTCTATGATTCTACTCCTGGAGCACCTGACTATAAACCACATGCGTTTTGTCCTGATTGCTTTTACAAGCAGAATGCCCAACTTTCAATCATTCAGCACACAGAAGACCCCAAACCCATGTCCTGTAGGATATGGAAATGTTAGCATTCCAAAGTAAATACAGAAGCTCAAATGTCTTTAGATGGTATTCACTTAGCTTCCTCACCTAAAAGGAAAGCTGCAAACAGATCCAGCCAGATCACTTAATGAAACAGAGGTCATGGTTGAGCATCTTTCCTCTTTGACACTTAAAATGTACACCTTTTGTTTTAAGTAGCAAATC
This sequence comes from Stramonita haemastoma, assembly GCA_030674155.1. Lineage (NCBI taxonomy): Eukaryota > Metazoa > Mollusca > Gastropoda > Neogastropoda > Muricidae > Stramonita > Stramonita haemastoma. The sequence goes on along the minus strand of CM060329.1, from coordinate 33,228,142 downwards.
CTGTGATGCTGAACCATGAGAAATTCATATGGTAGACTTCCTCCTCTTCCAGCGCTCTTACTAAACTGTGATATGTTCACTGTGGTGGCATTTTCAAACATGGGGTGGTAAGCTGGGTGGGCTACACAAACAGAACTCTGCCTTTACTTACTTCTGCAGACGGACCCTTTCTCATTACCTAGGTCACAGCATCAACAACACATTTCAGAGCATGGTGACAGTCATACATGTAATGATCATGATTTAAAAAAAGAAAAACAATCTGTCTTTACAGATGAACAAGGTCTTATTTGAACAAACAATACATACATACATTCATTAACTTATCAGCCATCAGTAACTGAACTGTGAACAAAGTACATACACAGTTGTGAATGCTATGAGGGTGTGACTGCCACTATCAAGGTACTGAACTGTCACTTGCTTTTGCCCCTGTCCCTATCCTCCCTCCCTCCCTCATTGTGGCCTTAACAAAACAGTCAACTGCTCAGAATACTCTACTGTACACAAACGGTGGCTCCACAACTGGCACTTTACCTCTTATGCCCAAAGTGTGTACTGTCCTTTATAATATGTGTAAAGATAGATGATAAAGCCCTGTGGTTATGACCTATTGATTAAAATATCATAGGCTCCTAAAGTCATGGACTTGAATCTTGGCAGTAGCATCTGGTGAATGGAGGTTAGGGATGTTTATGACCTCCCAGGTCAACTCAGGGTACAGATCTTCCCATGCCTTGATTTCCTTGGTGTTTATACATATGCATAAAATCAAATATGCATGTTAACAATCTCATAACTCTTGTCAGTATTTGGTGGGCTACAGAAACATGAACATGCCCAGCATGCATCCTGTACATAGAAAATAAGCTACTGCTCTAAAGTTAGAATATGTCAGCTGAGGCCAGTGGACATACCTTCTGCAGAGTTACAAGCACAGGAGAAAACTAGGAGCTACCCATCCCAGCCAAGAGAGAAATGCCCAGAAGAATTAGAGGCAACATGTGCCCAATGACAAAACATTGCTCAGAATAGCCAGCAGTGCACAATGTGTGAATACTCTTCCAGTCCGTAGACACAGTTTGTCAGCAAGTCCCTTTCCCTTCTACAGCACAAATGGTTCCTGCTGCATACCCTGCCCATGTGCATGACAATACTGACCAAGTTTACTGCACTTATGGCCCCTCCACATGTTTACAACACTGGTGTGAACACACAAAATGCCTAAATCATTGCTTTCATTATACAATTCAATCTCTTGCAGTCACAGCAGTGATAAACTGAAGAAGTTGAGTTCTCTTGATAACATATTTCAAGAGCACGAAGTCTATACAAATGAGCATGCACTATATAGAATGTTATTGAAGCCAAACATGAAGTTACACACCACAATACAAAATTTATATTAAGACTGGTTATTCAGCATGCAGTGTACCATTATGAGTGTCCAGAAAGACAGAACAAAAATCTCATGCATGCATTGCACCATGCTAAAGGGAATACAACGAGTGAGCTCACCTGACAACAACACAAGGCAGTGTAGGCGGGGAGGTGTAGAGCATCACAGCACCAGCATGGTGGCCACAGGTGCACAGGGCAGAGAACAATGGTGACTTTTTAGCACAGAAAAAAATCATCATCTCACTTCTTCTCCTCACCCCTTCTCCTCCTTTACTTTTCTGTCTCAAATCTATCTACCATTAGAGTCAGTGCTTTTCTTGACATCTCCTCTACAACAAAGCTCATTCTAACCACAATAGGTGTTCAAACCACTTTAATTTGAATGTACATATTTAGAGATTTGGGGATGGAAAGATAAATGGTGTATACACATGTGAAGCTTCGTAGGGTCTTGATGATCGTTTTTTGTCTGAGAAGTGCAAGTGCATGTGTGCGTGCGTGTGTGCGTGTACATTTGAATTAGTTAAAACTATCAATTGGTATTGGTTGCATCTGTAAGAATAGGTTGAATGCACATGCTTTGGTTAGTTTTTTTCTCAAGATATAGCACTATATAAATTCCTTATAAAACTTTTTTCATTATTATTATTTTGGGTGTGGGTGGTATTGTTGTCATTTCCATGGCCAATGTAGATCCCCACCTGTTTAGCTCCCCTTTACATACTCATGCATGCAGAAGATCAAGCATGCACATGACAGACCAATGACTTCCTGTCAGCGTTCTATGGACTGTGGAAAGTTACCAGCATGCACCCCAGCTTTCCTGATGCACTGGGTTAGTCAGCTGGTCAGCCATCTGCTCAAAGATGTTTCTTGGCAAATGTAGCTCAGTGTATGTAAAACAGTGCAAACATCAAGACACACGCCTGGTAAAACTGAAAACTGTAACTGAACACTGACCAAAATAAAGACAGACAACATGGACTGTTACCTGCCATGACCAGCTACCAACACCATCTAAGGACCATTGTATCTTTCTTATTTGCTAAAAACTTCCTCATGATCATTTCAAGCCTTTAGACAGCAGAAGATATTTTCCAAAGCGCTGAACAGGAGAGACAGCTCACCTCCTCTTTGGACTGACTCATGAGGTTCCCACCCTGGGTGAAGAAGTAGAACCGTTCCCACTTGGAGGCCAGCAAGGCCTGACGACTGCAACCCAGATGAGGACACTTCACAGGTGAGGCTCTCACACACACACGCACGCACACACGCACGCACGCACACATGCACACACACACACATCACACACGCACGCACGCACGCACGCACGCACGCACGCACGCACGCACACACACACACACACCACACACACACACCCCCAACACAAACACACACACACAAACACACAACACATTCTAAACACAGATACACATACACACACACACACACAAAACACACACACACACACACACACACACACACACACACACAAAACACACACACACACACACACACACACACACACACACACACACACACACACACACACACACACACCAGGGTTCGCGCTAGGATTTTTTAAAACCGGTACTGCGAGTTGCCATTTCAGAGACATCTTGACCAACTCCCCCCAAATCGGTCCCCAGAAAATAAAATCCGGTACGTACTGTGAACAAAACGAAACTATTCAGTGAGGGGGTGGGGGAGGGGGGGATTGTTGGGCAGCAAAACTAAATCTAAATTGAACGCGAATCTCTCAGACTTTGACTGCCGTGCTGATTGCTGCCACTCGCTTCTTGGGCATGAAGCCACGAAGGAAATAGGATTTTTTTCTAGCGCCTGTGCCACTGTCCGTGTCAGTCTGTTGTTTTGCATGGCATCATTCGTGTGACTTATATTCTTCTTTCTTGTTTCTATGCTTAGCGCTCATCTAGATCTTTGTTCAATTTAGATTGGTTTTCGACTCTTCTCTCTGAAAGCAACGCGCAAATTCATAGTCATAGACCCTCACTTTTCCTAAGAGCACGTCGTGTGCCGGTGGGAACGGATTACATTTACAAAACTGCATACACACGGGGACTGGATGTGAAAAAGCACAGGAGTGCTTATTCCATTATCTGCGATAAAAAAGATTAAAAGAATACAGAATAAATAAATCTAGGCCCCATTTACTCAATGTGAATGGAAGTCGCTGTCATGCCGAGGAAGAGCGCGAAGCTCTATTCTTTCACAGTAAAGCTTGCTGTTCTGCGTGCTAGGCTAATTAAATGAGGCTGGCGCTAAAGATGTTCGTCGGAAGGGGTGGTAGGAAGGGGTAGGTGCGGTAAGCACAGTACAGGCCCATGACAGACTGTCAGAAAACGTCACTTCAGACTTTTTTTTTTTAGATGGAAATCTAATCGGTCACAGGCAAACAGAACCGGTACGCGGTACCGGCTGCTTCGAAAATTTTCGGTATTCCCTGTTTACAATCGGTAAAATACCGACAATTACCGGTTATCGCGAACCCTGACACACACACACACACACACACACACACACACACACACACACACACACACACACAACACACACACACACACACACACACTCACACACACACACTTCAAAACTGCATACACACGGGCACTAGATGTAAAAAAAACCACATAACTGCTTATACCATTATCCTCGATATAAAAGAATAAAATATAAATAAAAAAATATATATATAAAATATAAAAACACGCAAACACAATCACCCCTTCTCCCCCCCCCCCCTCCTTTCCCCCCCACACACTCCCTTCTCCCAGTCCCCAGCAGCATCATCTAACCTGCGCAGCATGAGGTATCCTGCCTTCTGGGCCAGGCCAGTGTTGGGGGGGATGAAGGGCATGTCGATGGGGGGCTCCGCGTGGTACAGGTGAGCGCTCTGCTTCTCTATGTTGTCAATCAGCTCCACCGTCTTCTGCGTCTCCTGGGCCAGCTCCGCATGAACCCTGAGTGCACACACACACAGAGCTAACAATTCCATTATCCTCGATATAAAAGAATAATTTTTTTTTAATGAATAAATAAATAATAAAACAACCAGCTTCTGTATTTCTGTGCTGAAAAAAAAACTGGTATGCTGGCTTGCTTTTTCTTCTTTATCAAGGTGGGGGTTTTTTGGGGTTTTTTGTTTTGCTTTTATTAGTTTCTGTGAATTTTTTGGGGGGTGAATTTCTAAGGATTTTATGTATCAGTATAGTCCTTCAGATGAGACTGTCAACCGAGGACCTTGTCCCAATGCATGCAAAAACATCTTGAGCAAACATTCAAAACCTGTTCCGCCTTTCTGAAGAGTAGTCCATTTCATGCTGGCAGGAACAAATTACAATAATGTTTTTGAAAACGCATGCACACAGGTGTCATGTTTAGACACCATACCCCGACATCGGAATGTGGCTATCTTAATAGTGAGTAAAAATGGTTTAAGGTAAGGTAGGTAAAGGTGTCCCATAACCTAGGTGGTCGTAGGGGAGTGAAGCATCAGAGACCTCAGATTCTCTAGGGGCCAGCATATTGAGGGCGGCGCCCATCTCCCTCCCTCACAGCTTTACCTTTCCTGACCCAAAATCTCACCATTGATGAACCTAATCCGAGCTCTCACAGAGGAACAATAAAAGAAATCTCCATTCGTTCCTCATCGCACATTGGTGAACCTCCGAGCTCTCACCGAGGAACAAAAAAAGAAAACTCCGTTGTGTTCCTCATCGCACATTCAAGCCTTACTTCCTTACCCTTGCACGCTGGCCCCGATGTTGGAGAGGAAGTCCTCCACCTCCTTCTTGCAGATGGCATCCTGCCCCATGGGGTAGAAGGAGCGCTGGGCGTGCAGGAACCCCAGCACCGGCTCCAGCAGCTGGCACTTGCGCTTGTACTGCAGCGAGTTCAGCGCCGCATAGTAGTGCAGGGCAGTCTGAAACCAGCGCAGCACAGCACAGTGAGCAAATCCTGCATTACTCAGTCAAGATTCCAGGGCCCAGTACTAAAATTAAACTCCTTTCTTTTACCGAGTGTGAGTGTGGTCAGTTTTTGCTATAATTAGCACTAGCTGGGCTGGGATGGGAAGAAATAATTAGCGGCTGAGAGGAGCTGAAAGTGGGGAAACTGACTGCTGTGGTATATGATACACTACTCTATAATTCAATACAAAATATATATTCAATAACTCTTTTTTCCATTTTCAAGACAACTGTTTTCAATTTTGTGTGTGTGACTACTTTTATCAGTCACAATAAAAACAATCTATTTCATCAATAGCAAAACAACTTAAAAAAAAAAGCCAACCCAATATACTTTTTTTCATAACTATCATACAAAAATGTTTTTGATCAACACCAAAAACAAACAGTTCCCCTTAGGAATGATTAACTTCACAAAGGACATAACTTAACCAACAGGCAAATGAATACCGCTGGACTTAAAAGATAACCAGTCATTCCCATGCCGAAGTTGGATGCACTGGTACTGACTTGTCAGGCGCTTATCGACAGCACAACACATTTTCACTCATATGATAGACAACAGTAGTCGATGTCGGGGTGTTCAATGAAGAAAAAAAAGGAGATTTAACCTTCTGACCTGCCAATTTCTTCTCATTTAGTTAAAGAGTTCTGAGACTCAACAATGGTGAGATTTTGCATCCGCGACTTTACCTACTATTAAGGAAGCCGCATTTAGACTTCAATGTGCATGCATTAAAAAAATTGTGTGATCCATACCTAGTGGCACGAATGGCCTATTCTTCTGAATGGCAGAACAGGGTTGTTTAAAAACTTGTCTTGTTTGCTGCAATAGCTGAGGTTCACCAACGGTGAGATTTTTGTGTGTGTGACCATTTTGGCCTATATCTAAAGTAGCGGAATTTCAACCATAGGGAATAATGGACTTTTAGCACCCAGGACCTCAGTTTATAGTCTCATCAAAAGGACTTTTGGGGGAGTGGAGTCAGTACTGATGTTAACTCCAGGAGACAAATCCCCTCAAATAGGCACCGAGGTGGTAGCTTGAACCCAGGCTATCAGATCACGAGCTCAATGCTCTAACCACTAGGCTATCCTGACCCTCTGTTTCTACCTTTCATTTAAACCTGGATGCCACCCAACCCTGCAGAATCACTCATGCCTGTTTCACTGCTTAAACCACAACAAACTCGACACATTCAAAAGGCAGAGCTCTACTGTCAGGCCTGGACACTCTCTTCTCCTTTATCTCTGCGGGCAAACAGATCCTCACCTGATGAAACTTTCTCCTCATGTTGTGCAGGTCTTCGTTGGCTTCTAGCTTGGTTTTGTCCTCCCTCCTGCGGGGCATCTTCATGTACCTCATTAGTGCCTGCTCATGCTCTGCACACACACACAGGCAGGGATGATGCAAACATGGGAATATCGTCTTCATGGAGAGTATCTACGCTATGTCACATCCTGCAGTTATAAACGAAGATGACACGCACAACTGCTTACTGTCTTCAAGCATCATATCAAAGCCTATTTTATGTCGTCCACACTCACAATGATTGCCACATCAGAATACCATTCAAAGGAGAGGAACTAATATACATATCTTTTTGTGTGTGTTTGTGTGTGTTTTTGTTTTTTGTTTGTTTTTTAACTGATATACATATCAATCTCATGGTCATTCTCACAAGCTACTTACTGTCTGTTAGAAATATTGATTGAAGTGTAAGATCTACTGAAAGTACTTGAACCAGGAATTTTTTTTAACTCCTGAACTAACGTTGTACTTCATCGCTTCTAACCAGAAAAACTGTTCAGATATGAAGCATGGTAAGTATACAATCAAAAATGCCAAGAACATTCAACACCATATCATCTTTTTTCTTTCTTTTTTTTTTAGCAGTGTTAAACTTCATCCACTTGCAACAAGGGGTAAACTTTAAATAAAACATTCATTCATACAGCATAAAAAAAAAGAAGACCAACAGTTTTCCTCCCGTATTACTGACCTTGTGTTGCTATTTGGAACATTTCATGCATTGTTGAGATTTCTGAAACAAAAAACAGAAACTGCATTGAAAATCAATGTACACACTTTTCTTTCCATAGTTTAATTATATCACCTATGTTTAGATAATACTAATACAATCAAGCATTTCACTGCAATGCAAAAGACAAAAATGAAATGCTCAGCGCACTTATGCCATTCGCAGAATTATCTGTCCATACCTCCATATACACACATATGCATGCAGACATGTACAAATGCAGATGCATGCATGTGCACACACACACACTCACACACACACACAAACACAAACACACACATAACACACACACACACACACACACACACACACACACACACCACACACACACACACACACACAAACACACACACACACACACACACACACACAAAACACACACACACACACACACACACACACACACACACACACACACACACTTACACACACACACACAGAGTAAGACCAAAAATGTACAGGTCTCACCTTCAAGATCAGCCTGTAGAAATTTATTGAGGGGGTACATCATGGATTCTGAGTACTGCTGTGCCATCACTTGCTGTATGGAGCTGATCTGTGCACAGACAGTGAGAAACATGTTGGGGTTTTGTTATCCATAATACACTTTTTCATTATTTTTCTGGTAAAATGCCCTCAACCCCTTCTTAGGTCCCAGAATAGCTGAAAAATCAGCTCAACACTTGTGAATTGTGATATTTTCGTTCATGTCTGTCTCTGCTGATTCAATGACCCCAATTGTTCTTGTCTCATGGTGACCTCTTTTGCTTTACCATTTATAAACTTCTGTGCCTGTGGTGAGTTAGCCTCAAAGCCTTCAGGTTTGAAAGTTCAGGGAAGAAGGTTGCTGAAGGGATATTGTGGTGGTCACCACTCTGGGTGGGCGTCTCACAGATTCAGGCCCCATGAATAAGCTATGATATCCTGCATATATTAGCTCTCAATAGGCATTACTGAACACTGTCAAAGAGATCCTGCAACAGTGCAGGGTCCTTCTGACTGGTGCCCACATGGTAGCCTGACATTGGACTTATCACCCAGATGATGCAACATAATAAATCTGGGTATGGCAACCAAAAAAAAAAAAATCTGGGTATGGCTGAGGTGAAGAAATTTAATTGAGCAACCTTTAAACACCAGGACATGAACGCCATAAGGCAGCAATAAAAAGATTTTAAAAACCCAAACCTCCCCTCCCTCCTCCCCCCCACCAACCAAACAAAAAAACCTGTAAATATTCAGCCCCTGATTCCCACTAGCAATGACTAACATTTCTATTATTTTCTTTCTGATTTTACTTACATCATCCAGATAGCTGGAAAACTGCTTCAGAGTTGATGTCAGAATGCTATCTTCTGACTCCAGCGGAAATTTCTGTGGGGTAACAATGGTATCATGTTAATTCATGATTAAGTAGTGGCAATAACAACAATAATGATAAAAAAAACAAAAAAACAAACAATAATGATGACAGTGATGGTAAAAATAATAACAGTACTGCTACCATTAAGCTGAAACCACAAAGTGCATCAAAAGATCCACTCTTTTTAATCCCTGTGGTATGCATCAAACATGTATTTCATACAAGTATAAAATGTCTAAATACACATGCCGTTAGACAAGTGCACACTCTCACTTATATCACATGTGTGATGGGTGCCCTAGCTGAGTGGTTAAGACCGTTCAATTTAAACCACATGGACCCATGAAGTCGTGGGTTTGAATCTCGACAGCAGCTGGTGAATTAAGGGTAGGGATTTTTCATGATCTCCCGGGTCAACTTCTATTGCAGACCTGCCAATACCTTAATTCCCTTCATGGATATACATATATATATACAGAATATCAAATATGCACATTAAAGGTCCCATAATTTATGTCAGTGTTCGTTCAGTTACGGAAACATGAACAACAGAACATACCAAGCCCACATCCCTTGTCAGAATGCAGCTACCTTTATGTTGGGCAAAAATGGCAGTATACATGCAAAATCTCACCATTGGTGAACCCCAGAGCTCTAGCTAAGGACTGGGGAAAAAAATCACATGTGTATAAAATTTCACACACCACACACACACACACACACACACACACACACACACACACACACACACACACACACACACACAAACAGTAGCAGCAGCAGCAGCAGCAGCAGCAGCAGCAGCAGCAGTAGCAGCCTGGTGATAAGAGCATCGTCCAATATGCTCATGATCTGGTGGCTCAAGTTTGAGCCTATGTTCAAACAACCACAGAGAAACCTGTTCATGGGGATTTTTGCCCTGACTTAGCATCAGTGCCAACTCCATTCCCTCAAAAGCCCTTCAGATGAGACTATGCTCTGAGGTCCCATATGCAAACACACAGAGAAGACCATGTGTATGTTAAAACCCATTCCACCTTTTGGAAGAGTAGGCCATTGTGTGCTAATGGGAATGGATAACAGTATTAACAAAACTGCATGCACTCAGAGACTGAAGGTAAAAAAAAAGAAGCATACAGGAGTTCAATCCATTACACTTGAAATAAAAGAATTTGGATATATAAAAAAAAATCACACACACACACACACACACACACACACACACACACACACACACACACACACACACACACACACATTCTTAATCCTTCCTGTTTCTCCCCTCTTTCCTTCTTCCCCCTCTTTCCTTCTTCTACTACCAGTACCACCCCCTTCCTTGGCTTTACCCCCGCTCCATTTATCCCCAAAGATGGTGACAAAAAACTATGTAGATCATATGACAAACTTACCTGAACCTCATAAGCTCTCAGCTGTTGGGCAAGGGCTTGTGTTGCAGCACAAAGCTCGTTCTGAAATCAATATTGAAAAGTAAGGAAAAAAAAGTGGCAGCCGCTCAGACATTTGCCTCCCTAAAAGTAAACCATGAGGTTCTGGGTTTCATTTGCAACATTGCCCTTTCTTCCCAGTTTGACAGAAAAATCAACCTGAATGTCAAGTCTTTTGGAGAAGACTCAGAATCAATCAGACCTGTAAGCTTATGGACTTGTGCATGTCAAAAGAACCCATGACTGTAAAAAATAGGAAAGAGAAGGGAGGCACCTCCTGACTGTCCTGGCAAAACTGATAGGTTCAATTCTCAACTGTATCCTTGAAGTCGGAATGCGGATACCTTAATGGTGTCTGGGAAAAAAAGGTTGCATTTATATATATTTATATATAATAATAATAATATATATAAATAATATATATATATATGCAAAAATCTCAAGCTCTAGCTAAGGAAAGAACAACCCCCCCCCCCCCCCCACCAACAACAAAATTAAAGCAAAAATGAGGTAAATGCTGCAGAGTCTGCACATGCCAAACATAAAGAACAAACTTGGGATGTATGGAGAAAGTCTTATCTTGTAATTTCTATTCAGTCTGGGCAGAGATTGTTTGTATCCTTACATTGCATGTGGTTTGGTAGTCTTACTAACTGCCAAGTCACAAGTCTGTTGCTGAAAATTCTAATGAAGCTGGATCTTCTTCTTTATTCCAATAGACTTTTAAAATGTGGTAAATTCTAACACACACACACACACACACACACACACACACACACACACACACACACACACAGTGACACACACACACACACACATAAACCCAATAACAACAAAAATATAAATAAAAAAACCCTGAACAAATTTTTTAAAACAACAACCAAAAAAAACCAAATTTGTTTGTGCAAACTGTATTTAGCACATGCAAAATACCCCCCCCCCCCCCCCCCCCCACCCCAACAACACAAAAGACCCATCAACTGATGCAAAATACAACAAAAACAAAACTTCCATCAACAGCCCTTATATTAATGGGCTGCAAATGGGTAAATATACAATTAAAAAAGTGTGTCAGTGCTAATATACTATCCTAAAAACAACAACAGTTTTGCCCCCCCCCCCCCCCCCTCTCTCTCTCTCTTGACTCTACAGTCTTTTTCTTTGCAAGTCTCTCTCTCTCTCTTTGAGTGCATGCAACTGTGTGTGTGTGTGTGTGTGTGTGTGTGTGTGTGTGTGTGTGTGTGTGTGTGTGTGTGTGGTTGTGTGTGTGTGTGTGTGTCACTGTCAGTGACTCTGTGTGTGTGTGTGTGTGTGTGTGTGTGTGTGTGTGTGTGTTGTGTGTGTGTGTGTGTGTGTGTGTGTGTGCATGCACGCACGCATGCATGCATCGGTGTGCGTGCATGTGTACTAGGTCATGACAAGTCTGCAGTACAAGTTACAAATTTAACTTACTTCCAACACACCACCCTCCTTTCTCCCCCATCAAAAAAAAATCATAAAGGAAAGTTAATCCACTTAATGCCATTTTAAGTTAACATCATTTCAGAATAGAAAAATGCTGAATTTACAAAAGGAGAAACAAACCTGGGCTGACATAATGCGCTGGCAACAGCTATGCATACTGTTGGTGAATTTTTTCAGCTGCATAGCATCTTTCTCAAACACCATCAGCAGGTGTCTAGTCTGCAACAATACATAGCATTTACAGTCTTGAATAAACTTTCAGTTTAAGAAAGGTGCCTGGGAAAGTATGCACTTGTATAGGTCACATGTATGTACATTTAATTATAAATCATCTAACTTCTAGGTCTCAATATCATCAACGTATGAAACAAATGAATCCACATACATGTATGGTAATTCATGTTAAATGTATACAAAAATGTACAATACATAAAACATTATTAATTTATCATTTTGTATAAACATATTGTATTGATCAGAATAATATTGGATTATATTGTATTTCAATTTTCACTTTTGGGAGATATTTCTGCACACACACACACACACACACACACACACACACACACACACACACACACACACATACAGTTTTAAAACTATCATTTCTTTTAATTTAATGACTAACCTGAAGGCAGAACATTCTTAACGAATAATGATTATCACTTTTTTTTAATGACACTGTTTTGTAAAAATTGTATACCCAACACAGCATGATTCATACTCATCGGATAGAATCATAATGCCATCAAATTCTTTTATAGTATTATTATAAATCTTTGTGTCTTTAATAATTATCATATTTATAATACTTCCTACTAAATTTTGTTTATGAAGCCACTGCTGTATTTTGAAATAATTAATATTGATAATGTAAAGCACATGCACACAATTCATGATCTTCATTCATGCAGATTTGCTTTAATTCTATTATTACTGAAATGGTCAGATTTTTCTGTGAAATAGGACTGACATGACCTCTAAAATTAAAAGCCTGATCAAATCATGAACACACAGCATAATTCAAATGAGACAGCAACAGGATTTTTATGGAGAAAATCTGAAAACGACATGAATTATATAACACTAACACTGTGTAACACTAACAAGTAACAGTAAATTTTGTTGAGGAAAAAGTAGTGAAGGAAAACAAGTGCAGGTACCAACTTCTTAATCATTCTGAAAATTACTTTTGACAAGTAACAATAAATTGAGTAACAGTCAGTGGGATAGTCAGTGGCATCTTTCTAACCATTGAAAAGGCTTGATGCATCAGCAGCTGTAGCCACATACATTCCTAGAAAGTGACATCATGTTAAGAAGCAACTGCCAGTGCTATGACTTTATATTATTTGATCAATATTGATCTACCCGTCTAGCAGTAGTACTGTATGTAGGCCTATGCACTACATTGTCACAGGCATGTATGTCAATTGTCACTATGACTTTGTGTAGTACACAAAAATGTGACAATGTGAACTTAAGATTTTAATGATAAAGACTTGTTGTATGTATTCATTTTATATTTTTATTCTTTTATTTCATGGAAAATTGAATAAGCACCCCTGTGCTTTTTACACCCAGTCCCGGTGTTGATGTAGTTTTGTAGATTTTGTCATCCTTCCCACTGGCACACTATGGCCTACCTTTCAAAAAAAAGCGGTACAGGATTCAACATGTTCTTAAGATGTTCTGCATGCGTTCGCAAACGGGACATCGGTTTAGGCCTAGCCTATAATTTCATCGGAAGCACATTAACTAGGGGGAGTGGGATCGGCACTGTGTATTTAACTCCTGAGGAAAAATCCTATTGAATAAGATTTTTGTTGTTGCTGTAAGTAACGAATAAGAGAGGCTTTAAACTTTTCCTGCACAAAATAGCTAGATGCATAATCTGCCAAACTGCAAAGTGAAAGGCGTCCTGATTCTACTGTCTCCTGTATGCATCCAACTGTTTTCTAACTGGGGCGACAGGGGTGGACCGACGCCGCAACTATTTATTTTTTTGCCCAGGTTACACTGAATTTGATTATAGCATCGCTTTAAAAAAAAAAAAAGTATGTCATAACATTAGCTGTGCATATTGAATTATTTTCCGATGATTCATAATCTTTGCATTCCGCTAGGCTACTCAGTTTTGATCACACTAAATGCCGATAGCGATGTAGGCTAGTTTTCGTCTGCAAAATATACGTTCATTGCCTACCTGCGGACTGTCTTCCAGCGCTTCTTCAAGACGAAGATGCTCCATGTCCGGCATGATTGTCACACTCTATCTTGCAGATGCACCACAGTATTTGCATTAACTTCCGAGTTTACTGATCTGCCGCAAAATATGATATGATAGGAATATGGGCCTTTTTGTTGTTATTTTTTTATCAAGCTTTTTGGATGATCGGTAAATCGACCTGACACATAGAGCAGGCTCGCAGTGTTTTGGTGACTTTGGTGCTTTTTAGTTGGGTAAAACTAATTCATAAACGTACAGTCAAAATTTTGTTTTTGATATTGAGAATATACCTAGAAACATGTAGCTAAAAAATAAAAGGCACTAAATTACGAAATCTGGTTAGGAAAAAAACAACCAAACCAAGCCAAACAAAAATACACAACAGGGGAAAAATCAATGCAAGGGAAACAACCGATATTTCAAAACATGGGTCTTAATTATTTTACTGTAATAATATCAAAAGAGTTTGAATCACATAGAAAAATGATAATAACACAAAAACAACAGCATAGCAGGGCATATATCATTCTGTATAGCACCACAATAAAGTAACATAATCTTATATCAGTCTGAAGGGGTTTTATTATTATTGTTATCAGATTTCTAATACAAAAAAAGAAGAAAAAGAAAAGAATTTGTTTAAGCTCTGTTTGGTCAGAAAAAACCGGTTCTTGAAATATCTTCCGTTTGTAATTATTGTCAATAAATAATCAAGATTTAACCAGCTACTGAAAAGATGGGTTTTAAAACCAGTTTGTGAGAAAAGATGTGACTTCATCTTTAACAGAACATCCCAGCTATGGTTCTGACCAAACGGTTATGAGCAACTAGGAAGTAATTTAGTGGTACCTAGGATCAAGCAAAATTGTATCGATATGAGTCAGTTTTGTCGCCAGGACTGCAATACGCATCCAAAATGGGGCCAACACATTATGACATGCCACATATGTCATCAGATAGATTTCAATGTATCAATTTCAAGAAGGTCATTTCAGATGGTACACATCCCTTTGTCGCTCCACTGCAGCCATTAGAAGGTATCCAGAATGCACCTCTAAATTTCTTTTGCTCATTGTGGGAAATGATAGATTTTTGGCATACTAAAAGTACTTGGAATTATTCAGCATGACGTCTTCATTTTGTGTTAACAAATCATGGGACTGAGCACAACTTTTATCTTTAGTTGTGTTTTTTTTTTTTTTCTCTTTTAAGCTGCATCATCCTCTGCGACATTCCTTCTGCTGTTCCCAGGCTGCTTACCCTTGATCTCTCGCTCAAGCCATACCTAGATGTGTTAAGCTTATCCTCAAGGTCAAAAGTCCACGGGGACTTTATGAATATCTGGCACCTCAGAACCACCGGCCAAAGGGATCCGGCACTGCTGCTGAGTCACTTTGGGTGTTTATTTATGCCTCTTCTGAGCTAACTACACAGGACAACATCTGTTGAGCCCAGATAACAACAATGATAGCATAGTCACGGAGCCAGACAGAGTGAGACACCCCAATGACTCACATTGAACCTCCAATAGTGAAGGCTTGGTACATACTCATCACAGGCACACATTCCTTTCTCTGCTCTAGCTCTTTGACGGTTTTGACCCAGCTCTTTGCTCGGTTAATTTTCTTCACCTCAAAGCTACAACCAACAACAAAAAATTGCGCATTTCTGGTTGGTAGCAAGTATTGGAAACTATTCACGGTGACGTCCATATTGCATATGAACCTGTCTGGAGCCTAAAAAGAGAGGTAATTTGGGGGAGGACTTGGCTGCAGATTCCTAAGGCGCGGGCCTAGCAGACATGTTAAACCGGTCTAGGTCCACAGGACGTGTGTCACATCATGAGGGAGATTTGGATGTGCCAATTTAATAAATGGCATTACCAGTGGCCTGTGTTGCTTCTTTTGGCTGTTGTAGTTGTTTGTAAAGCTTCAACCCAGCTCAGTTTTGTATCAGTTTCTTTGGCTGATAGCTTAGAAATGGCGGATATTGGGTGGGTAAAAATACCGAGAACTATTCACAGTGACATCCACATTGTATCTGAACCCATTTGGAGCCTAAGAGGCACTTTTGAAGTCAAATTTAACGGCATTTGCCTAAGACAGACACGTCCAAAACGGGTCCAGGTCAATATAACATTCGACAAATGTCTTTACAGAGGTTCAGATGTGGCAATTCCAACAATGTCATTGGTGATGGCATACGTCCCTTCCTTTCACAGTGTTTTGCTGTAGATTTCTTATGCATGCGCACATCTGTCAGACTTCAAAACGGGTTGGGGGCCAGAGGACATGTAGTGTAGTGTGTGTCAACAATAGATTTGGATTCGCTGGTTCTCAAAATAGTACTGCACTGATGTGTGTTGCTTCTTTTGGCCGCTATAGCCATTTGAAAGTGCCAACCAGGGCCAAGAGATACAGATACCTACAGTGCTGGACAGATAAATTGAGCAATACTCTCAAACTATCATGCGTAAAGTGGATGGAGCACGACTGTGTGGTCCCAGGACATCCCAATGAACCCACAGCGTATTCACTCTACATAGAAGCTGGCTGGAGTTTTGAAAAATCCCATATTACTCTTATGGGATTTAAACCTACGACCTTCCAATCCGTAACCCAAGGCGCTGACCACTGTGCCATGAAGGCTGGTCCCCCTCTAATCTCTTCCAGAGTCTCTCCTGTTTCATTCTCCAACTAGGTTTACCCGTTCTCTCTCCCCATATCCTCCCTCTAGGCTCTCCCCAGAGTCTCTCTCTCTACCAAAACTCTGTCATTCCCCCCAGAGTCTCCCTCTCTTGTCTACCACAGTCTCCCTGTTCCTTCTCCCAGGTTCTCCTGGTTTCCTTGCCCCTTAGTCTTCCTCTAGGGTCTTTCCGTTCTATCTCCTTAGGGTCTCACTGTTTCATCACCACAGTTCCTCTCTCAAGCTTTTCCCCATTCTCTCTCCCCAGGGTCCCCCAGAGTTTCTCTGTACCATCCCCCCCCCCCCCCCCCCCCCCCCCAAAGTATCCCCGTTCACTCTCCTTAGAGTCTCCTTGTTGGCTCTCCTGCTTCTTTCTCTCTGACCAAACTCTCCTGTTAATCTCTTCCACATTCTCCCTGTCCCATCTGGATCCCGTCTTTCGGATGAGACTATAACCGAGGCCCCCGGTGCGAACGCACGCAAAACATCTTGCGCATACGTTAAATCCTGTCCCGCTTTTCGTAAGAGTAGGCCATCATGTGTCGGTGGGAACAGATGACAATATTTACAAAATTGCATACACACGTTGACTGGATGTAAAAAAAGCACATGGGTGCTTATTCCATTATCCTCGATTTATAAAAGAATAAATCAAATAAATAAATCCGTCCCAGAGTCTCTGCATTCCCACTCCATAGAGTATCCTTTTTTCGTCTCCGCATATTCACCCTCTTAGCTCTTCTTTCTTCCTGGAGTGTCCATGTAGCCTCTACCCCAGAGTAACTCTCTTGGTTCTGCTTGCTCCTTCTCCCCAGTCTCCCTCTAGGCTCTTCCCAGAGAGTCCATGCAAGCTTTCTCCAGTCTCCCTGTCCTATCTCCCCCACAGTGACCCCGTTCCCTTCCCTGGAGTCTCCTTATAGGCTCTGTGTGTCGCCTTCTCCCCTGAGTCTCCCTCTAAGCTCTCCACAAAGTCTCCCTGTACCATCTCCCCTCACAGTCTCTCTGTTCCCTCTCCCTAGAGTCTTCCTGTGGGCTTTACCCAAAGTGTCCCTCTGGGCTCTCCCTTTTTCCTCTTCCCAGAGTCTCCCTGAAGGCTTTTCCCAGTGTCCTTGCAAGCTCTCTCCAGAGTCTCCCTGTCCCATCTCCATCACAGTGTTCCTGTTCCACCCCCTCCCACCCCCTAGAGTCTCCTTGTAGCCTCTATGTTTGCTCTTTCATTCAGGGGTGTTGATGGGTGATAATCTTTGGGAGAGGGAAGATATTGGATAATATTCTAGGGAGATATTAAAAACAACAACTGTGGGGGAGGGTGGTGGTGGTAATAGAGGATTATTCTGGGGGAGAGGATGGGGGAGAATGGAAGACATTCTAGGGGAGGGGGGAGGAGGAAGTTGGAGAATACAGGGTGGGGTGGGGGCATTCTAGGAGAAAAGAGTAACTTGGGGGGGTGGGGGGTGGGGGGGGTGTGGATAAAATAAAAGTGAGGTTGGGGGAATTATACAGGCAGCAAGTGGGGAAGCGGGCTTGTGAGAAGGAAAAAAGATAGTCTGTTGGTGAGGGAACCAGTATTATTATAACGTGAACCGACAAAACTCGATAGTGGCTGAGTAGCTTATTCTTATTGTGTTATCCATATCCTCAGAGACAGGGCAGTGAGGGAAATGAATTGGTTGATGTCGTCTCTGTGAACACATTGTTGTATCTATAATAATAATAAATAATAATAATATAATAATAATAATAATAATAATAATAATAATAATAATATATGATGAGTGGATGATGATGATGTTAAAGAAAAAAAAGAAAGAAAGAAGAGCAAGTTTTTTTTAAATTTTAAAGTTGGCAATAAGAGCCAAAATACTAACACTTTCAAAAATTAGTACAGGATTGTAAGCCTGCTTTCAGTAACAGTAAAAAAAATAAAAATAAAAAAAATAAAAAAGAAAGAAAAAAAGAGAAATCCTTCTCACTTTCCATATTGAGACTGAAAGTCGTAATACTATTATCGTAAAGGTAAGTCGCTTTTTGGATAATATAATACTTCAGATAGAAAAACAGAACTACAGCTGCCATTACCACTGTAAGAATGATCTCCCTTACATTGTCGTTAGGACAACCGCCATGCTACATACATGGCGTCTCTTCAAAGTTTGAGTAATGGTGTTTGAATTTGGGACTGATTTTAAGGTGTGATTTTTCATTTCTGTGTGGCTGTTTTGAATAAAAACCACAATGGCTGCGATTCTGAAAAACAAAGTGGCATCGTCTTTGAACAAAGGCCACCCAAGTACGTTTTATAGCCGCGACAAGCAGAATCCGGTGCTTACGGCTCTGGATCAAGAAATCACCCAGTTTGTGGCGTACATGAAAAAACGTTCCGCACCTGGATTCAAGATACCAGATGGAGAAGCCTACTCTAGACCGTGGGTATCTTGTGACTAAGTTTGTGTTTTTGTCTGCTTTGTTTATTTTTTATTCGATTCGTATTTGTCAACTAATAAATTAAACGGATCAATGGTTGACAGGTTTGGTTGGGTTTTTGACCAAGGTAAAAATGTGTTGACTAACACTGTAATAACAAATACATGCTGGATATATCAGTGTTTCTGCATCCTACCAAATAGTGACATAAGTTAGTGAGAGCTCTGTAAGGTGCATGACCATCTGCTTGCATAGTATTATATAATGTACACATGATGGAGAGTAATGCACGGTTGCACTGAGGCGGCAAGCATGATATATATCCTGAAACCAACAGGAACTGACAGTAAAATTTGATCCCATGTAGAATAAATAACTGAAGATGGATGTACCTAATATCTCACAAAATGAACGATTCCATTTCCAGCCAATGCAGGATTTTTTGTTGTTGTTCTTTTCAGAGCTGACACATTGTTTGAGCTGTGGAACAAATATGAGCCCAGACTTCCCAGGATCTACTATCAGGAAAAGCTGCTGGAAATGGGAGATTTTCTCGTTTCCATCGAGGTGAGTTTTAGCTCATAAGTATGGTTAGTATTCTGTTTGGAGTTCAGTATACATTACATGTTCAGTATTCTGCTTAAGCTGGTGTAACCAATTGATGAATATTGTCTATGTACACTCTTTTCTTGTTGTTTGGTCTCATTTCTATCTGTGTTGTGGTAGGCAAGTCACACACGCATATGCTTGCAGGCATGCATGCCCCCCCCCCCCCCCCCACACCACACACACACACACAACAAGAGTGAGAATGATAAATGGATAAGGAAAAGGCCAATATCTTCAAGTTAGCACAGAAGACTCTGCTCTATTTTGAATAATTAATACTATTGGAAATAACACATAAGCCATGTTCCAAAAGTTTGAAATCTGTAAAAAGAATTTTTGTGTGTGTGTTGGTTTTATGGTATGGTGTTGAAATACCTGTTAAATGGTGGCTGGAAACTAAGTTGCTCAGTTATGATTTTGTTTCTTGATATTATGTAACAATCTCCCATAATCGATGAAAGAATGACAGGAAATAAATAATTTGAATTTGATTAACGGACACTATAGCCAAGTGGATAAGACTCTTTGACTTCAATCCTGTGGGTCCATGATGTCCTGGTTTGAATCTTGGCTGCATGTGGTGAAGATTTTTACAATCTCTCAGGTCTTAATTTTCTTTGAGTATATGCACATGCAGAAAATTAAATATCCATGTTTAGGATCGCATCCTTTGTGCTGGTGTTTGGTGAGATATGAAAACATAATACTCTGTACACAACCTGTACAATGAAATGAGCTGCCCTGAACTAAGTCGGAATGTGTCGGCTGAGGCCGGCAGTCAGACTACCTGAAATGTCACAAACACAGAAGACCAGACACTACACACCCCACTCATTAAGAGAACACAAAGAGAGAGAGAAGTTGATGGGGAGAGTTGAAATGTCTGCATGTAAAATGGCAGGAGTACAAGTTGGCGCTGTGGCAGTGCTACGAACGCTACTTACAGCACTTTGGGGAGGTGAACGTGGAAGAGATCACAGATGTCGACATCTTCCGTCAAACCTTCTTTCCTGGTGGCTTTGATGCTGATAATGCTGGTCTGACTGTGAGTATCACTGTGACTGTGTGACCGTGTGAATGTGGTACGCAGTTCATGAAAGCTTACATGCTGGTTTATGTGCAAATTGTGCATGTTCTTCTGTTTGTTTGTTTGTTTGTTTGTGTGTGTGTGTATGTGTTTTTGTGTGTGTTTGTGCTTGCATGCGTGCGTGCGTGTGCGTGCGTGCGTGCGTGTGTGTGTGTGTGTGTGGTTTGTTGTGTGTGTGTGCAGGTATGCACATGTATGCAAGCGTATCTATCAACACAAATGTACACACAAACACTTGGATATATACAACACAACACAACACAACACAACACAACACAACACAACACAACACAAACACACACATACACACACACCCACACCCACCCTCACCCCCACACCCTCACCCACACACCCTCACCCCCACCCCCACCCCCCACACACACACACACACAAGAGTACCTCTCACACAACTCCTATCCTGTTTCCCTGGTTTTCAGTTCCGTGCACTGATGGGCAAGAGCATCAGCATGTACCAGGTGGTACGCCTCAGCGACCCCAAGCTGCAGAACAAGCAGTCTGTGGAGCGCTGCGTGCAGATCCTGGGCTTCCTCCGCCTGGTCATGCAGGTCGTGCTGCCTCGCGAGTCCCTCTGCTGGCTCATCTTCAATGGTCAGACACGATCTCTGGTTTTGTTTTGTTTTCTCCTCTTTTTTTCTTCTTTTTTTTGATAGTTGTTGTTTTGTTTTGTTCTCCCCCACAACACACAAATCCAACATAACTCAGTCAAGAGTGTTACATTTAGCATGCCCCTTCCTTTTACCTAGTCCAAGTGTGGCTAGGATGGGATGGGATAATTAGCAGCTGAGAGGAGCTGAAAGTGGGGGGAAACTGACAGCTGTGCCCCATGAGGATGCAGGGGGGAGCCTGTCACTATAATTAGCATCCCCACTTTCTGGGAATTCTGCGCTAGGAATTCACCCCTTCCACCCTCTCTCTGTGACCAGTATAAAAAAAGTAATAAATTCTTGCCATTCTTGTTGCCATATCTTCCATACCTGTGATCGTGGAGCTGTGGTCTGGTGGTAATGCACCCATGTCAAAAGTAAAAGATTGTGGGTTCAATCTCTGCCTGGATTCAAGTTTCCCCCTCATTCACTAGAACATAAGTGGTGGTTTTGGTTGCTAGTCTTTTTGATGAAGTGATAAACTGAGGTTCCATGTGCAATATGTGTTTAGTACATATGAAAGAGCCTGTTAACGCAAGACAGTTGTCCCTATCACAATGATTGGTGGGTTATGTTTGTCCATTTATAGAATTGGTCAAGATTGTCACAGTGCTCAAAATTGTGTGTGTGTGTGTGTGTGTGTGTGTGTGTGTGTGTGTGTGTGTGTGTGTGTGTGTGTGTGTGTGTTGTGTGTGTGTGTGTGTGAAATAAAGAAAGAGACAGGGGTAGAGAAAGAAAAAGATTGTTTATGCTGCATGTTTACATATTCTTCTTTGGGAAACGCTCAGACAGCAACTATGATTGTCTGTCATATGAGCAAAAAATGCATTACACTGCCATGAAGTGCCCAAAAAGTCACTCCCAGTGCATCTGACTTCAGCTTGATGTTTACATATAAAGGTGTTTGATATGTGTGCATGATACGTAGCAACATAAGTGCAACTAAAAAACCAGAATTTTTTTTGTGTGTCAGGCACGGTTCACATCTACAGCATGGCTCGCCACCTCATGTCCATGGGCCATTCCTCCAGGGTGAGTTGTGGAAAGCCTCTCCACTGCTAAAAACAAGAGTGGTTTAGAGGTTAAGCACCTGCCTTGAAAGTGATAAGTTGCGGGTTCAGTTCCTGTTTGTGCCTGAGCTTTTCCCCTATCCATACATGCATACTTTCCTTCTCTGTCTGTGTTCCCTTAATTAATGGGTGGGGTGAATAGTGCCCGATCTTCTCCTGTGCTTGTCATTTTGCATGAGGTCTGCCTGCTGGCCTCAGCCAACACATTCCAACATTCAAAGTAGCTCATTCCATCTTGCCGGTTATGTGCTGGGTGTGCTTGTGTTCCTGTAACTGACCAAACACTGACATGAATGACAGGATCTTTAACAGGCACATTTGATCTTCTGCATGTGTCTATACAAGAAGGAAATTAAGGTACTGTAATTTTACTTATGTAATGTAATTTGAGAAGTATTAATTTTAATGAACACAACACAATAAATGAATACAAGTGTGGATATTGCATGAGCCGTGAGGTCAGGTGCTGGCATTCTTGCACAACATAGCACCAATGCAACAATAAAACAGTGTGGCTAGTGTATGGTGTCAGGTGCTGGAATTCTGACACAACACAAGACAACAAAACACAACACATAACACAAGATAACACAACAGTGCAAGTGTATACATACGTACGTACGTACGTACATACATATATATATATATATATATATTGCATGGTGTCATGTGCCGTAGTTCTTACACAACACAAGACAACATAACAAAACACATAACACAAGACAGCACAACACATAATGCAAGACAACACAACAATACAAGTGTATATCATATTGCATGATGTCAGGTTCTGGAGTTCTTACACAATACAACACAACATGATACAAGACAACACAAGGCAACACAACGATACAAGTGTATTATATTGCATGGTGTCAGGGGCTGGAATTCTTACTCAACAACACACAGCACTACACAACACACAAGACAACACAAGAGCATAATACAGGTGTATATTATATTGCCTGGTGTCAGGTGCTGAAATTCTTACATAAAACAACACACAAGACAACACAACACAACACACAACACAACACAAGAGCATAACACAAGTGTATAATATATTGCCTGGTGTCAGGTGCTGGAATTCTTACACAACACAACACACAAGACAACACAACAACATACAACACTACACAACACACAAGACAACACAAGAGCATAATACAGGTGTACATCTTATTTCCTGGTGTCAGGTGCTGGAATTCTTACACAACACAACACAACACACAACACAAGACAAGACAAACACAACACAACACAACACAACATAACACAACACAAGACAACACAAGAGCATAATGCAAGTGTATAATATATTGCCTGGTGTTAGGTGCTGGAATTCTTACATAAAACAACACACAAGACAACACAACACAACACACAACACAACACAACACAGAACAAGAGCATAACACAAGTATATAATATATACATTGCCTGGTGTCAGGTGCTGGAATTCTTGCTGTGGGCGGCGATGTGCATGGAGACATCAGTGCCTCTGATGGCGGTGAAGTACTTGTGTTGGCGTGCCACACTCTACACCGCTGTCTGTCAGTGCTACTATGACTGCAAGGCTGGCCAGCATGCAGAGGTGTGTGTGTGTGTGTGTTGTGTGTGTGTGTGTGTGTGTGTGTGTGTGTTGTGTGTGTGTGTGTGTGTGTGTGTGTGTGTGTGTGTGGTGTGTGTGTGTGTGGTGTGTGTGTGTGTGTGTGTGTGTGTGTGTGTGTTGTGTGTGGTGTGTGTATGTGTGTTTTGTGTGTGTATGTGATGTGAGTGAGTGAGTGAGTGAGTGAGTGAGTGAGGAGAGAGAGAGAGAGAGAGAGAGAGAGAGAGAGAGAGAGAGAGAGAGAGAGAGAGAGAGAGAGAGTGTGTGTGTGTGTGTGTGTGTGTGTGTGGCGCACGCACGCGCGCCTTCATGTGTACATGTTAAAGTGTGTGAATGTGTGTGCCCATGTGTGGCTGTGTTATAGTATGTGCGTATGCATGTACACACACATGTATTTCTTAAAATTTTGTTCATTTTGTTCACACACACATATATGGTAGGTGCAAAAAAGAACCCAGCTCTATTTTACAGTAATGATTAACTCTATAATCTTATTTATTTATCCTTTTATGCCAAGGATAATGAAATAAGCACTGATATTTCACAACAGAGCCTTGAAATTAAAAATTTTTTTTACTGTCTTTATTATTGGAATGATGATATGATCAGTGACATGTTGTGTCATGTCATGTGGAGTGTTTTTTTGTTTGTTTGTTTTGTTTTTTGTTTGTTTTTGTTTTTTTGTTTGTTTTTGTTTTTTCCCCCTTTTTTGTTTGTTTGTCTGTTAGGGTTTTTTCTGCTTTCTTATTATTTTTGTTGTTGATGTTTTTTGTGGTTTTTTTATTTTTGTTCTTTTCTTTAGATGCTTATTCAATGTACCATCTGGAAATAAAAATTTGATTTAATTTGATTTGATGTCATATGGTGTGTATGTGACAGGCCTTTGCGCGGCGGGGACTGTCCAAAATCAATGAGCTGAGTCAGCTGGAGCACCTCAGCAACTCCGTGGAGACCCCCCTGTCCGAGTATGCCTTCCGACAGGCCACTGTCCGGGTGAGGCCCACCCCCTCCTTTGGCAAACAAGTTTTCTTCATAACAATTAATGATATGGTTTTTTTTCTGCACAGAGAGCAGTAGCGTGTTGATTTTTAGTGTGGTGCTGTAAGCTGTAAGCTTTCTGATGACATGATAATAATAATAATATATGGAATTTATATAGCGCTGATCTGTGGAGCACACAATTCAAAGCGCTTGACATGTACGTGATCCATTCTTTTATCCTTTACATGTGTAGTCCTTGGCTCGTAACCTAAAGAAATTTCTCTGTTTTGACATGGCACTTGTCTTTTTGCTGCTCATTTTTTTGTTGATACTTATCATTTTGATGTTTATTTTATTGGATTGCTTATTTCCCTTTTTTGAAATTAATGATCATGACCAAATTTTTTTTTCTCATTGAAACTTATTTCTTACACTTTTTAGGCTTTCAAGATTTGCTTTTTTTTCTTTTCTCTAAAAGATGAATGTCCAGTTCCCCCCCCCCTTAATGGATACTATGGACCCAGTTGTCACAATTGTTTATTGCATTTTTTTTCCTCCATTGAATGGGAGTGTATCATCATGCAGTTGTGTCTGTAATGGCTGGCCTGTCCTCAGATGGCGGTGATGGTGTACAAAAGAAGTGTCTTTGAGACCCGCCGCAAACCCAAGGGGCTCTTACGACCCAAGACACGCGCCAACCTGAAGGATGCCATGAAGTAAGGACTGTCCTGCCTCTGTGTTTTATCTCTGCCTCTTGTCGCTTTCATTCTTCTTCAAGTCTGTTCTCACGTGGTGAATTACATGTCACTTTCATTTGTCACTTTCGTTCTTCTTCAAGTCTGCTCTCACTTGGTGAATCACTTGTCACTTTCACTTGTCACTTTCATTCTTCTTTAAGTCTGCTCTTATGTGGTGAATCACTTGTCACTTTCATTTGTCACTTCTTCAAGTCTGCTCTTATGTGGTGAATCACTTGTCACTTTCATTTGTCACTTTCATTCTTCTTCAAGTCTGCTCTTATGTGGTGAATCACTTGTCACTTTCATTTGTCACTTCTTCAAGTCTGCTCTTATGTGGTGAATCACCTGCCACGTTCATTCTTCTTCAAGTCTGCTCTCACGTGATGAATCACTTCTTGCACTAAATGGAAATGTCTGTTGCTAGCATCTTCTTAGGGTTTGTTTGGTTGTTTGTTTTTTTTTCTTTATTTCTACTGCATGCACTCTCATCTTAAATCAGCACTTGCACCTGAGATACTTATCACTTGATTGTTGCTGGGTAGAGTATCCAGGTCTTCTCTGAGGTGTCTATTTGAGAGGACTATTTCCCCTGGAGTTAACATGGGTACTGACTCCTCACCCCTGAAAGTCCTTCAGGTGAGACTAGAAACTGAGTTAACTGTGGGTGAACACATGCAGAACATCTTGGCATGTAGAAGAGTAGGCCAGCTGTGGCAGTGGGATGGATGACGCCAACATACCCAGCATGACTATTCTGGAGGAGGGGATGGGCTCCGCCAGGTTCAGCTTGCCATGACACAGTGCCTAAAAATGGTGTGCAGTGCCCCAATGACTTATCAAGGAGTTAGTGTAGAAGTCAACTCACTTCATGTTAGTAAGTCAGCACTTGAATGTGGTAGGCATGCTATCACTTTTGTCATAGTGAGTGTGCGATCACGTCATAGAGTGGCACTTGCGCTTAATCTGCCTGTGATTTCAGTTTCATCAAATCTGGATAGTGCTGTTTGATACACTCAAACAAGGCCAAGGTTAACCCCTGCCTCTTGTCAATCTCATGGTCTTCAACTCCACTCTTTACATTCACTCATAACAGAGATGATTTTGTGTGCTAAAGCAGATCTCTTGGGTCTCTCTAATTTTAAATTTTAATGCATGTTGTGGTATTGGTATAGAGATTTGAAAAGTTTTTGATAGGATGTTCATCTTTCATCTTTGCTGTTTACTACCTCATCTTTCTCTGTGTGTTCTGCTGTTGTTGTTTTGCATTCTGTCATTGTGTTTGGTGTTATGTGTCTCCTTGCTCATTCATTGCTCATTGTTTGTTGCTATCTGTCTGTCTGTCTGTCTGTTCCTTGATATTTTTCTCTGTTGTCTATCTGTCTCACTTTCTTCAGTATCTGTGCCATTTCAGCAGCAGTGTGTCTCTAATTCTCTTGCCACAGTGCGATTGAATGGTTAAGACCATTTGACATCAATCCCAATGGTCCATGAAGCCATGAGTTTGAATCCTGGCAGCGGCTGGTGATTTAAAAGTGGAGATCTTTAAGATCTCCCAGGTTAATTTCAAGTGCAGACCTGCCAGTGCTTTTTTTTGTATACTCATGCAAAATATCAAATATGCATGTCAAGATCCCAGAATTTATGTCAGTGTACAATGGGTTATAGAAACATGAGCTACCCAACATACACCCCAAAGTTGGGAATGCTGCTACCTTTGTGTTGGGAAAAAAAAGTGGTTGCATAGGTAAAATTGCACCATTGGTGAATATGGAACTCTATCCAGGATGGGAAAATCTTGTCATATTGATTAAAAAACCAAACTCTCTTCTTCATGTAGAGCTTGCCGTGTGTTAAATAAATCTTCTTGTTCATTATCCGTTTTTGTTAACAGAATAACAAACTCTACTGTCCTTACACTGGGTGGTAAGTATGCCTTTTGTCTAGCGTGTAGTTACAGTGTATAAGCATTTGTCATGATTTCAGCTCTCTTTTTGTCCTGTTTCTAGTTCAGAAAACTCCAAGCTGGGTGTGTAAGCTCTCTCTTTTGTCCCTGTATACAGCTGTGTGCTTTGTTATTTCAGCTATTATTGTTGTGACCAAAGACTTACTACTGCAGGGAAGGAACATATTATCATTATTATGATTGGGGGCTTTTCATGTTGAATGAGAGTGTCTGTGTATATCATTTTATTTTTAACCAGTGTGGAAATGGTTTGCTTGGGATTTTCCCCATTTTTTCCCCTTTTTCTCCCCTTTGGAAGGTGGGGGTGGGGTGTCATTTGTTTGTTGGTTGGTTGGCTTTTTTTTTTTTCATTTGAATGTTTTAAGTGGGCTTCATATACGCATCCACCCTCACCATTTTTCATACTCCCTGAAGCTTTTGATGCCAACTTCCGCTTCTGTTTTCCCATCCTTTTTCTTTTTGTGGCACATCTTCACGGGAAATCTATCGAGAAAAACAAACAGCAGTGGCGTGAATGTTGTGATCTTCACAAGATGAAAGCAAAGAAAGAGAACTGATGTTATTGAAATGACAGAAGACCAGTTCTGTTGCTACACGATGCAGTGAATTGGGGGGGGGGGGGGGGGGGTTGTTTGCAATCGTCAGATGGATAGTCCAGTCTCTCTTACTAAGGCAGCAGTACTCTGCAGGTCCTCCCAGTCTTCACAGAGCTTCTTGGCCACTGGGGTGGTATGGGTCAGACCAGATCCTCTTTTTGGAGTGCCTCATGTAGTGGGGAGGACTGCAGCCCATGTTCTGTTGTCTGGCTGCCAGCCTGTGTGGCCTGTGTGTGGAGGTTCAGGTGATGCAGATGGGGTGGCCTGTCCTGAGGCTGAACATACAGACCTGCTCCTGTCATGTCAGCAGGCAGTAAGGGTCTGACCTGCTGTAGTGTGGGTGTTTTTGTGTCTACCTGCTGTGTTACTTGGCAGTGATGATGGTCTTGGCTTCAGAATTTTCGGGTGTTTTTTTAAAAAATCACCATCCACATTAACAGCGCAGGGAAAGAGAAGCATCATTTCCACTGTCATATGTCCTGTTTGTCAGCATCATCAAATTAAGTATTGGCCTCTGTGCTCCATGACGCCATCATACTCCACTATCCCCGAAGTTGGAATGTGGTTTACTCTTAATATGGGGGTGGTGAAAATACATCCAATACACAAAAGATTTTGTTTGTCTTTTTTTTTTCTTTTTTTCCCAGTTCTAAAATTACAATGTTTTGATAAATTAATTCTGCATCTTCTGTCATCAATTTAAGTCTGTTAAAGTCTTGTGGGGGGGGGGGGGGGATTGGCAATGAGTGCTAATAACTTTGGATGCTAAACCCTAAGCAAAGGTCAAAAGAATCATTTTGATGTATGACTAATGGCATTATTCAATGTTTACATGGTTTTGTATGCAGTGAAGTACACTTAGGTGTATGTTTGTCACATTATTGTCTTTCCAGTATTTCATGTGTGTGTGTGTGTGTGTGTGTGTGTGTGTGTGTGTGCGTGCAGTGTGTGTGTGTGTGTGTGTGTGTGTGTGTGTGTGTGTGTGTGTGTGTGTGTGTGTGTGTGTGTGTGTGTTGTGTAAATCTAACAAAATACAGACTAAATCTGAAATGCAATATAGATGCCTATGCTGTGTGTGTATTCTGTTGTGTGTACCAGAAAAAGGGAAAGAAGAAAAACAACAAGAAGAACAAAAACTTACCGGTATTTGGCATGTCGGCATTCAAAGAGAAAGTTCTCCACATGACAAAAGACATCTTTGTAGCAGAATTCTTTCTCACCATTCCGAGCAGTTAGCTGTACACATTGTTTGATATTTCAACAGAACATGTTTGTTTCCAGAATATGAATGTTCAGGGGAGGGGTAGGATATGCTGCCAAAAATGTCTAACTTTTTTTATATGTAAAAACTAGAAAATGCTTGTAAAAGAAAATTGAAATTGAGGGTATAGTTAAAAGAAGAAAAAGTCCTGAAAAATCTTGCCATTCGGGGTGGGTGGGTGGGTGGTGGTGGTGGTGGTGGGGGGATTTCTTTGGTGGGCTTTTTGTTGTAAGCATATACAATTATTTGATAACTTTTAAACTAAAATATAGATGTGCACTTTCTCTTTGAAATTTGAAGTATTTGGAAAAGATTGTTTATTGTTTACAGTTCTGCTTGCATTCTTGTTCTTGAAACTGTTTATTTTATTTTTTTGTTAAAAGGTATATGATTGGAAAAGCTTAAGTAAAAAGACCACATTTGATATATTATAGAATATACAAATTAAACAGAACATCTAGGATAGACCAAATATCTAGGTTTAAGAAGAAGAGTGCCAGATATTTATTAAAGACAGTATCATTTCAGAAATACTGTAAATTAAAAAAAAAATGTGGTTAAAAACAAAATTTTCACTTCAAGTTGGTTAAAAAGATTGCATAAGAGGCTATTTTTTTCTGAAGAAAAGGTACTGGAGCAAAAATCAGCTGTGTTCTTTTCCTCGACATGAAAAATGAAAAAAAAAACCCACTTTCATAACAGCTTCTTCGATTGTTTCACTGCTTCATGTCAGCTACTCCCCCACCCCACCTCCACCCCCACCCCACCTCCACCCCTACCCCACACCTGTCATTGGGGGCCTGTCAGTATAAATAGCATCCCACCTTCTGAAAGTTCTGTGCTGGGAAATCCCTCTTTTCTATCCCTTTCTTTGTTTCTGCCTTATTCCATTTCTTCCTTTCACCTTCTTCTTGTCTATTTTTTGTCTTCTTGGTCCATGGACAAACAACACTGGTTACTGTCTGAGCATTCAACGAAGAAGAAGAAGAAGAAGAAGATAATGAAGAAGAAGAAGAAGGAGAAGGAGAAGAAGAAGCTGCACACAGACACAGACATATAAAGCTGGTCGCTGATGAAGAAAATCAGTATTATATTCTGCTCTCTGCTTCTCTCAGATTTGTTTTTTCATTGTTGATATTCACAATAACATTTTTTAAAATCTTTTTTCTTTCTTTTTATTCACAATAACATCTCTGCCCCATTAGAGATGGCAAGTGAAGGGAAGTTTTTGCCTTAGGAAGACAAAGAGAGGAGAAAAATGTCAGCATTCACATTGTCTTTGAAGTGAGGTGTAAGGTGTTTTTTTTTTTAAATCCATTCTTAATCCTTCCCAAAGTCGGAATGTGGCTACCTTACTAGTGAGCAAAAAAAGGTTGCATAAGCAAAAATGTACCTTTGGTAAACTTGTAGCTGTATCTGAGGAACAACAACAAAATAATTATCTTCTTAATCATATGGGTAGGTAAAACAAGGGTACTAATGTTATATCATAGATGGTATAAACAAGTACTAAGTTATATCTAGATGGTATAAAACAAAAGTATAATGTTATATCATAGATGTATAACAGTACAATGTATACATGATGCGTACAGTTTATGTTTTGCTCCTCTGTTCTGTGTGCTAGTTGTTCCAGGGTTGGGGTTTTCTTTCCTTTTTTTATTAAAATTTGGTGGGGGAGGTAAGGTGGGGGGGGGGGGGGGTCCTGGAGAGACTCTTTTGCTTGTTTGATTCATTATTTGTTGTTTGTTTGTTGTTGTTTTTATCAAATGCTGCATGTTGATGATATTTCTTCTTTTTTTTTTTAAGTTGACTTTTTGTTTGTTTGCTTTTTTTGTTTTGTTTTTCAGGAGTCACTCTTATTACTGATTGTTTATCATTCATTTCATGCTTGTTTGTTCATTACTTAGGAATGACAGAGAAAAATTGTAGGATGATTCTGAAATAAGTATTGGGAAATTTATCCTCCCTTTCTTTGTTGATGATGTGTGTGTGTGTGTGTGTGTGTGTGTGTGTGTGTGTGTGTGTGTGTGTGTGTGTGTTGTGTGTGTGTGTGTGTGTGTGTGTGTGTGTGTGTGTGTGTGTGTGTGTGTGTGTGTGTGTGATGGCCATGGTGGTGGTGTGGGGGGAAGGGGGGATGTATGTGTGATTTAGGCCTGTGTATTTTTGCTGTTGTCTTTGTGGAGGATGGGGGTTTGTTTTGCTTTAATATTATGTTTGACCATGATTTGCATGTTTCTTATACACATAATATATTGGATTTAAAGTTTAATCATTTCAGGTTGGGAGTGTTGCTTGGTTTGTCATTGGCTTGATAACATACAGATATTGACAAGTATTATTTTGTACATGGGCTTTTTTTTGGTGTTGTTGTTGTTTGTTTTTTTTAAGTTACAGGTTGTTTGTAACAGTGTGTTTTGTCATCTAACATATTTTGTCTGTCGTATGCTTTTAAATAGGT
>CM060329.1:33173557-33191057 GCA_030674155.1 Stramonita haemastoma | reverse complement strand
ACACACACACACACACACACACACACACACACACTCTTATACACACACACACACACACACTTACACACACACACACACACTTACACACACACACACACACACACACACACACACACACACACACACACACACACACACACACACACACACACAACACAACACAACACAACACACACACATACACTTCTTTGTCTGATATCACTATTTAGTGGAAGGACGTTAAACTGAAGATCATCAATGTGCGTATGCATGTGTCTATGTGTGTGCGTGTGTGCACACATACTTGCATACTTGCAAACGCCTGTGCCTGCCTGCAGGATGGGCAGGGGGAGCGGCTGGCGTGGGAGGAGAAGGCAATGGAGCTGCTGCAGGCCATGGGCAGACTGAACAGCAGCCGCCGCCACAGCAAACGCGCCGCCAATGCCGCCAGCACCACCGAGGGGGAGCAGGACGACAACGCCGACCAGGTCAACCCCAACACTGCCCAGTCCTCTGACGTCGCTCGCTCCACAGGTCAGTGTCAGGGGGGGCAACCCTAAGAGAGAGAAAGTTGGGTTCTGGGTGTGTAGCGTTGAATGTGTTGTTCACCTTTTGGTTTTTCAACGATCTCCACCTTCCTTAAGAGAGAGTTGGGTTCGGGTGTGTAGTGTTGAACGTGTTCACCTTTTGATTTTTAACGATCCCAATTCCCCAAAGAGAAAGTTTGCTTCGGGTGTTCCATTGAACCTGTTGACTTTTTGATTTCCAACAGTCCATCTCCCCAAAGAGAGAAAGTTGGGTTCTGTTGTGTAGTGTTGAACCTGTTCACCTTATGCTTTCCAACAATCCCCCTCCCCAAAAAGAGAAAGTTGTTTTCTGGTGTGCTATTGAACTTGTTCAACTTTTGCTTTCCAACAACCCATCTCAGTATGTTGCGATGAGAGGTTTAAATTGACGGTCATCATGGTTTGGGTTTTTTTTTTTGGGGGGGGGGGGGGGGGGGGGGGGAGGTATTTTGTTCCTCAGCTAGAGCTCCAAGGTTTACCTATGGTGAGATTTTTGTGAATACGACTAGTTCCCCCCCCCTCTCCCCACCATTTAGGTAGCTGCATTCCAACTTTGGGGATGATTGATCCTCATCTTCATTTCCTAGAGTAGTTTTCTTTGAGTTTTTCATCAAAAGTTTGGCAAGTTGGTTTGCACCTTTACCACATGTTATCTGTTCAGCCTAAGGTTTGGGTTCATTGTGATTTTGACTTCTGCTTGTTTGGGTTTTTTTTTCTCCTTCAGTTTTGATTGTAAGAAGTTTCAATGGGAGGAGTAAGAAAATATCAGTCAACAAGCCTCATCATGTGTAGAACTTTTCTGATTCAGGGTGTGTGTGTGTGCGTGCGTGCGTGTGTGTGTGTGTGTGTGTTTGTGTGTGTGTTGCGTGCGTGCGTGCGTGCGTGTGTGTGCGTGCGTGCGTGCGTGCATGTGCGTGTGTGTGCGGTGGCATGCGGGTGTGCATGCATGCGTGTGTGTGTGTGTTTGTATGTGTCTGTGTGTATGTGTGTGTACACACCTGTATGGGCATATGTATGTAGATGTGTACACATAATGTTGTTATTATATGTATATATGTGTGTGTGTGTGTTGGTGTGGCAGGTGTCTCCACCAGGTCCATGATAGGTCAGGATGACCTGATCAACCTGGCTGATGTCCTCATGTCCATCGTCAATGGACCCTTCCAGGTAAATAGGCTTTTTGTCTTTTTATTGGGGAGGGAGGTTGGGGGAGGTGAGCAAAATCAAAGGGTTTGGGTTTTTATTTGCATGGGTTGTAGATATTCAAGATGTGTTATTTCAGTTCTAGAAAGTGAATTGAGTGTTAGTTAAAAAGTTAAAGTCTGTCCCGAGCCATAAGGCTCATCAGGCCGGTGCTTATCCCGGTTTCTGTGGCGTTAAGCGACTGAGAGTCATAGACTCCCCCCTGGATAGGACGCCAGTCTATCGCAAGGTTAACCCCCAACACAAGGTTGGTACCCCTTTTACACCTGGGTGGGGTGAGAAAATAGCCGTAAAGTGCCTTTTCCAAGGGCACAACGCCATAGCGGAATAGCTGGGATCGAACCCGCAACCTTTAGATTACGAGTACAACGCCCTAACCACTAGGCCACAGCGGCGGTGAATTGAGTGTAATACATTTTTAAAAAAAGATATTATAATAATAATAATAATAATAATAATAATAATAATAATAATAATAATAACAATAATACATGGAAATTATATAGTGCTATATCTTGCAAGGACAAAGCAAAGAGCTTGTACTCAACTCATATAGGAACTAATTGGGGTTTTTTTTCATGATGAATAGACTTTGTATGTAGACAGTTAGCAGGTGTGTCATTTCAATTCCAAGAAAGAGAATGAGTGAAATACTTTGTTTTTTTAATTAATTTGATAATTTTGTGAAAACTTACTGATAATTTACAAGTAGTTTTGTGTATCATTGGAATGGTTTTGATTGAAAAGAATGAGAAACCCCAAAAAGTAATCTTAACACTGACTGCATGTTATACAAAAGGAAAGTGTAACCTCAGGTAAGAAGCTCCTTTGCCTCATCCAAACCTTCAAGAAAGAAAGCCAAATGCATATCACCTCTTAAGGCGTTCTCATCTGTTCACTCTCACTCATATCGATTAAAAAGACTCTGATATAAAACTAGAAGCACATGAAAATAACCAAACATGTTTTGGTGTTACTGAAAGCCAGCAATCAGACCATTTTATGTCTATTTTTTGTTATTTGAAGTGTCCACATCACAGTGAATATCAGGCAAAACCAGAAAAGCAGGCAGGGGAGTGTGGGTGCTGGAGAGGTGTGGTGTGTGTGTGTGTGTGCAGCGGGACAAGATCGAGGTGGACATGGTGGTGGACGCTGCCCTCTACCTGTGGTCCAAGTGCAAGGCCATCTTCCAGAAGTTCCAGACGGGCTCCATTGACAACCCCCCCTACCTGCAGAAAATGGACAACCCCCACAAGGTCAGTGTGTGTCATCAATCCCTGAGGCCTTTTCTACAGGAAAGAAAATATAACTGGGATGGACCACTCTTTGGTGTTGTCTCTATGTCTGTAACCTATTTTGGAAAACAGTTGTACAGATGAATTGGATCGTGTTGTTCAGTAATCTGAGTCAGTTTTAAAATTCATGGCATGTTGATCAGACAGGTTTGTGTACTCATGTTATTGAAAACATATTACACATTTTCTTTTCGACATTTGTTTTATGAGAGATTTTTTGTAATAAAACACCATTTTTGTTTTGCATTGAAATCCTGATTTGTTGCAAAAAATGAAATTCATTCAAAATGACAGAACTTGAGATTTACAGATTGTTTCTTTTTCCTTGAAAACATTTGTACGTATGATGCACACACATTCATCAATGCACATACACACAGATACACAGAATGATTGTTATATTTTGATGCAATTCTGAACTGTTCACACACACACAAACACACACACACACAGACACACACACACACACACACACACAAGCCTTCCCTCCCCCCCCTCTCTCTCTCTCTCTGTCTCTCTCTCTGTCTCTCTCTCTGTCTCTCTCTCTCTCTCTCCCCCTCCCCCCCCCCCCCCCTCCTCTCTCTCTCTCTCTCTCTCTCTCTCTCTCTCTCTTCTCTCTCTCTCTCTCTCTCTCTCTCTCTCTCTCCTCTCTCTCTCTCCTCTCTCTCTCTCTCTTCCCCCCCCCCCCCCCCCCTCTCTCTCTCTCTTTCTTTCACACAACCCTGGGAGCCAAAACTGAAAAAAACCCACCCAATCTCAGTCTTCAAACCTGCTACAAACTGCTGAAGGAAACAACAACTAGGGGTGATTGTTGCAGTGGATGTTTTTTTATTTTATTTTTATCATTATTATTATTGTTGTTGTTGTTGTTGTTGTTATCATCATCATCATCATTATTATTATTATCATCATTATTATCATTATCATTATTATTATCATTTTGTTATTGTTGTTGTTGTTGTTGTTGCAGTGGATGTACCTGCTGGACTCGGTGCACCAGGCCCTGGGCTGGACAGGCATCAGCAGCGTGGACCCCACACTGACCGCTGAGGTGGTGCTGAGACTGGCCATGGTGTACGAGAGCTCTGCCCAGCTGGAGACCATGGACGGTAGCCTCCTGCTTCTTTCTTTCCCTCTTTGGCTTTCCATCTGCTCACTCACTTCTGGCTGGTTATCTGTCGGTCGTTTTGGGCTGGGGTTTGGGGGGGGGGGGGGGGGGGGGTCTTTTTTGTGTGTTCCTTTTTTTTGTGGTGTGTCTGCTGTTGGATTTTTTTTTCCTTTTGTGTGTGTCTTTGATGGATTTCTGTCTTTGGGTCTTTTCTGTCCTTTGTGTTTTCATTATATTTCTGTCCTTTGTGTCCCCTGTTGGATGTCTGTCCCTTGTGTCTTTTGTGTCCTTTGTGCCCCCTGTAGTATGTCTGTCCTTTGTGTTTCCTGTTGAGTGTTTGTCCCTTGTGTCTTTTTTGTGTCCCTGTTGGATTTCTGTCCTTTGTGTTTCTGTTGGATTTCTGTCCTTTGTGTTTCTGTTGGATTTCTGTCCTTTGTGTCTCTGTTGGATTTCTGTCCTTTGTGTCTCTGTTGGATTTCTGTCCTTGTGTCTCTGTTGGATTTCTGTCCTTTGTGTCTCTGTTGGATTTCTGTCCTTTGTGTCTCTGTTGGATTTCTGTCCTTTGTGTCTCTGTTGGATTTCTGTCCTTTGTGTCTCTGTTGGATTTCTGTCCTTTGTGTCTCTGTTGGATTTCTGTCCTTTGTGTTTCTGTGGATTTCTGTCCTTTGTGTTTCTGTGGGATTTTTGTCCTTGTATGTCTGCCTGTTGGATTTCTATCCTTTGTGTTTCCATTGGATTTGTCTCCTTTGTGTTGCCATTTAATTTCTGTCCTTTGTATTTTCTATTGGATTTCTGTCCTTGTCTGTCAGTCTCTGTTCATTGTGGCTTGTGTTTTCATTTCTTACTCCTGCATGGTCTGGTAAGCCTCTAAAAGAACAGAATATTAACACTATAACACTATGTGTGTGTGTGTGTGTGTGTGTGTGTGTGTGTGTGTGTGTGTGTGTGTTGTGTGTGTGTGGTGTGTGTGTGTGTGTGTGTGTGTGTTGATGTGTGTGTATGTGCGTGTGTGTGTGCGTGCGTGTGTGTGTGTGTTGGTGTGTGTGTGTTGGTGTGTGTGTGATT
This sequence comes from Stramonita haemastoma, assembly GCA_030674155.1. Lineage (NCBI taxonomy): Eukaryota > Metazoa > Mollusca > Gastropoda > Neogastropoda > Muricidae > Stramonita > Stramonita haemastoma. The sequence goes on along the minus strand of CM060329.1, from coordinate 33,185,841 downwards.
GTGTGTGATTGTGTGTGTGTGTGTGTGTGTTTGTGTGTGTGTGTGTGTGTGTGTGTGTGTGTGTGTGTGTGTGTGTGTGTGTGTGTGTGTGTGTGTGTGTGTGAGAGTGTGTGTGTGTGTGAGTGTGTGTATGTGTGTGTTTGTGTGCTCACACGCATGCGTGTGTGTATATGTACACATGTGTGTGTGTTCAAATTCCTTTAATGTGTGTGTGTGTGCGTGCATGAGGATGGGGGTAATGTATGTACAATTTAACTTCAACCCATACTATCAAGCCATGAGTTTGACAGTGTAACTGACATCTACTTCGTCCTTTGTACAACAGACACTATAGCCAAGTGGTTAAGACCATTTGGCTTTAATCCTGTGAGTTCATGAAGTGGTGGGTTTGAATCTCTGCAGCCCTGTCTGGGGAATTAGGGATGGGGATTTTTGTTATCTCCCAGGTCAGCTTAAAGCGCTGACCTACCAGTTTCTTTACTCCTTTCATGTACACACACACACAGAAGATCAAGTAAGCATGTTAAAGATCCCATAATCCATATCAGTGTTTGGTGGGTTACAAAAACACGAACATACCTAGCATGCATCCTGCACACAAAAAACAAGTGGGCATGTGTCATCTGAGGCCAACAGGCAGACCTCCTGCAGGGTCACAAGCACAGGAGAAAACCAGGCACTACACCACCCCACTGTCTAAGTAAAAAAAAGAAAAGAGAAAAAGTGAAGGTATCCCATAACCTAGGCGGTCGTAAGGGAATGAGGCATCAAAGACCTCATCTTCTCTAGGGGTCAGCATGTTGAGGGCGGTGCCCATCTCCTCTCCCTTACTACTGTACCTTCCCTGACCCTAAAGAGGGCAGGTACCCATTTACAGCTGGGTGAACTGGGTGAACTGTACTGAAGCCAAGGCACGCAAACGGTCACCCATCCAACTGGTAACCACGCTTGACGCTGCTTAACCTGACTGGGGGAAAGCAAGTGCTCTGACCACTGAACTATCCCGCCCCTTACCGTCTAAGTACACCCAGAGAAAAGAGAAACCAATCATGTTGCTTTATAGCCCTGCCGACCACACAGGCCATATCAGGGAAAAGAGAAAAAGAGAAAAAAAAAAACAACAACCTTTTTTCACACGAGGTAGTAGTAGTGACTTTTTTTTTTACTTGAACACGATATGGCTTTGACCACGGGTGTCAAAGGCACCCCTAAGCCTCGAGGGGTCAGTTCAAGCCGCCGTTATGTCCTTGACCCCTGACAGAGAGTCGCAGCCCTCGCTCCAAACTGGACCGGGAGGAGACTCAGGGGACGGAGGTCGGGGGTCAGCCCAGCGCCCGCGGCCCCTCCCAGACCCCCCGCGGTAGGGCCCTTGCCTGTCGCCTCCCCCTCTTGAGTTTGCTGTGCACTGATGGCACCCAGGTGGAGGTGGGGGAGGACGAGGAGGAGGAGTATGGTGGTTTTGGTGGTGGTGGTTTTGGTGGTGGTGGTTTTGGTGGTAGTTGTGCTAGCTCACGCCCCGCCTCACGTCCCGCCTCACGTCCCGGCTCACGTCCCGGCTCACGTTCCGGCTCACGCCCTGCTTCCGGTTTGTGTGCCGTGTTTTGTTTGGAGTTGGAAAGCACTTAACCATGTTGTGGGGGGGGGGGGGGGGGGGGTGGGAGGGGGAGGGGGGGAGGAGGGTGAGGGAGGGGAGGGGGGAGGGGGGGGTGGTGTGGTGGGGGGGGTGGGGGGGGGGGGGGGGGGGGAGTGATGAGTGAGTAGTGTGTGTGTTTTTTGTGTGATGTGTGTGTGTGTGTGTGTGTGTGTGTGTGTGTTGTGTGTGTGTGTGTTGTGTGGTGTGTAGTTTGTGGGTGTAGTGTGTGTGTGTGTGTGTGTGTGTGTGTGTGTGTGTGTGTGTGTGTGCGCAGCGTGTGTGTATGTGTGTGTGTGTGTATGTGTGTGTGTTGTAGTGTGTGTGTGTGTGTGTGTGTGTGCGCGTGCGTGCACACATGTGAGAGAGAGAAAGGGAGAGGAGAAGATGAGGGAGGAGAAGAGAGGGAGGAGGAGAGGGAGAGGAGAGAGAGAGAGAGAGAGAGAGAGGGTGTGTGTGTGTGTATGTGTATGTGTGTATGTGAATGTGGGGGGGGGGGGGGGGTGAGTGGGAGGGTGGATAAGTGATGGGTAGCATGTGTTTTTGTGAATGCATGTATGTGCATGTGTGCATGGATGCATGGGTGGTGCATACATGGATACATATATGTGCGTGCATGTGTGTGTGTGTGTGTGTGTGTGTATGTGTGTGTGTGTGTGTGTGTGTGTGTGTGTGGTGTGTGTGTGTGTGTGTGTGTGTGTGGTGTGTGTGTGTGTGTGTGCACGCATGTGTTTACAAAAGTGACTGTGTGCATGGATGCATGCATTCATGCTGAAAATGTGTGGTGAGTTGTGGAGTATGTGTGTGTGTGTGTGAGTGTGTGTGTGTGTGTGTGTGTGTGTATGTGTGTGTGTGTGTGTGTGTGTGTGTGTGTGTGTTGTGTATATGTGTGTATGTGTGCACGTGTGTATGCATGTATCCATACATGAATGTGTGCTTGCATGCATGTAAACTAATAGAGTTTGACTTAACATAGGCGTGTGTACTGACCCAGTTTCTGATATTAAAAGAACTGTGTGCTGGTGCCGTGACATAAAAAACAAGAAATTCTCATCTCACGACTTCTGAACATAATGGGACTGAAAATGCGTAGCGCTGCTGTTATACGCCTAAGTCAGGCCCAGCACATCTGACTTTAGCGTGGGAGAGAACTGTTATCTGTTAAGTCTTTCTGGGGAAAAAAAGGCAAGGGAATGGACCAAGACAGCACAAATTAATTAGATCCAAAGGTGACAGGAAGAAAAGGAAGAAGTCAGACAGCAAGAGAGGGGATAGAAAAGGGAGAAGTCCTAGCACAGAACTACCAGAAGGCATTTGTGCTGACAGGTTCCTGGCATCCCCATGGGGCAAACCATTGACTTGTAAACATTCCCATAGTTTTCAGCTTAACTTTGTTCTGATAGAAAGGTCACCAATTTTTCATTCAGTGTATAGGAACAGTCAGTCTCAGGTGGATTTCCAGATAGATGAGGGAGACAGACTGCCTATTCTGGGTGATCCTTAGGGTGTTGTGTTCAGCTAGGAAATGCTCAATTATTGGGATGTATTGACATCATCTTTTTTGTTTGTTTCGTTTGTTCCTTGGCTGGAGCTCCCAGGTTTACTGATAGTGAGATTTTGCGTATACTTCTGTTTTTGCCCACCATGAAGGTAGCCACAGTTCCGACTGTGGGGATGATGTCTAAACATGACACAATGTGCAATCAAAACCCAAACCGAGCACATGGGCATGCTGGTTATTTATGGTTGTGTCTGTCATCTGTTAAAAAAAACCCAAACTTTATTATCTCTAGAGAAATTCCAGTATGTTTATCTGTGCCACTGGCCATATCTGGCCTGTTGTTCTAGGAAAAGGGAATGGGGTTTTGATGGATGTGCAAGACATTCTGCAGGTGAATCTACTACCCCCCCACACTCATTAAAAGCCAGTGGACAGGAACCAGTGATATTGTTTTTTTTTTAAATGATGACAGTAATGCTAATCCATTATAATAAACATGATTATTGTAATAATGATGAAAATAGCAATTTACTGATAATAATTGGAATAACGATGATGACAATGATGATAATGATAATAACAAAACGTTTTAGTACTAAGTCCTTTTTTTTTTTTTTTTTCTTTTTTTGTTGTTTTGTTTTAAACCAAAGCATTTCAACACATCCTCCTTGTCTACTTAATTAATACTGCAGGTGTAGACAAAAATGCCAAGAAAGAACAAAGGAAAAAAAGCCGGCAAAAACAGAAAGGGGACAAGAAGAAGAAAGGGAAAGAAGAAAAAGCGGAAGAGGAGAAACTGGAAGACGAGATAACGGAAGAAAAGAAAGAAGACGGAGGAGAGAAAGCGGAAAAACAACAGGAAAAAAAGCGGACGAAAACAGAAACTGAAAGAAAAGAAAGCGAGCGAAGAGAAAGCGGAAGAAGTGAAAGTGGAAGAGAAGGTAGTGGAAGAAGAGAAAGTGGAAGAAAAGAAAGCGGAAGAAAAGACGACGGAAAAAAAGAAAGTCGTTGTGCGGGGGAGAAAAACTTTCAAACGAAAAAGAGGTGAGTTTTTGAGGTCCGGTTGGAAATCCTGGAGTATGGGGTTTGTTACAACGAAGTGCTGTTGTGCTCTCCGTGTGCTGTGGTTTTTGTCTCTCTGCCATCTTGTAGTACTGAGGGGGAAGAGGGGAAGGTGGGAGCGGAGGGGGGTGGGGTGGGGGTGAGGAGGACAGCATTGGGAGGGAGGGGGGTTAGGTGACCTATTAGATGGGGTTTTTTGGTGTTTTTTTTGTACTTTGTAATTTGTAATGCAAGTTTATTTTTGTTTTTGTTTTTTTCTGTTGCGGTCAAAACTAGGTGAAGGTTGTGGTGTAGTGTCATTAAGTTTTTATGTAGAAAATGTCTTGTTGGCGTGTTGGTCAATTTTGCATGTCAGTTGTCCTATCTCTGTCTGTCAATTTGTCTGTCTGCCTCTGTGTGTGTGTGTGTGTGTGTGTGTGTGTGTGTGTGTGTGTGTGTGTGTGTGTGTGTGTGTGTGTGTTGTCTGTCTGTCTGTCTGTCTGTCTGTCTGTCTGTCTGTCTGTCTGTCTGTCTGTCTCTGTCTGTCTCTGTCTGTCTGTCTGTCTCTCTCTGTCTCTCTCTCTGTCTCTCTCTCTGTCTCTCTCTGTCTCTCTCTCTGTCTGTCTGCCTGTTTGTCTCTCTGTCTCTGTCTCACTCTGTCTCTGTCTCTCTCTGTCCTGTCTGACTCTGTCTGTCTGTCTGTCTGTCTGCATGTCTGTCTGTCTGTCTGCATGTCTGTCTGTCTGTCTGTCTGTCTGTCTGTCTGTTGTGTTATTGTAGAGCTTGGAGGGACTTGTAAGTGGGTGGAGAAATGAAATGCTTGTTTTCCGGAGTATATGTTTATTTTCCACTTAAAACCCAAAATTGTTGTTTGAATAATTTCATGGCTACATTAATGGTACATTGAATAAGCAGTACATTGGCTGATTTTTCATCATGCCATCCATCTAAAGCAAGATTGTGTGTGATTTTGGTGTGTGAGGGATGAGTGTGTGTGTGTGTGTGTGTTGTGTGGTGTGTGTGTGTGTGTGTGTGTGTGTGTGTGTGTGTGTGTGTGTGTGTGTGTTCAGGTCTTTTTGTATATATAATGTTTATATTGTCTTGCCATTGTGGATAATAAAACATGCAGTACCAAGATGTTAGTTTTGGTTATTATAGTGCTACATATACATCTTCTTTTTCATCATCATCATCTTCCTTGTCATCTTCGTTTTTTGGGAGGAGGGTTATTATCATCAAAAGCAGGGATAGTAATAGCAGTCATAGCAGCAGTAATCGTAATATCAGAACATGTTTTTGTTTTTGTTACTTTTAGAAGTAGTCGTAACATTAGAAGTAGTGGGAGTAGAAGTAATAGAAGTAGAAGTGGGCTTTTAAAAATAATGTTCTGCAGCTAGAGCTTTGGAGTTCACCAATGGTGAGATTTTTGTATTTGCAACTGCTCCCCCTCCTCCCCCCCCCCCCCCACCAACCATTTAGGTAGCTGCATTCCAACTTTGGGGATGCTGTCTAAACATGACACGTATGTGCATGCATTTAAAAAAAAAAATTGTCATCCGTTCCTACAGACACAAAATGGCTTACTTTTCCCTAAAGGCAGAACAGGGTTTTAACATCTGCACAAGATGTTCTGCGTGCATTCGCACATGGGGCTTTGGTCTATAGTGTGATCCATAGGACTTTGACATTCAGTTTGATTTTGTTATCAAACTGGGAAGGAAGGGCACAGCTGGAAATCAAACCCAGAACCTCACAGTGTACTTGTTATGCAGATGAATGTCTTTGACCTTTCTGCCATCTTCTGTCTCAGTAGTAGGAGTACTAGTGATGATGGTGGTGGTGGTAGTGGAAGTAGCAGTTGAAGTAGAAGTAGTAGTAGTTCTAAAAGTAGTAGGAGGAGGAGGAGGAAGAGTAGTAGTAGTAGAAGTAGTAGTAGTAGTAGTAGTAGTAGTAGTAGTAGTAGTAGTAGTAGTAAGAGCGTCATTGCTATCATTGTCGTTATCGTCATTGCCATCCTCATGATCATCATTATTATTGTTATTGCTGTTGATGTTCATGATGATGATGATATAATTGTGGAGCTCTTTACATACATCTGTATGTAAATGAAATGCATCTGTGCACTTTTATAAATGCATGCATGGGTTTCATTTGCAATAGTGCACATTATGTAAATTAAAAAGAGAGAGAGAGAGAGAGAAGAGAGAGGAGAGAGAGAGAGAGAGAGAGAGAGAGAGAGAGAGAGAGAGAGAGAGAGAGAGAGAACTGATATATACTTGTATAGATCATATATGGTGTATGTTACACAGCACACACACACACACACACATACACACACACACACACACACACACACACATACACACACACACATACACACACACTCACACATATACACATACACACACACATGCACACACACACGCACACGCATGAATGCACGCATGCATGTAACTCGCACGTGCACACACACACACACACACACACACACACACACACACACACACACACACACACACACACACACACACACACACACACCCCCCCCCCACACACACACACACACATCCCCCCCACACAACCCACCTCCCCCCCCCCCCCCTCCCCCCTCAAAACAACCCTCACTAAAACTAAACAACACTTCCCACCTCTTGTCTCAACACCAACAGCGCTGAAGGAATCGAAGACGACGATGACGGAGGCAGGAGGGGGGGAGGTGGAGGGGAGCCAGGGCAGCCTGGTGTGGCAGAGCGCCCGCCACATGGCGCGGCAGCAGCTGGCCCAGGCCCGCCACATCCTGACCCTGGGGCTGGACAACGTCAACTACGCCCGCACCGCCGTCGCCCTCAACGACGGCAAGTCCATCGCCGACATCAGCTGGAACAAGGTGGGGGAGAGTCGGGGGGGATGACTGAACTCTTTTAGCCTAAAAAAAACCCCAACCCCCCCCCCCCCCCTAAACTCTTTAGCCTACAGCCAGGGAAATTTTGTCTTCCCTTCAACCCCTCCTCAAACTCTCCCACCCCTTCCTTTTAAAAACAAAATTTTTTTTTGTTACATTAAAAAAAAAAGTTAATTATTTTTTTCTCCCCCCCACTTCCTACTCCCCCCCCTCCCCCCCCCCCCCACCCCCCCGGAATGTGTATTGGAAAACAAGATTCTGGATTAAGATTTGATGTTACGGAGGTAAAAGAATAGATTTTCTGAAAGGGAAATTAAATAAATAATGAACGGAAAGATGTTTGATGTTGATTTGTTCAGTGTTAGGATCCACACGCATATTTAAAAAAAAAATTATTAAAAAAAAAAAATCTTATGATCCAGACCAAAAACAAAAACTATGCCACATTTTTTATGGGGTTCAGGCGTATTGCCTGAAGTGGCAGAAAAGATTTTTCTGAGATTTTGTGAGGAGATGGGGAGAGTTGTGTTTTAGGTTTGGAAAAAAAGAGGGGTGGAGTCGTGTTTTGAATTCAGATACCCACACATTCACATGCAAAACATTAATGCGTGCATGCACATACACATGCATGCACTCATGCAGGTATGCCCATATGCATGCATGTGCACATACTGCATCACAACATCACACACACACACACACACACACACACACACACACACACACACACACCACACACATACACACACACACACATACACACACACACACACACACACACACACACACACACACACACACACACACACACACACACACTGACAAACAAGTCCCCACTACACAAACAATATATACAAAACTCCAACAAATATCATCTAATATACCATTAACTGGTTGTATGCTGAGAACATTTTTCACTGACAGCGGAAAAACGTGGAATGGTTTGACGTTGATGTGGTTTTTCAGAGAGTGATAGAAGACACTGAGTCAGACAGCGGGGTAAGTGCTGATAGGCATGGTGTGGCTACAGGAGTGATGTGCACGTGTGTTCAGAACAACCCAGCATGCCTCATGTGTGTGCTCACTTGCACACTGACGTAGACATATGTTGAAATAGAGACACACTTACCTGTAGGTAATGTATAAGGATGTGTGTGTGTATGTGAATGTTTGTGTGTGTGTTCACGCAATCGTGCCCATGCACTCACCCCCGCCCCACATACCATTCACACCACACACATTCTCACATAAATTCCACTTTTCGTTAGAGTAGGCCATTGTGTGCCAGTGGAACAGATGACATTTACAAAATTGCATACACACGGGACTGGATGTAAAAAGCACAAGGGTGCTTATCCCATTATCCTTGATATAAAAGAATAAAAAAAACAAAAAACCCATAAACACATCAATCACACACGCATGCATGCATGCATGCATGCACACACACACTCACGCGCAACACACACACACACACACACTCACACTCCCACACACACACACACACACACACACACACACACACTCATGTTGATTCTTTTCTGACTGTGCTATTGGTTGGCTAGTTTATTGCCACTGCTCTGCTTATGTCCTTGTCTTTTACCCTCCCCTTCCATCCCCTGTCGTCCCATCCCCCCCCCCCCCCCCTTCCTTTATCTGTGCTTTTTCCTTCCTCTGCTGAGTGTTTGTGTGATGGTGGTGGTGGTCTGGATCTTGGGGTTCAATTCTTGCTTGTAGTGAGTGTATGTGTGTATGTGTGTTGTGTGTGTGTGTGTGTGTGTGTGTGTGTGTGTGTGTGTGTGTGTGTGTGTGTGTGCGTGCGCACATACACACACATGTGTGCATGCATGTGTGTGCTTTCCTGCTTATCACTACTGATAAGATTTCCAAATACCCCACCCTTGCCTGTGATGCTTTGAGATCTCTTTCCCACCCCACCCACCCACCTCCTCCTCTTCCTCCCCAACCTCCCTCTCTTTTTCCCCCGCGTTAGCATAGTGTGTGGTGAGGTGAGGTGTTTGGGTAGAATACTAACTAACTTCTCACTGGTTCTGATTCTGCCACACTGAGTTCTGTTTGTGGGGGCTGGGCTGAGGTGCATTGGGGTGCAGTGCAGTGCTCTCTTGTCCTTTGATGCACACACAGAGCCAGTAGCTGAAACTGCTGGAACTGAAGCAGACTGGGTGTATTCCTTTGAATGATTTGAGGTGTAGTAAGGAAGGTGGCTTCTGCCTTATTTGAAGCAATGAGGGTGGTGGGGGTTTTTTTGTGTTTTTTTTAAATTGACACCTGCAAAAATTGCTGTACATGATTTAAAGTACACAGAGGTGGTTGTAGATTGTTTCCTGAGTTGAAATGTACATTGATTGTTGCTCAAAATTTTAAAGAATCCAAAGAGTATTCTACTGGAGTTGAAACATACAAAGGCTGTTGCTGATTATTTGAAAGGCCACAAGATTGTTGTTGGTGATTTGAGACACACAAAGATTGTTATTGGTGATTTGAAACACATCAAGATTGTTGTTCATGTTTGGAAACACTCAAAGATTGTTGTTGATGATTGGAAACAGCTAAGGATTGTTATACATGGTTTGAAACCCTCAGAAAAAATAGTTGATGATTTGAAACACACAACAATTTTTGCTGAGGATTTGAAACAAAACAAATATTGTTGTATTGTTGTACATGGATTGATGCACCTGAAGATTGCTATACATATTACGAAGCAGACAAAAGTTTCAAGTTAGACCAATTATTAATTTTAAGGGGGGGGGGGGGGGAGGGCTACTCATATAGTTTTTGTTGTTATTGTGCCTCACAGAATTTTTTCTGTAAATTAAAAAAAAAGACTTTTATGGAACAAGGTAAACTGAAAAAAAAGTTCAAAGATCTAGCCTATTTTATATGTTTCTCTTGTCCTTTTTTTTGAGTATAATCTGTAACAAAAACCGAACACAAAAGATTTTTATCAATGCTAGTTTTTTTGTTTTTTTTTTAAGTTTCAGCTTTGACCATCCTAAAAGAAGTCACTGTCATAGCTTTACATAAAGAGGCATGAAAATGCTCAAATTTTAATAAATATTACACATGAAAATGCTCAAATTTTAATAACATATTACACATGAAAATGCTGAAATATGTATAACATGTTACACATATAAACCAACATCATATCATGAGAAAGGGATATTTGGTTTCGTGAAGGGAACGAGAAAAGTGATAACTGTAGCAGCTTCTCTGTTAGATCAGCACAAACTGGAGTTCATCCTTTGTGGCATATGATGTAAGATCACTTTGGCTGATAAATGGTGAATGCAGATCCTGACTTTTATCACAGATTTTTGTGCTTTGGTTGGTCTGATATTGGACACCATGTTTTATAAACATGCTCGCATAAACTCAGGGTCTTTTTTTTATGTCTGGTGTTTTAGTTTTTTAACCTGAAAAACATCTGTTTGGGAGCAGTCAAGGTGCATGAAATGAAGTTTTTGTTTTCTTTTTGGTTTGGTTTGTTTTGTTTGTTTTGGAAGCCTTTTTGCTAGTGATAGAAAGAAAACTCACATGTGATGAAGAAGAAGAAGAGAAGGAGGGAGGGGGGCAGAGAGAGAGAGAGAGAGAGAGAGAGAGAGAGAGAGAGAGAGAGAGAGAGAGAGAGAGAGAGAATACTTGCATGATTTATGTACAATTATGCACATTTGCGTATGTGAGTGAGAGAGTGGGTAAGTGATTGAGTGTGTGTGTGTGTGTGTGTGTGTGTGTGTTGTGTGTGTGTGTGTGTGTGTGTGTGTGTGTGTGTGTGCGTGCGTGTGCATCTGTGCGTGAGCATGTATGCATGTGTGCCTGTTTGGGAAGGAGACAGATGGAGAGAGAGAGAGCATTCAAAAGTGCAATGCTAATTTGTATTACTTGGCCCTGGGTGCCTGAGATATGGACAGTGTGTGATGTGTCCACTCTTGAGAATGAATCATGCAGGTTGGCATGCCTGGCTCTTGTTGTTTCCTTACAGACTTTTCTGTTTGTTTTAGGTTGGTTTGTTCATTTCATTTGGCGTTTTTGTTGGATTGAATCGTGTGAATAGACAAGGCATTCAGGTTGTGTGTCATATCGCAAAAATAATTGATGCTCTGCATCTTGAAGCTTTGTAAAACAGTCTGTTTATTGCAGAAAAATGGTTATTGTCTGAGGTTGGTTGGGGGGGGGGGGGGCTATTCTTTAAAAATTATGTCAATTTCTTTTTAGAAAGTTTATTTCAGTTTTAGATACTTTTAGATATCTAAAAAATGTTCCTCATATAACATAACTTTAAAAAAAAAAAAAAAAATTTTGTCTTAATATTTCTTTAGTTTCCTCATCGCTAAAAAAAAAAAAAAAAAGAAACAAAAAAAAATTTGATATCATCGAACTTCCCCCCCCCCCCCCCCCCAAAAAAAAGGTACACACATCAAAAAACTACCTGTATAAAAAAAAACACGCACACACATGTCATTGCAGGATTTGAACCCGGACGTCTTCCAAGTGGACAGCGGGCGCGGGGAGGGGCAGACTGGGGTGGAGGGGGGTGGGGGGGTGGAGGAGGCAGCAGCAGTGGGGGCGGGGGCGGTGAACCCTGACGACCTGGTGCCCCCACCATGAAGGGGTCGGCCACGGCGGTGTGGAACACGGTGAAGGACCTGCACCTGGAGCTGATCCTGATGTACCACCGCGTCACCCTCAAGCTGGCCAACCTGGCCAGTCCTGGTAGGTAGACGTCCCCCAGGATGCTGTCTTCTTCTTCTTCTTCTCTCGTTCGCTCTACACTGTCAGATGTGTCTGGGAAAAATAATGGCATGTCCTTTCCAGCTCCTCTCGTGGGCCGTACAGCTTGGTCTGTAGGGTTACCTCCGTCGGCCACACTTTCTTCCTCAGGTCGCTGAATAGCGTACACCCTTGAAGGATGTGCTCGCCTGTCTGGTGTTCACAGGGGAGAAGGAGCAAGTTTCAGTTTTGTGGACATATGGTGGTTTAGCCTGTTGTGCCCAGTGTGGAGTCTTAGAATTGTGACTTGATCTTCTCTTTTGAGGTGGTGGTAGTCATCCTTCTCTACTCTAGGTCGGGCCATAGATTTGATGATTCCCATCATGCTATGTCATCTTTGCCTTGAACCCTCTTGCATTATCATTATTATTATTATTATTATTATTATTATTATTATCATTATTATCATCATTATC
>CM060329.1:33166057-33168557 GCA_030674155.1 Stramonita haemastoma | reverse complement strand
GATTGGAAAAGTTCAGGCACAATAAGGGGATCAAACACATCATGCATTTTATGGAGTGTGCGTTACCACTGAGCTTTAATTACTGATCCGTTTGAAGTTGTGTTGCATTCCAGTAGAATTTGATCTTTTTTATCTATCCTGGAAGGACATGAATATATGGTTTTCTTTAAAATGCATAATTGATCTTCTGCATGTGTTATGATATACATGAAAGATGAAAGCACTGCAGGTCTGCACTTGAAATTTACCTGGAAGATTGTAACAATTCCACTTCTTAATCACCAGACTCAGAGATCGGACCCATGACTTCATAGGCCCTTGGATTTAAAGCCGGATGGTCATTAAACCATGAGCTATAGTGTCCATCAGTATTTAATTTATTTATTTATTTTATATGGAGGTGATGAAATAAGTTCATGTGCTTTTTTAATCCAGTCCCGTGTGTATGCAGTTTTGTAAATATTGTCATCTGTTCCACCGCATCAATGCGTACTCTTATGAAAAATGGAACAGGATTTACATGTGCGCAAGAAGTTCTGCGTGCATTTGCAAGGCCTTGGTTTACAATCTCATCTGAAGGACCTTTTAGAAGAGTAAAGTCACATGATGTTAACTCCAAGAGGGAAAACCCCTCGACCTGGATCGAACCCGGGTCGTCATAATTGCGAGCCAAGTTCTGACACTACTAAGGCTAAACTATTAGAATGTTGTGTTGAGTTGTGACGTGGCTAAACCACGTAGTCCAAATAACTGAAACTTGCTCCTTCTCCCTGTGTGCCTGTGGTAAAGAAAACCAGACAGGCAAGCACATCCTTCAAAGGTGTACGCTATTCAGCGACCTGAGGTAGAAAGTGTGGCTAACGACGGAGATAAATAACCCTACAGCCAAAGCTGTACGCCCACGAGAGGAGCTGCAAAGGACATTTCGCCATTATTTTTCCCAGACACATCTGACAGTGTAAACCAACGAGAGAATAGGAAGAAGAAGGAGTTGTGACAGGGGTTGTTGTGTGTTGTTGCAGGTGCCCAGCTACGGGTGTGAACTGAAGGTGTGGGGGCTGAACCCCAACGAGCGCTATGTGTTCGCGGTGGCGGCCTACACGGCTGACGGCACGCTGATCGGCAACAGCATCGGGGAGACCAGCAAGCCCATCCTGGCCTCCCAACCCCCTCCCCGTCTCATGACTGGGCTTTCCTCAGTCAGGTTGTGTGTGGGGTGGGGAGTTGGAGAGGGGGGGGGAGAGAGAGAGAGAAGTTTGGGGTGGGGTGTGGGAGGGGATTGGGAGGGGTGTTGGGGGGGTGTAGGGGGTGATGTGTGTGTGTTGGAGGGAGGATTGTGTGTGTGTGTGTTAGGGGGGAAGAGTAGTGTGTGTGTGTGTGTGTGTGTGTGTGTGTGTGTGTGTTGTGGAGGAGGTGTGTGTGTGTGTGTCGTTGGTGTGAGTGTTTGTAGTATGTAGTGTGTGTGTGTGTGTGTGTGTGTGTGTGTGTGTGTGTGTGTGTGTGTGTGTGTGTGTGTTGTGTGAGGGGGGAAGGTTGTGTGTGGTTAGGGGGGATGATGGGTGTGTGTGTGTGTGTGGAAATGTCTGCATATGTGAATGTCACTTTTCTATCAGTGAATCTAAAAAAAAAGAAGAAAAAAGAATCAAATATTCATTCATGAAACCAAACACACACACAGACACTCAACACACACGCCACACACAACACACAACACACACACACACTAAAAACCTATCATTCAATAGTCTTCTCCCCTATCCAACCTTCCTATCCTATCCTATCCTAATCCTATCCTATCCTGGCCTATCCCAGATTTCGTACCAAGTGGGGCCACTACCCGACAGCGCGGAAGGCCAGTGAGGTGTTGTGGGATCACTTCCTGGCCCAGCCCCCCCCGCCAGAGGGCATGACTGTCATCACTGAGGCCAAGAGGGACTTCACCCTCACCCTCCTCAAGTCAGTCCATTTTTCGTCACTCTGTTTTGTTGTAGTCTTGGGTTGTGTATCTCGGTTGTGTTGTATTGTCTTTTTTTTTGTCTTTTTTGTTTTTTTGTTGTATTTTTATTTTATTTTATACCACTTTGTGTCACAGCAGATTTCTCTGCATGAAATTTGGGCTGCTCTCCCCGGGGAGAGCGCATCGCCACAAGTGCAGCGCCTACCCATTTAAAAATTTTTTTTTTTACATACAGCCCCGAGCTGCCCTGGGGACTCCAACTCTCCGATTTTTCCTCAGGGATGTGTCTAAACACAACACCTGTGTGCATGCTGGTTTTTTATAATTTTGTCATCTGCTCCTACCGGCACACAATGGCCTGCTTTTCTGAAAGGCGGAACGGGGTTTTGACGTGTGTGCAAGATGTTCTGCGTGCATTCGCACATGGGGCCTCGGTTTATAGTCTCGTCTGAATGTACTGTATTGTACTGCATTGTAGGATGCTGTATTGTATTGTATGTACTGCACTGTATTGTATTTTGTGTTGCATTTTATATTGTGTTG
>CM060329.1:33148557-33151057 GCA_030674155.1 Stramonita haemastoma | reverse complement strand
AATATTTTTTATTACAAAGTGAAGTGTTTTGATTACAGATTTGAATGGTTTGATAGTGAAATATATTGATTGGACTATAAACATGAACATTTCAATCATGAACCGCAACATTTTGATTACCGAAACAAACATTTTGATTACAAGTCAAAAATGTCAATCACAAACTGCAATATTTTGATATGAACTAAAACACTTTTTAGTACAAGGCAGAATATTTTGACCGTGAACTGGAATATTTTGCCGCTGACGTGAAACGGCTGTGGGTTGGTTTCAGGTGCGGCCCCCCTCCCATGTTCCCCATACCCCCTGAGATTGAGGACACGCCCCGCACATACCGTTCGGACATGTCCAAGATGGACTCGAACCGCGTGGACCCGGAGTCCCTGCCTCTGTCCACCACAGCCACCATCCAGGCCCTGACCAAAACCTTCAACTTCTTCAAGAGATCTGTGGTCAGTGTGTGTGTGTGTGTGTGTGTGTGTGTGTGTTGTGTGTGTGTGTGTGTGTGGGTGTGTGTGTGTGTTGTGTTGGTGTGTGTGTGTGGTGTGGTGTGTGTGTGTGTGTGTGTTGTGTGTGTGTGTGTGTGGTGTGTGTGTGTGTGTGTGTGTGTGTGTGTGTGTGTGTGTGTGTGTGTTGTGTGTGTGTGTGTGTGTGTGTGTGTGTGTGTGTGTGGTGTGTGTGTGTTGTGTGTGTGTGTGTGTGTGTGTGTGTGTTGTGTGGTGTGTATGTGTTGTGGTTTGTGTTGTGTGTGTGTGTGTGTGTGTGTGTTGTGTGTGTGTGTGTGTGTGGTGTGGTGAGTGTGTTGTGTGTGGTGTGTGTGTGGGTGTGTGGTGTGTAGTATGTGTGTGTGTGTGTGTGTGTGTATGTGTGCGTGTGTGGTTGAGCACAAAGAATACTGATGAAAGCAACAAAGCAAACCACCAACAGAAACTAAATTCAGGCTGAGAGAGAAAGTAAAAAAAGAAAACTTCAAGTCACCCAAATTTCTAAAACAAAACGGAGGGATAACAGTGCACAAAATTTTCTTACATTATATGCATGTATTTGATAGATATTTCAAGCTTTGAAAGAGAAGAATAACAATAACAATAACAATGACAATAAACAAGCCAAAGAAAAGATCACAACACAGACCCAACACCACACACACACACACACACACACACACACACACACACACACACACACACACACACACACACACATGCACGCCACACACGTATATATCAATGTCAGTCTAAAGCATTGCTGTATAGGACAAACCTTGGATGTTTGTAAAGAAATAGTAACTGTTTCAAAACATCTAACACATCCCCCCCCCCAAAAAAAAAAAAACCCAACAAAATCACTAAAACAAACTATGAACTCCAAAAAACCCAACAAACCTCCCCCTAAACAAAGACTACACCGCTCAACCACCCCCCAAGAAAAAAAAAAAAAATGTCACGTCACACACACATAGGTACTGGCGCACCGGGGCAAGCACTGGACCCAGCTGCAGAACGGTGCACGCGCACTGTGGAACTGCCTGCACACGGCCATGCTGAGGGCCCTGACCCTGGGCCCCGAGGGGGAGGAGCCGGGCCTGCTGACCATGGGCCGCCTCAACCAGCTGGCCTGGCAGCCCGTCCACATCGCCACCGACTGTCTGCTGGACATGCTCACCGTCCAGGAGACCGACCTCAAGCAGCAGGCCACCAAGGTAAGGGATTTTTTATTTGATTCGATGTATTCTTTTGTATCGAGGATAATGGGATAAGCACTCTTGTGCTTTTTTACATCCAGTCCCCCATGTGTATGCAGTTTTGTAAATGTCATCTGTTCCCACCGGCACTGGAGGGGGAGGGAGGGGGGGGAGGGGAGGGGGTGGGTGGGAGAAGGGGGGCAGGGTACATGCAGGCTTCAGGCTTCAGGCAGTCTTGTTATTTCTTTACTTTTACTTATTCTTTTATATCGAGGATAATGGAATAAGGACTTATGTGCTTTTTTTTTTTTTTACATCCAGTCCCTGTGTGTATGCAGTTTTTGTAAATGTCATCTGTTTATTTATTATTTATTTTATTCTTTTAATTGAGGATAATGGGATAAGCACTCTTGTGCTTTTTTACATCCAGTCCCCGTGTGTATGCAGTTTTGTAAATATTGTCTCTGTTCCCACCCCGGCACACGATGGCCTACTCTTACGAAAAGCGGAACAGGATTTAACGTGTGTGCAAGATGTTCTACGTGTGTTCGCACACAGGGGGCCTCGGTTTATAGTCTCATCCGAAAGACTTTTGGGGAGAGTGGAGTTTGCACTGATTTTAACTCCAGGGGTAAATATCCCCTGATTTATGTAGCTACTTTTGCTTTCAACTGATACAACATGAGCTCATATTGTATCAATGGACTGCAAAAGTAGCAACATCAATTACGATTTTTGCAATGAAAAAAGTGTTTTGTAGCATGTTCTGGTTCAGTGTCACCAATTCTAAGGTTCAATATAACAATTGTGAGGAGG
>CM060329.1:33126057-33146057 GCA_030674155.1 Stramonita haemastoma | reverse complement strand
CACAGCAGATTTCTCTGCATGAAATTCGGGCTGCTCTCCCTGGGGAGAGCGCGTCGCCACAAGTGCAGCGCCTACCCATTATTTATTTTTTTTTTCCCTGTCTGCAATTGTATTTGTTTCCTCCTATCACAGTGGCTTTTTTTTCTACAGAGTTTTGCCAGGGACAACCCTGTTGTTGCTGTGCGTTCTTTTGAGTGCGCTAAAAAATTATGTGTAATACACGGGACCTTGGTTTATCGTCTCATCCGAAAGACTAGCTCCCAGACCACCACTCATGGTCTAATGGATGGGGGAGAAGTTTTGAGCCTAAATGGGATTTGAACCACCACACACTACGACCCAGACTTTTTGCTTTCTAGACAGGCACTTTACCTCTAGACCACCGATCCACAAAGTTCAGACAAAAAGGGTGCTGGGGAGGGGGTGGGGGGAGGGGGATGGGAGAAGGGGATGTGGTTTGGGGGCGGTGGGAGTGGCAGGGGGTTGTACCCATGCATATTGTCTGTTTTCAGTCTGGTTGGATTCTGATGTGGGATGAGGTAGATATTTCATGGTGTTTTTTTAAGTCTAAATTTGGAGAGTTATATCATGATAAAAAGACACGTACAGTTTGTATCACTTTGTGATATGTGACTCCTCCACCATGAAATGAGTCGTGTTGCACCTGACCCACAAGATGTATTATCCTCAAAATAAAATTAAAAAAGGATGAAAATAAAAAATAGACTAGTGTAGCCTAGCCTAGTTTAGTGTACCCTAGTGTAGTATAGTGAAGCCTAGTGTAGTAAAGTGTAGTATATTTATTCCATCTCTCTCTCTCTCCCATCACTCTGGCAAGGCAAGGCAAATTCTTTTATTTTGAGGATAATGAATAATAAGCACTCGTGTGCTTTTTTATATATTTTTTACATCCAGTCCCCTCTGTAAACTGTATGTGGTGCCATTCTGTTGCAGAGGATGACGCATTCCGCCTGTCGTCAGTGCCACTGGACACCTCCCTCAGCCTGGAGACACTGCGGGGCATTTTGTCGCAGTCCCGCTACACCGCTCGCGCTCTGCAGCACAGCCGACAGATGCTGGTGCTCTACCTGGCTGGACAACAGAACTGTCAGTGGCTTTTGGGGGTGTTTGTGTGTGTGTGTGTGTGTGTGCGTGTGTGTGTGTGTGTGTGTGTGTGTGTGTGTGTGTGTGTGTGTGTGTGTGTGTGTGTGTGTGTTTCTTTTGATGTGCACAAGTCTGTAAGAACACAGGTCTTTCTGGTTTAGAGTATCCTCCAAAAGACTTTACATTCATTTTGATTTTTCCATCAAATTGGGAAGAAAGGGCAAGGCTGGGAATTGAATCCAGAATTTCATGATCGCCAACAATCCTGCCATTTTCCTTCTTATCTCAGTAACTGACAAAGTTTTTTGATGCTACCGCCATATGGAGATGGTTGTTACGAACACTTAATATCACTCACATGACAGGCAAATATTTTGGCCAAAGCTACAGCACAAGTTAGCACAGTAGTCACTCTCCCCAAAAGTCCTTCGGATGAGACTTTAAACCGAGGCCCCGTGTGCGAATGCACGCAGAACATCTTGCACACACGTTAAATCCTGTTCCGCTTTTCGTAAGAGTAGGCCATCGTGTGCTGGTGGGAACAGATGACATTTACAAAACTGCATACACACAGGGACTGGATGTAAAAAAGCACAAGAGTGCTTATTCCATTATCCTCGATATAAAAGAATAAAAGAATAAATCAAATCAAATCAAATCAAATCAGTAACCTGTCATGTCTGCCTGAACAGCGGGGGTGGACAACCTGTTGAGCCGACAGCCCACCAAAGTGGACTTTGTGCCCAACACAGCACGACCCCAGCCGACCTCGCCCCCTGACCTTTCCCGTGAGGAGTTCCAGTCTGCGGACGACGTTCAGACGTCCCCCATCCCTCGATCGCAGCTGGGCCATGTCATCATCTCCTATGAGAAAACCATCGGTGAGTGTTGTCTGTGTGGATCAGGGATCCATTGTTCTCTTGCTCTTTTCCCAATGTATATGTTCAGTGTCTGCATATTTCTCCGAGTGAAATTTGGGTTGTTCTACCTTCGGAGAGCACATCATCACAACAGCAGCTACATATTTACCTAAAAAATATGTTTGTATTTGCAGGTGTGATTGTTTTCCTATTCTTCTGCAGAATGTTGCTAGAGACAACTTGCTTGTTTTCAGGGGTTTGGTTGGGTTTGTTTTTTTTACATGCACAGTGTGTGTAGCACATGGGACCTCAGTTTATCATGTCATTCAAAAGACTATAACCCATGCCATCATTCTTGATCTAGTGGATAGAGGGAAAATTCAGTTCAAACAGGATTTGAACACACACATCACCTTTACCTTTTCTAGACAGTTGCATTACCTGAAGATCACTGATCCACTACTATATTTGACTAAGTGAATAAATGAATCTCTGTGTGTAGATTTTGTTTCTTCCTAATGCATGTGCTGGTAGTTCCTGTTTAGTTCAAGGCTGTCACTCGTTGAAAATCTAAGACCTGTGTTTAAAAAAAAAATCAAGAGCTACGAAAAGACAGAAAAGAAAATCCCATTTGGATAAAAACAAAGTTGAAACAACATACACTTTCAAAAATAGTTATTTACAATTAGTGACCATGATTATATGAGTTATGTAATATAGATTATGTGATGCTATGCTAATATAGTTATTGTGTTATGTAATATAGATTATAGTGTTGCTATGTCATATAGATTATCATGATGTTGTTATGTATATAGATTATCATGTGTTACTATGTACATTATAGATTATCATGTGTTGTTATGTAATATAGATTATCATGTGTTACTATGTCATATAGATTATCATGTGTTGTTATGTAATATAGATTATCACGTGTTACTATGTATATAGATTATCATGTGTTGCTATGTAATATAGCTTATCATGTGTTGCTTTGTAATATAGCTTATTATGTGTTGCTGTGTAATATAGCTTATTATGTGTTGCTATGTAATATAGATTATTATGTGATGCTGTGTAATATGGATACTACATGATGCTAGGTAATATGGATTATTATGTGTGCTATGTAAAATGGATTATTATGTGTTGCTATGTAAAATGGATTATTATGTGATGCCATGTAAACAGATTATCATGTGATGCTATGTAAAATGGATTATTATGTGTGCCATGTAAAACAGATTATCATGTGATGCTATGTAAAATGGATTATTATGTGATGCCATGTAAACAGATTATCATGTGATGCTATGTAAAATGGATTATTATGTGATGCCATGTAAAACAGATTATCATGTGATGCTATGTAAAATGGATTATTGTGTGATGCCATGTAAAACAGATTATCATGTGATGCTATGTAATAGGGATTATTAGGCGATGCTATGTCATATATATTATCATATGTTGTTATATAATATGCATTATCATATGTTGTTATGTAATATGGATTATTGTGTGTTGTCACACAGAGATGCTGTTGGCCAAGAACCAGAAAGGACTGTCAGCTCAGGCCATGCAGGAGTTGGGCAACATCCATTACCACGCCAACAACATCAGGTGTGTTGTTATTATCATAACATTATCATAGCAACATCCATTACCACGCCAACAACATCAGGTGTGTTGTTATTGTTATCGTAACAGTATCATAGCAACATCCATTACCACCCCAACAACATCAGGTGTGTTGTTATTGTTATCGTAACAGTATCATAGCAACATCCATTACCACGCCAACAACATCAGGTGTGTTGCTGTTGTTATCGTAACAGTATCATAGCAACATCCATTACCACGCCAACAACATCAGGTGTGTTGTTATTGTTATCATAACATTATCATAGCAACATCCATTACCATGCCAAAAATGCCAGGTGTGTTGTTATTATGATATTATCATAGCAACATCCATTACCACGCCAAACAACATCAGATTTGTGCTTGTAACAATATTTGCTGTTATAGCAATATTATCATCACAACATCCAGTTACGTTAGGTCTGTCTGTGTTTCTATAACCCACCAAGCACAGGTATGAATTACAGGATCTTTAATGCGCATATTTGATCTTCTGCATGTCTATATACATGAAAGGACTTAAGGCACTAGTAGGTCTGATCTTGAAGTTGACCTAGGAGACCATAAATATCCTTGCCCTTAATTCACCAGATATCACCAAGATTCAAACCCACAACTTCATGGACCCATGGGATTGAAGTTGAACAATGTCAGCCACTCAGCTGTAACTTCCATCACTTGTTTTCTAAAACTTGAAGAAATGTAGGATCATGTGGCTCACCATACTCTGTGCCTTCGCCCTTTTCAAAGGATACATTTTTTTTTAAAAAGAAGGGAGGGGAGGGTCTTTACTGTGCATGATTTAGCTGACAGGACATTACCAGAACTCTGACACTGAGAGATTTTTTGGAAGGAAATCCTCATTTATTTCAGGTTTTTTTTTAAAACAAAGATTGGCATTTGTCTTTGAATGTTTTTGAAGTCAATTTTCATGATTTATTTTTTGTGACGGCAGGATGAAAAAAAGTTGTGTAAACTTATTCTTTTACAGTCAATAAAGATCATTTTGACTTGACTTGACTTGACTTGACCGGAACTGTGGCTGGCGCTGTGCAGGGCTGCGTACCGCTGCTGGGCCGAGTCCCTGGACATCGTGCTGGGCATGACGGACGCGCTGCGTATGTGGCGCCGCCAATGTCAAGGTCAGGAGGACATCAGCGCCTGGCTGCTGGAGCGCTGTGGACTGTGGGGATGTGTGATGGCTGGTGTGCTGGCCTCCAACATCGCACAGTGAGTGGAGGGGGAGGGGGAAGGTTGTGTTGGGTCGGGCACAAGAAACTAAATCATAAAGTGTGTCATATATGTTTCTGAGGTCTTGTCCTGATAATGTACACCCTTGTTTAAAATTTAGTCCACTGCTTAAAATCCAGCTGTCCTTTTCCTGGCCAGGTCCAAAATCCCCCCCCTCCCCCCCCCCCCCCCTAACCTTTGTCATGTCCAAAATGCAACCCACCTTTTCCTGGTCATGTCCAAAATGCAACCCACCTTTTCCTGGTCATGTCCAAAATGCAACCCACCTTTTCCTGGTCATGTCCAAAATGCAACCCACCTTTTCCTGGTCATGTCCAAAATGCAACCCACCTTTTCCTGGTCATGTCCAAAATCAAACCAACCTCTCCAGGTCAGGTTTTAAATCTAATTTTCTGTTTCTTAGTTCAGCCCCAAATATAGATTTTGTAGGAATGAATAATTTTTGGAGTAGATCAGTATTTAGACATAATGTACACCTTTGATTCTGTTATAATTCTGGCTAAATGCAAAATCACAAAAAGTTTCATAAATGTATTTGTACTTCAGAAGCAGGTAGAAATAAGATATAAAAGAACAATTGAGTAAAAAAAAAATCATACTTTGATCAGTTTTCACAAGTCCATTTCAGCCAATTATATTTAAGACTGATCACTATCAAAAACATTTAAATGAGAGTTGGTTCTTTTTAGCATGCTGATGCTTCATTATAAATGTGTCAGGATACATTCATCATCCATTAGAGACCTACATGACACTGGCAGACAGACACACACATTCTCTCTCTCTCTCTCTCTCTCTCTCTCTCCCCTCTCTCTCTCTCTCTCTCTCTCTCTCTCTCTCTCTCTCTCGCTCTCTCTCTTCTCTCTCTGTCTCTCTCTGTCTCTCTCTCTCTCTCTCTCTCTCTCTCTCTCTCTCTCTCTCTCTCTCTCTCTCTCTCTCTCTCTAACACAGAACTTACTGATGTGTACAGGTACATTCTCACAGCAGATCTTGGTCGCCGGATGGAGTGCTGTTTCCTGTCAGGGTACCTGTTCAAGGTAGGTAACGTATGGTACCTGTGCATCAGTGTGTCTTAAAATAGATAACAATTCTCTCTCCTGCCAAAGTTGTATGTTCTAGGCCTGACTCATCAGGCACTTGATGGCAGAACACCGCATTTTTGCTCATTTGGCAGACAATAGTTGCTGTCTGAAAGTTTGATGAAAAGAAGAAGAATTTGCAAATTTGACATCTTTCTTTTGTAGTGTAGCACTGCGCAGTTCCGTGTCTGAATGAAATTGTTTTATTCACAATTACAGCATTTGATGTGTTTGTGCCAAATTTTTAATATATATATATATATATATATATATATATATAAGAGAGAGAGAGAGAGAGAGAGAGAGAGAGAGAGAGAGAGAGAGAGAGAGAGGAGAGAGAGAGAGAGAGAAAACAAGTGGAGGAGGCTGGTTTCAAAATCTTCAGTTGTGCCCCCATGGTCCACAGAACTATGGGACAGGTGAAGGTGAAGGAACAGACAGACAGACAGACAGACGACAGACAGACAGACAGACAGACAGACAGACACACACACACACACACACACACACACACACACAACACACACACCAACAGACACACACAGACTGACTGATTGACTGACTGACTGACTGACTGACTGACTGACTGACTGACTGACTGACTGACTGACTGATCCCCAACTGTTGCAGTCTTTTACTGTTTTTCATGTCTTTGTACACCAGTTAAAAAAAAAAAAGATCAACAACAACAACAAAAAAGGTCAGAACACCGTAACCTGTTGCAGTCCTGTTCCGCGCCTCTCTGTCCCCACCCCACCTCTGACCGGGACTACGCGCTGTACGACGTGGGGGAGGGGTGTGAGGTCACCAACCTGGTGCCCGGCCTGGACTTCATGTCTGACCGCTTCCGCTGCAACGGCCGTGCCTTGGTGGCTGCCCTCGCTGGGTCACTGAGGAACTGGCCAGGGGCAGACACAACCTCTTTGTGAGTCTTGGGGGGGTCATCTGGGTTGTTTTTTTTAAGATAGTGTTTTTGGGACTTGACTTGATTTGAGGTAATCTGTTTGTGAGTGTTGGGGGTCATCTGGTTGTTTTTTTTCTTTAATAGTGTTTTGGACTTGACTTGAGATAATCTCTTTGTGGGTGTTGGGTTCATTGTTTGGGTTTTTTAAATAGTGTTTTGGACTTAACTTGACTTGAGATAATCTCTTTGTGAGTGTTGGGGTCATCCTTTTTTTTAATAGTGTTTTTAGACTTGACTTGACTTCAGATAATCTCTTTGTGGGTTTTGGGTTCATCCTTTTTTTTTCTCTAAAAATAGTGTTTTGGACTTGACTTGACTTGACATAATCACTTTGTGGGTGTTGGGTTCATCCTTTCTTTTTCTTTAATAGTGTTTTTGACTTGACTTGACTTGACATAATCTCTTTGTGAGTGTTTTGGGTTCATCATTTTTTTTTAAGATAGTGTTTTGGACACACACACACATACACACACACACCACACCACACACACACACCACACACACACACACACACACACACACACACACAAGCGGTCTAGTCTTCTTTTTTTTATATTATGTGTGTGTGTGTGTGTGTGTGTGTGTGTGTGTGTGTGTGTGTGTGTGTGTGTGTGTGTGTGTGTGTGTGTGTGTGTGTGTATGTGCTTGCATGCTGTGTGTGTTGTGTGTGTGCAGCATGCATGCATGCTGCTGTGTGTTGTGTGTGTGCGTGCATGCATGCGTGTGTATGTGTGCGCATGCATGCGTGCGTGAATGCGTGCCTGTGCATGTTCCAGGTGCTGCCCCTGCTCAGCCTGTACCAGTACTTCACCACCTTTGTGTGTCGGGACGTCCAGCGCACGGTGGACGGCCGCATCCTCAAGGTGCGCGTCCTGACCGACCTTGGCCTTTTCTCCGAGGCCCTGACCGTTCTCCAGCGTCTGCTGCACGGAGAGCGCCTCCCGCACACCGGAGACAGCAGCTTCCGCCAGACGGAGTCACGCACCGGCAACCTTCGCTTCAACACCAGCCACCCCATCAACGACCTCAACAACCTCAAGGTTCGGTGACCTTCGTCGTCTTCCCTTTGTTTGTGTGTTGAGATACAGTCTGTCGTGTGTGGGGTTTGGTGACTTTTGGGTAACATACTTGTTTAGAAGTCCCGGGTTTGATGGACATTTAGTGGACATTACTGAATCCATGGCAATAAGCTAACTGTCCTTGGTAATATTGTTTAATTAAGAAGGAAAAAAAAATCAAAAAGGAAACAAGTATGCATACAGACCGAAAAAAAAGAGAGGGGCACTGCTCTTGTGGCAATGCCATCATCTTCTTGGAAAGAACAGCCCATTCTTCATGCACAGAAAGTTTTGCTGTGACTGAAAATGATATACAATACAATACAACACATCACAGCACAATATAATACAACACACTCATGCATGTACAGACATGTACATACACACGCACGCACGCATGTACACACGCACACACACACATACATACCCACATGCACATGCACACGCACACACACACATACACCACCACCACCACCACCACCCTCACCACCCCCACCCTTACCACCCCCACCACCCTTACATCCCAGCTGACCCATGTCCACAGGTGTTGGGAGAGGACAGCGGGTAGTCCAAGGCCAGCTGTTTGGCCCTCACCTGGCACCTGTGTGGCTCAGTACCCACTCTCGTCACCTGGCTGAAATCCATCCCTTGTCGCCCCATGGGGAGATGCATCCATCCCTGTGCATGCCTCATGCATGCGACATGAAACAGTCAAGATCAACAACACACGCAAGCAGCATGCATGCACATAGCATGCACACACACAGACAACACAGACACAACACACACACACAGCAGACTCATGCACCATGCATCACACACACACACAGACACACAAGCAGCACACACACACAAGCATGTGTACACACACACATGCATGCATGCACACACACACACAACATACACACACACACAACACACACACACACACACACACACACACACACACACACACACACACACACACACACACACACACAACACACACACACACACACACACACACAACACATTCCATTATCCTTGATATAAAAGAATATAAAAGAATGAAAAAAAAAATTTTTTTTTTAAAAGACACAAACACACCTCTTTTTATTTTGACTCATTCAGCCCTACAAGTTTTTTCCCTGGATATTTTACCAACATCTTGTCCATTTGTAAGAGATAGTTTTTTGTTTTTTTTAAATCACCCTAAAACAGTTACTGCAAGTTATCTTATGAAATTAAAAAAAAAAAAGTTATCCTAGACAGACACATCAGAAATGCCTAGATTAGATCTGCATCTTCTTCTTTGTCATTGAACACTCTTGACAGCAAGTTCAGAGGCCCTGGCAAATTCTGTGATACGCTGAAGTTAGATTAGGTAAAGTCAACAGGTAGGTTTATAATTATAATCTTCTGCAGAAAACTGATTACATTTTTTGGAGGGAGTGAGGGTGGGAGAATGCTGAAATTACTAAATTCAGATAACTTTATTCTGTGTCTGCTTAAAAGACTAACTGTCATTACACAGAACCAAGCATTTTTTGGTGAGATTTTTTTTAAAAATCTGTTTTAAATGAATATTGACTCTTTGTAGAGAGAACGAGAAGCAATGGTCTGGGGACAAGTAAGAGAGTTTGTTTCCTTTGTTGTCCTTTCTTTGTTTGGGAAGTGGATGTTGTTTCGTGTTGACATTCAGGGGCATGGCATATTGACATTCGGGGACATGGCATACTGACATTTAGGGGCATGGCATATATTGACATTGGGGGGCATGGCATACTGACATTCAGGGGCACGGCATACTGACATTTAGGGGCATGGCATATATTGACATTGGGGGCCATGGCATACTGACATTCAGGGGCATGGCATATTGACATTCAGGGGGCATGGCATACTGACATTTAGGGGGCATGGCATACTGACATTTAGGGGCGTGGCATACTGACATTCAGGGGCATGGCATGCTGACATTCAGGGGTATGGCATATTGACATTCAGGGGGCATGGCATACTGACATTTAGGGGTGTGGCATACTGACATTCAGGGGCATGGCATACTGACATTCAGGGGCATGGCATACTGACATTCAGGGGCATGGCATACTGACATTCAGGGGCATGGCATACTGACATTCAGGGGCATGGCATACTGACATTCAGGGGCATGGCATACTGACATTCAGGGGCATGGCATACTGACATTCAGGGGCATGGCATATATTGACATTGATGGGCATGGCATGCTGATATTCAGGGGCACAACATATTAACATTCAGGGGCATGGCATATTGACATTCCAGGGCATGGCATGCTGACATTCAGGGGCACAACATATTAACATTCAGTGGCATGGTATAATGACATTCAGGGGGCATCGTTTGCTAATCTTACCGTTGGTTTTTGTCTTCTGTGTTATAGATGGGATTCTTGGACAAGTGTTATTTTGTGTTGGTGATGGATTCATTGATTGTTGAGAGTTTCTCTCTTCTCTCTCTCTGTGCATTCCCTTACTGGGTAGGGTGTGCAGTGCCTGGTCTTCTCCTGTGCTTGTCACACTGCAGGAGGTCTGCCCATTAGCCTCAGCCCACACATTTCAACTTTAGAGCAGCTCATTTCAATGTACAGGATTTATGCTGGATATGTTCATGTACTTGTAACCCACAGAATGCTGACATGAATTACTGGAGCCTTAGCATGCATGTTTGATCTTGTCCATGTGTTGTTTATCAAGAAAAGTAAGGCATATGCAGGTCTGCACTTGAAGTTAACCTGGGATATTGTAAAATCCCCAACTTTTATTCACAAGATGCCAGCACCGAGATTCAAAACCAGGATTTCAAATACCCACAGGATTGGAATTAAATAGTCTTAACCACTTGGCAAAGCAATTGAGTAGTTTGAAATTAAGGAACTGTGTAATAATATTCTGATATTTTCTTGACCCAAGGCATTGCAGAATTTTTGTTAAAGATCTTTTAAAAAAAGAGTTCTGTCTCATTTCTTATGCAACATTTTTGTTCTTTTTTTCTGGGAAATTTGTTCTTTGACTTCCATTTTTTGTGTTCCTTGGTTTTGTTGACAGTGCACGTGGCAAGTTTCTTTGCATGCGTTTGTGGCATGGGATTGTTTTAAACTGTGAACGATGCAAATATGGAGATGTCAAAGTGTTTGATTGATTAGTTTTTAGTGTCTTGATTGTAAGGTGTGTGTGTGTGTGTGTTGTGTGTGTGTGTGTGTGTGTGTGTGTGTGTGTGTGTGTGTGTTGTGTGTGTGTGTGTGAAGTCCAGTCAAAATTATCTTTATTGAAGGTAAACAGTTCAGTTTGTACATCTTTTTTTCACCCTCCTCCCACAAAAAATCAAGAAAATAAATAAATAAAAGCAAACAAAAGACAATGACAATCTATGTCAAAAAGAGCTGAAATTGAAAATAAGGGGTAAAATAGGGATTGTCACTGTGTGGTGTGTGTGTGTGTGTGTGTGGTGTGTTGTGTGTGTGTGTGTGTGTGTGTGTGTGTGTGTGTGTGTGTGTGAGTTTTATGAAAATGAAGAAATATTTCTAAATCTCTGAAAAATGTTACTGATTATGTGAATTGTGACTTTCTGTGTATTACCTAAGAAAAAAGATCTTGCACATGCGCGCATGCACACACACACACCATACACACACACACACACACACACACACACACACCACACACACACCACCACACCACACCACACACACACACACACCACACACACACACACACACACAACACAACACAACACAACACAACACAACACAACACAACACACTCACTCTGTGACACAGCACTAACACAAGGATCTGTGGGTTTTTTTTTCAGATTTGCTGTGGACGGAGAAACAGTGGGAGCCAAACCCCGAACCATCCCCACCATTTCTCGCGGAGGACTGGGCAGCAAGGGACCCAAGCTGACCCCCGGCATGGCCTCCACGGGCAAAACGACCACTGAGGACAAAAAAGATGGTCAGATTTGGGAGGTGGGAGGGTGGGGGGGGGGTCTTTATTATGGGGGGGAGGTGACCTGAAAAGAGTAGCAGAAGGCAAAAGATGGCAACAAGAGACATTTTAAAAGTCAGATATGTGTAAAGAATCATTTTGGGTGTTGTTTTTGTTTGTTTCCTGGCTATATCCCCAAGGTTTATCAATAGTGAGATTTTGTGTATGTGACTGTACATGAGTGCATCACCATCACCACTAGAGCAGCGCCACCCACATTATTTCTTTTTCTTTCCCTGTCTGCATTTGTATTTGTTTTCCTTATCAGAGTCGGAGGGTTTTTGGTACAGAATTTTTTATAAGGACAACTTTCTTGATGCCAAAAAAAAAGGAAGAAAAACTTGCTTGTTGCATGGGTTCTTTAACATGTGCTAAAGGTGTGTTGCACTGCACAGCAGCAATACAGTGAAGAGGTCTTGTACTTTTGTATTGTTTTTGTACCACTTTACGTCACAGCAGATTTCTCTGCATGAAATTCGGGCTGTTCTCCCCGGGAAGAGCGTGTCGCCACAAGTGCAGCACCTGCCCATTATTATTTTTTTTCTTTTTCCTGTATGCAACTGTATTTGTTTCCCTATCAGAGTGGCTTTTTTCTACAGAATTTTGCCAGGAACAACCCCTTGTTGAGTGGGTTCTTTTACTGCGCTAAATAGTGATGTGTAACACACGGGACCTCGGTTTATCATCTCATCTGAAAGACTAGCGCCCAGACCACCACTCAGGGTCTAATGGATGGGGAACAAGTTTTGGGCCCAAACGGGGTACGAAACCACCGCACACTCCGACCCTGACTTTTTGCTTTCTAGGCTAAGGCGCGTTACCACCTAGACCACTGATCCAGTTCCTGACAAACATTTCTGTGTATCACAGGGGACAGCGACGACTTCAGCGCCATGGTGGCCCAGCGCTTCACCGACAGCAAGAAACTGCCCACGCTGGAACTCATCAAGGGACGCTGCTCCTCATCGCCGATCAGATGGTCACCACCATCTCTGAAGTCATCTGCGACAACGCCACCCATGATAAGATCGGTCAGTTGCTGCTTTCTTTGTTGGACGGATGTTGTTTTGTAAAGGGGAAAAGATTTTGTAGTTTTTGTTGCTGTTCTTTTAAAAAAAAAAAAAAAATTTAAATAGAAGTTTCCATAACGAGAATGGGTTTTGGAGTTGTTGTTTTTTTTTTTTTCAGTGTGTGTGTGTGTGTGTGTGTGTGTGTCTGTGTGTTGTGTGTGTGTGTTGTGTGTGTGTGTGATGTGTGCACTACATGTGTATGTGTGTCTGTGTTGTGTGTTGTGTCTGTGCAGCATGTGTGAATGTGCGTGTGTGTGTGTGTGAGTGTACAATGTGGTGTGTGTGTGTGCGCATGCATGCTGCATTGTGTGCATCTTCTGAACTAATCATTCTCGCGGTGCCTGGCGTACATGCTGTAATTACATTGCATGGTGCTTGCTATTTGTGTGTGTGTGTGTGCTGTGTCGTGTGTTTTATTTTTTATATCGAGGATAACAGAATAAGCAACATGTGCTTTTTTTCATCGGCCGTGTGTATGCAGTTTTGTCAATTTGTATACTGTTCACGGCAAAATGCTACCTTACGAAAGCGGACAATTTAGTGTGCGCAATGTCTGGTGCGTTGTAACGGGCTTGTTTAAAGTCTCATCGAAGATGTTGGGAGGTGGTGTGCATGTTTATCAGGAAGAAATTTCTCGACGGACTGACGGGTCTCAAATTGCCGGCAATGTTTGTGTGTGTGTGTGATTTAGATTCAAGTCAATATTTTTTGCCATTAATCATGCAGATTGTGTGTGTGTGTGTGTGCTGTGTGTCTGTGCGATGTGTATGTGTTGTGTGGTGTGTGTGTGTGTGTGTGTGCTGTACGTGTTGTGCGCGTGTCGTGTGTTGTGTTGCAATGTTGTTGTGTGCTGCAATGTGGTGTTGTGTCTGTGTGTGCATGCTACTGTGTGTATACATGCAATGTGTAGTGTGCATGCTACATGTGTGTGTGTGGTACAGGCTGTCGGGGCTGTCAGCAGCAGAGCTGGAGCTGGTGGTGCTGTGTCAGCTGGAGCAGGCCTCCATCGCCCTGCAGAAGCACCAGCCCCCATGGCCGCCCGCACCATCCTCTCCACCCTCAAGCTGCTGCACGACTCGCACATCTTCCAGCCCAAAAAACCTGCCCCTCCCCCTCCCAGGTTTGGTCAGGGATGGGGAAGGGGGGGGGGGGGGGGGAGTGAGGGGGATGGGGAGAGTGAGGGGGATGGGTGGGTGGGAAGTGTTGATTTGCAAAGGGGAGAGGAAGGGTGAGGGTTGTGTGTGGGTGTGTGTGGTGTGTGTACATTCATGCGTTAAAGTCCAAGAACACCACTCAGTGTATTGTGCAGTTCACTTGCTGACCCCAAAACAAACCATGCTGTAAATAGTTTGCAAAGGGATACAGCTCTTTCATATCAGAATGTTTCTGGAAATGCTTCTGGTGTCAGCGTATGAAAAATTGTAAGGAAAAAAATTCTCCTGTGAGAAAAAAGATGCTTTTTTTCCAAGCTGTTTCATATCAAAGATTTGTGGATTGCCGTGCACACATATTCCCCAGTACCGCCATACATCATTACAGTGTTGTAAACCCAGAGCAAAGCATGTTGTATGATTTTCCATTCTCTTCCTCATTTTCCCCACCCTTCCTTCATCAGTTCAGCCAGATACAGTCAGCACATGGTGTGAATTTTCCTTCCCCCCTACTTTGTATCCCTCCCTACCCACCTACCTCCAGCTTTGTTTTGTTTTTCAATGGTGAAAACCAGTGTGGAATTACATAATTATGGAAGACTAACTGTAGATAGTGTGCTTTGTGACAGTGAAGAATGTTCAATGTACAGAGAGAAATAGTGTTTTTATTTTTGTGCTGAAGTAGTCCTAGAGATGAGAAGAAAATGTGTTCGTTATTGTAGTCTATGGGTTTAAGCTGTTTTCTAGCTTTCTGTTGCTGTAATCATGTTTTCTCAAATCAGGTGTGTCAGATTTTGCTATTAACCAGAACTGCTACGTGACAAATTTACAGTCACAAATGGTCATCAATTTTTGGGCTTTTGAATGCTGTTCCTCTTTTTAGTGTGTAACTTTGATAGAGATATTGATTTTAGAATTATTCAATTAATGATACATACAAGAAAAAAGTTAGGTAAGACTTTTAGGATTGTCTGTATCAAGGTTATGGTAAGACTTGGGATCTACTTGTCGACATTTAGAACTGTGCAAGTAGGGGAAAAATATTCGACATGAGAAGTAAATTCAGAAAAAAAGGGGAGGGGGGGGGGGGGGGGGGGGGGGGGGGAATATATGAATGACCAAAGAACTGCTTTCAGTGACAATTTTATCTTTAGATAATGAGATATCCTAAAATTTTGGATCAAGTTGAATATATATATATATATATAAAGTTTATGCTTCCCAAGACTGTTTTTCTGCATATATTTACAGTATGTGTGCTAATTCATGTATATAATTATGTGTACTGTATTTTCAAGGTTATAAGCCACTACTTTTAATATTGCAACATTTCCCCTCCCCTCCCCCCTCCTGCTCAAAGAAAAAATATGGCCTCTAGATAGGGGTTTTAGTTGTTGTAATTTTGGTCCATTCTAGCAGCAAAATCAACATATTTCTGGTCAAGGTTTGTGATACCAGCTGTATGTATTGTCATTGATTCTGCAGATCTTAGGTTGAGGGTTTTGAGAGCTTGATATTTGGTTATTTTTGCTATAAAAAGTGTTTTGCATGGAAATCTGAATGAAGTCTTGGTCATTTGATATTCAGTTGAACAATTTTTACAAGGATTTAAAAAACTGCTAACAATGTCCACCATCTTGCACCAAATGGTGACTGACTTGGTCAGTCTCTCTCCATAAACATTTTTGTTAAAAGCAGCAAATTTTTGGTTCTAAGACCGTATCAAAGTGAGCTTTTTTTTTAAACTTTGTGAGAAGCTGTGCTCTGGAAATATTGGATGACGCACTAACCAGATATATGGTTCAACAATCATTACAGTGGCATCAGTAATTTGGTAGCTTCTTTTTTTTTCTTCAGATTTATCATTATGTGGCTTTAAGTCCAAACAGCCTACAAATAGATGTTTAGATCCTTTCCTTTAATTTAGATAGTGCAATATATATACAACAGTGTGGCTTGTAACTCAGAAAATATGGGACATGGTTATTTTGAACTAGATGTTTTTTTCATACAAACAGAATAATGAAATGTAGTCAGCATAGTCCTCCATGTTTTAACCCCTGTGTTCCTGTTGCCACCTATGCCATGTGAAGACATTGTGTAAAGAGTGTGTGGCTGTTTTGTTTTTTTGTCCTGGCAATGTAAAGGCCGTGTGTACTGTGTGAATGACCCTTGCTGTGTGAGGCATAGTGTAATATGTTTGGTGTGTGAGTTGCTTTGTCGTGGCCAACCCTATGTTGATTGCTTACCTTGCAGGGAGGATGCCACACTGTATGAGAGGTAACATGCCCTCCTCGCTTCTCTTCCTGGCTTCTGCTTTTAACATTTCTTCTCCTTTTTCAGTTCTACAAAAAAAACCTTTAATTTTTTTTTTTTTAAAATAAAATGTAACTCATTCACTCATCCATAGGAAGAGGTCTAGGCTGTGCTAGGTTCAACTTGACCAGGACACACTGCCTGAAGTATGTCAGTGTGGCGCTGAAGTGACTTCTCGAGGAGTGAAGAGAGAAGACAGGTCAGTCAGTTTCATACATACACAGGAAAATATAGCAGTGATACAATAAGAGATGTGGGGTCACATGCAGAAGTTGATACTGAGACTGGTTGAAAATCTGTATACATATACAGATGGTTGCGGATGTATACTATCATGTCTAACAGGTTAAAAGGAAGACTTTTAGCTATTGGTGAACTTTGGATCTGTAAAAATAGAGGGGGAAAAAAAGAAGAGAAACAACAGCAACAACAAAATCAAACAACAACAAATGCTAATGGAGATATGTCATAACAATGACAATCATGTAAAGTTTAAAAAATTCATTTAATCCATTAAAAAAAAAATGAAGAGAAAATAAGTTGAGATAAAGGACATCTTCTGATGTAGATATTTATTGTAGTGTCAGACCTAAGTGCATTCAGACAGCTGACTTGATAAATTAATTAAATATTTGTGAACAAACCACAATTATTAGTTGAAAGAAAGTACAATTTTGTGTGTGTGAATATTGGCTAAAACCGAACTTGATATGTTCATTTCCACATCATTTGTTTTGATGATTTTGTTTCATAAATTTGTGACAAGCACAGTTTTGCAGCTTTTCTCCACTTTTATTGTTGTTTCTGGACATTGTCAATTCTCACCATTCTTACTTTGTCTCACTTTGCACTGTTTATTGCATGTTTTCTTGACATCACTTTTTCGTTACACATATATTTGCACATGCACACATGCTGTCTGTTGTGTGAATCTATGTGTTTATCTGTTGTTTTTCTTGTGTTTGTTCATGCATGCATGCATGCATGCATGATGCATGATGATGTGCATGCGTGTGTGTGTGTGTGTGTGTGTGTGTGTGTGTGTGTGTGTGTGTGTGTGTGTGTGTGTGTGTGTGTGTGCATGACATCATGTATATCTATGAATAACTGGCATTACTTGAAATAATTATCATAAATACCTTAAAAAAAACCAAAAACAAAATTTAAGGAAGATTTCTCAAAATATATTTTCAATGTTTTGGGTTTTTTTTCATAACTTTTAACACATAAGTTTGTTTGATAATTATGCACTGTTTTATTTTTGTCATTGATTTTACCAGCACACACAACTTTTACTAGTTTGGAAGTTGTTTTATTTTATGCAAATGTCAGTCTGACTGTTAGTTTTTGTTCATTCCTGATGCACCATGTTGTTTGTAACTCTTCTTGTACTCCCTACACTGCATCTTTCATCATTCTGAAACACTATGCTTTTTATGCCTCACTGTACGGTAAGAAATACTGTACATCTTCTTGGGATGTTCTGCATATCAGTCTCAAAGGTATATGATACGTTTTCTGGGTAAATTCTGCATGCTCTGC
Organism: Stramonita haemastoma; assembly: GCA_030674155.1. NCBI lineage: Eukaryota > Metazoa > Mollusca > Gastropoda > Neogastropoda > Muricidae > Stramonita > Stramonita haemastoma. The sequence continues at coordinate 33,128,003 of CM060329.1, read as the reverse complement.
TTAGAATGTTGAAACATTATTGTGTGTCCTTTAAAAAACTTTTTTTTTCTGCTTGCCTTCTTTTTTTTCTACCATTTTGATTCTGTCTTTTCTCTGCCATTCTAATTCTGTCTTTATTCTGCCATTCTGATTTGTCTTTGTATCTGCCACTCTGATTCTGTCTTTGTCTCTACCATTCTGATTCTGTCTTTATCTCTACCATTCTGGTTCTGTCTTTATCTCTACCATTCTGGTTCTGTCTTTTCTCTTTTTTTCTTACCTCTTTATTATTTTTTAAGTTATTCACTTTTTTTTCTGTTTAATGTTTTTTTCCTGTACTATTCCCCCCTCTCTTTTTTGCTTTTTGTCTTTATTTCCTTCCTTTCCTTCTATTTTTTTTTTTTATGTTTTCATCCCTGCTTACTTTCTTTTAATTGGCAATTCCCCCTACAAAAGGGTAGGGTTATGTTTAATACTACCTTTTTGCCCCTATAAATTGATGGAAATGGGGCAACAAAAAAACACAAACACGACCACTGGGATAATAACCTTACGAAAAAAAGATTTTGGAACCCCCCAAAAACAAAACACCCACAAAACCCCAAAAAAGCAACCAAAAAAAAAACAAAAAAAAAAAAGTTAAATAACCCCCAAAAAAATACACCAAAAAAAACCCCAAAAAACCCAAAAAAAAAAAAACACAAACAAATAAAAGACCAAAAACAGGCAAAAAAAAAAAAAAACCAATTTTTAAATAAAACGGACACAAAACTAAAACCACCAAAAACGGCCCCCCCCAAACAACCCAAAAAAGGAAGGAAAAAACGGGGGTTTTCCCCCATCCAGAAACCCTCTCCAAGAGGGGCCCCAACGCCCGCGGTGGGGGGGGGAGGCCTGGTAGGGACACCCAAAATGGGAATCCGGGTTCCAGGCAAGGCGCGGGTGGGCGGGTGGGTTTCCCTCCTTGTAGTGTTGGGTGGGTTGGGGGTTAAGGGGGGGGTGGGTTTGGGGGGTGTGGGTGGGGGGGGAATGGGGGGTTTTTTGGGGTTTGGTTGTGTTTGTTGTTGTGGTGTGGTGGGGTGAAGGTTGTGGATGTTTTGTTTTATAGGTTGGGGGAAAAAGGGGTGTTTTTAAAGCTTTCCCCCCCCCCCCTTGTTTGGGGTTTGTTGAGTTTTTAAAATTATTGAGACTCCAACCCTATTTTTATTAAATGTTAACAGGTGTTTAAAAATTAAGGAAAAAAAAAATGGTTTTTTTTATCAAAAAATTCCCAAAAAAAAAAAAGGAAAAAAAAAAATTCCCTTATCACTCACCTCCCCCCCCCCCCCCCCCCCCCCCCCCCCCAAAGGGAAACACACACACACACAAACTTTTTTTACAAAACAACATCCAAAACCCCCACAAACCCCAATAAACTTATTCAAAATTTCATATCCAAATTAATTTATGAGCTTGGCTATACCCCAGGCAAAAAATGCTGAAAATCAGAGTTTTAAGACTTTTTGGGGTCTAAATCAAAAACCTTGCAAACCAGGCACGGAAAAACCTGTCAAACACCACCAACACCAAAACCAACCCAAACCAACCCACAAAACCAAAACCCCCCCCCCCAAAAAAACCTTTACCAATTTATTTTTTAATTTTTCATTCTTTAATGATCTTATGTCTTGCCATAGGGGAAAAGTGCTGCGCTGGCGAGTGTCGACAAGTTGGAAAGGGTCTGGGGGAAGCCCGTGGGGTCGGGTTTTGCTGTTCCTGTCAGTGGGGCTACTCAAATCTGGGGAAACCAATTACTCGGGTGCCTTTGGATGTGAGTTAGGCCTATTCTCTGTGCTTAGGTTTTGAAAAATTGGGTTTTTTTTTTTTTTTGGGTTCCTTGATGTTTAGGGTCTTTAAAAGTGGTTTGGTTTTGGGGGGGGGGGTGTCAGGAAACCCCCCCCAAACCCCCTTTTTTTTTTTTTTTTCTT
>CM060329.1:33101057-33118557 GCA_030674155.1 Stramonita haemastoma | reverse complement strand
TTGGGTGTTGTTTGTGTGGGGTTTTTTCTCTTTTTTTTTTTTAGTGGGAGATTGTTTGTTTGTTTTGTTGCTTTGTTGGTGGTGGTGGTGTGTTGTTGGTTTTTTTGGGAGGGGGAGGGTATGTTCATTTTTTGGGGGTGAGGGGTATGTTCATGTCATGGGATGGGATAGCTCAATGGTCAGAGCACTCGCTCTACCCAAGCTAAAGTTAAGCAGCGTTGAGTGTGGTTACCTCTTGGATGGGTGACCGTGCACACGTTTTGGCTTCAGTACAATCCCCCCAGTTCATCCAGCTGTCAATGGATACCTGCCCTCTTTAGGGTCAGGGAAGGCAAAGCAGCGAGGGAGAGGAGATAGGCGCCACCCTCAATATGCTGGCCCCTGGAGAAGCTGAGGTCTCTGACGCCTCGCTCCTCAACAACCATGTTGGTTATGGGAACATCTTTACCGATGTTGATATTGCCGACAGCCCAAATACATTAAACCATATAATGCCTTTGTCACATTAGGAAAAGTATACGTTCCAGTCTGATAGTAACAGATGTAGGCATTCTTAGTTGGAGTATTATTGCAACTTTTGACACCCTTTTTACCCTTTATGCTAAAATCTGTGCCAACTGTCAACTGATTCAAAAATCTTCTGGATAAGAAAAGAAACTTTAAACAGCTTTGAAAAAAAAAATTATTGAATGATTTAAAGGAATGTGTGTTGTCCTTATATCAGTTGAAAGAAATGGTTATCATGGATAGGACATTGGATTAGCTGTGAGGCTAAGGCATAAGCCAGGCCTACAGGACATTGGATATGTGGTGAGGCTAAGGCATAAGCCAGGCCTACAGGACATTGGATAAGCTCTGAGGCTAAGGCATAAGCCAGGCCTACAGGACATCAATAAACTGTGAGGCTAAGGCATAAGCCAGGCCTACAGGACATCGGATAAGCTGTGAGGCTAAGGCATAAACCAGGCCTATAGGACATTGGATTAGCTGTGAGGCTAAGGCATAAACCAGGCCTATAGGACATTGGATAAGTTCTCAGGCTAAGGCATAAACCAGGCCTAAGGACATTGGATAAGTTCTCAGGCTAAGGCATAAACCAGGCCTATAGGACATTGGATAAGTATTTAGGCTAAGGCATAAACCAGGCCTATAGGACATTGGATAATGTATTTAGCTAAGGCATAAATCAGGCCTATAGGACATTGGATAAGTTTCAGGCTAAGGCATAAATCAGGCCTAAGGACATTGGATAAGCTGTGAAACTAAGGCATAAACCAGGCCTATAGGACATTGGATAAGCTGTGAAGCTAAGGCATAAACCAGGCCTATAGGACATTGGATAAGCTGTGAAACTAAGGCATAAACCAGGCCTATAGGACATTGGATAAGCTGTGAAACTAAGGCATAAACCAGGCCTATAGGACATTGGATAAGCTGTGAAACTAAGGCATAAACCAGGCCTATAGGACATTGGATAAGCTGTGAAACTAAGGCATAAACCAGGCCTATAGGACATCGGATAAGCTGTGAAACTAAGGCATAAACCAGGCCTATAGGACATTAGATAAGCTGTGAGGCTAAGGCATAAACCAGGCCTATAGGACATCGGATAAGCTGTGAAGCTAAGGCATAAACCAGGCCTATAGGACATTAGATAAGCTGTGAGGCTAAGGCATAACCAGGCCTATAGGACATTAGATAAGCTTGTGAGGCTAAGGCATAAACCAGGCCTATAGGACATTAGATAAGCTGTGAGGCTAAGGCATAAACCAGGCCTATAGGACATTAGATAAGCTGTGAGGCTAAGGCATAAACCAGGCCTATAGGACATAGATAAGCTGTGAACTAAGGCATAAACCAGGCCTATAGGACATAGATAAGCTGTGAGGCTAAGGCATAAACCAGGCCTATAGGACATTCAGATAAGCTGTGAGGCTAAGGCATAAACCAGGCCTATAGGACATCAGATAAGCTGTGAGGCTAAGGCATACCTGTAGCATTGTTGTGGACGAACAACATAACCCCCCTGTGCTGCAGGCCCCTGGTCCATGCGCCTGAACCACCTGCACCAGTACCTGTGCTCCACCCTGCCCCAGTACGCCAACGACTGCTGCGCCATCTACCCCCCCTCCCCCCTCCTCAGCCTGGCCACCACAGTGACGGCGGTGGCCTCTGACCTCAACATCACCATCAAGTCCTATGCCTCCAACCTCTCCCTCAACAGTCTGGGGGAGCTGGACAGCAGCACCAGCGCCAGTGTGGAGAGCGTGGTAAGGGGGCCGGCAGTGTCTGTGTGTTGTGTTGTGTGTGTGTGTGTGTGTGTGTGTGTGTGTTGTTTTGTTTTGTGTTGTGTTGTGTTGTGTTGTGTTGTGTTGTGTTGTGTTGTGTGTGTGTGTGTGTGGGGGGGGGGGGGGTGTTGTGTTGTGTATGTGTGTGTGTGTGTGGGTGGGTGGGGGGGGTGAGTGGGTGTGGGTGTGTGCATGTGTGTGTGTATGTTGTGTTGTGTTGTGTTGGGTGTGCGTGTGGTGTGTGTGTGTGTGTGTGTGTGTGGTGGGTGGGTGGATGGGTGGGTGTGTGTGCATGTGTGTGTGTGTGTGTACATGCAGACACTTCTGTCTGTCTTTGTTGGGAAAGTATCAGCGTGAATGTTTAGACAAGACTTTTTCTTCTTTCTTTTTTTTTTTAAAAAGTTGGATCTGTGCTTCAGAATCTTGCAATACCTTGTCATTGAATATCTATATCCGAGGCTATGATCTCAGCAATCCTTTTTTTTTTTTTTTTTTTGCTTTTCGGTCTCTCTAATGCTTGATGAGAGAGAAATACAGACAGAGGGTGGGGAAGAGTGTACAAAGTATAAAGTATAACCCTTGTCCCTGTGTTTCCAGCCACGGGCTCCCCCACCCCCGGGCAGCGCCCCAGACCCCTACAAGCCCTCAGACAAGCAGGTGGTGAACAGCAACGACAGCGAGGTGGCCACACAGTGGTACCAGCCCTCCCTGGAGGAGGCCGACCCTGCCCGGCCAGAATTGAACCCTGCCGACCGCCGCATCATCCTGCTGTACGCCCTGTCCCGCAAAGGGCCCACCACCCAGAGCAACATCTTCCCCGGATACCTGTGGGTGTCCCTGCACAAGATCAACGACCTCCATGACAGGTCAGTCTGCTACTGGTGTGTGGTGGGGGGCGGGGGGGGGGGGGGGATAGGGGTGGTTTAGATCAATTCATGATGATGACGCTGAATTTTAGTTACAGACAGTGGTATGTTTGGATTTAGTTATAGATTGGGTAATTTTGGATTTAGTTGTAGTGATACCTTTTATTTACTTAGAAATATTTGAAAAATTTAATTCTAGTTAGTAATAGCAATGGATTCATTTATTGATAATGATGTATATTGCATTTGTCAAAGGTACCTATGCCTTTGGATGCATGTCTCATTATCAGTATGATCACATCATATCTCCATATCTCTGATGATCAGCACATCATATCCCCATGTCTCTGATGATCAGTACATCATATCCCCATGTCTCTGATGATCAGTACATCATACCATGTCTCTGATGATCAGTACATCATATCCCCATGTCTCTGATGATCAGTACATCATATCCCCATGTCTCTGATGATCAGTACATCATATCCCATGTCTCTGATGATCAGTACATCATATCCCCATGTCTCTGATGATCAGTACATCATATCCCCATGTCTCTGATGATCAGTACATCACATATCTATGTCTCTGATGATCAGTACATCATATCCCCCTGTCTCTGATGATCAGTACATCACATATCTATGTCTCTGATGATCAGTTACATCATATCCCCATGTCTCTGATGATCAGTACATCATATCCCCATGTCTCTGATGATCAGTACATCATATCCCATGTCTCTGATGATCAGTACATCTCATATCTATGTCTCTGATGATCAGTTCATCATATCCTTATGCCTCAGAGTATCAGTACATCATATCCCCATGTCTCTGATGATCAGTACATCACATCTCTATGTCCTCTGATGATCAGTTCATCATCCTTATGCTCAGAGTATCAGTACATCATATCCCCATGTCTCTGGTTATCGAAACATCATGTCCCCATATCTGTGATGATCAGTTTATCATATCCTTATACCTCAGAGTATCAATACATCATATCCCATGTCTCTGATGATCAGTACATCATATCCATACGTCTCAGAGTAATCAATACATCGTATCCCCATGTCTCGGATCATCAGTACATACGTACGTACTCCCATCAGCATCCTAACGGTGCGCCTGCACCCCTGTGTCTCAGACTGTCGGTGCTGGCCCAGCGCGGGGAGATCTCGCTGGTGGAGAAGGCCAAGAAGGAGACGCAGGCCGGCCCCTCCCCCACCTCCACCAAACCCAAGAAGGCGCAGCGCATCAAGGCGCTGTCCCCCAAGATGCAGCGAGACGAACAGCTGGAGGTGAGAGCAGGGGAGGGGGGGGGGGGGGGGAGGGAGGAGTCAGGACTGGGGGAATGTTGTGGGAACCAGTCAGTGTCACACAAAGACACTTGCTGACTGAGAGAGAGAGAGAGAGAGAGAGAGAGAGAGAGAGAGAGAGAGAGAGAGAGAGAGAGAGAGAGAGATTTAATTTGATTTGATTTGATTTGATTTATTCTTTTATATTCAGGATAATGAAATAAGCACTCTTGTGCTTTTTTACATCCAGTCCCCGTGTGTATGCAGTTTTGTAAATGTCATCTGTTCCCTCCGGCACACAATGGCCTCCTCTTACGAAAAGCGGAACAGGATTTAACGTGTGCGCAAGATGTTCTGTGTGCGTTCGCACACGGGGCCTTGGTTTAAAGTCTCATCCGAAGGACTTTTGGAGAGAGTGGAGTCAGCACTGATGTTAACTCCAGGAGAAAAATCTCCTCGACCAGACTCGAACCCGGGTCGTCAGATTGCCAGCACAATGTTCTGACCACTAGGCTATCTGTCCACCCACCATCCCCCCTTTTCAGAGAGAGACAGAGAGAGAGAGGTATGTGATACAAGACAGAAGGTGGATGTATTCTTCTTCTTCATCAAACGCTCAGACAGCAACTATTGTTGTGACTTATGAGTGAAAATGCATCGCACTGCCATTAAGTGCCTGACAAGTCGGGCTTCGGTGTGGGAGAGAATTGTTACGTTTTAAGTCTTCCTGGAAGTAAAGGTAGGAGAATGGACCAAGAATGCAGAAAACAGACAAGGAGGTGATGACAGGAAGAAAAGGAAGAAGACAGAAACAAAGAGAGGGATAGAAAAGAGGGAATTCCTAGCACAGAATTTCCAGAATGTGGATATGGTATTTATACTAACAGGCCCCCTGATATCCCCACAGGGGGATGAATATATTGCATCTGAAATACTGATCACTGACTACTGTTGTGTGTTTGTGTTGTGTCGTGTGCAGAACTTGCTGCGACAGTGTATGGATGACATTGCATCTTTGATGGAATGTTTGCCTGAACAGGGAGCCACTGCATCCACTGAGGTGAGAAGTGTGTGTGTGTATGTGTGTGTGTGTGTGCGTGTGCGCGTGTGCGCGTGCGCGTGCGTGCATGCGTGTGCGTGCATGTGCGTGCATGTAATTTGTAATTTGTTCTCTTCTGATAAAAGTATGTTATTAAAACTTAGCAAATTCATAGTTAAGAGTAAAGTTGCATGACATTAATGAAAAGGTTGACTACATTTTTATTTCTGTGAAATTCTGTGCATGAACGTATTCTATTAATGCAAACTATATATGTTACAGTTGATTTTGTTTTCTGAAATCATCCATGCCCCAAGAGGGGTCAGAGGCAAATTAAATCTTGAATCTTGTGTGTGCTGTTGAGGTGACAGGTTGTTCATGAATACAATATATTAATGATGAACAGCCCTGTGCCCTGGGCCACACTGAAACAGGATCGTTATGCTTTGCAATATCATGTCAGCAGTTGTGTTCATCCATGGTAATCTCCTATCATAACAAACTGAAGCAGAGGCAAAAAGGCTACATGTATGGTGAGGCATTTTAAAAGTCCTTCAGAAGAGACTTATTATAAACCAAGGTTCAGTATGTGACTGCAAACAGAATGTCTTGTGCACATGTTTAAAACCCATTCCACGTTAATGGAAGAATAGGATATTTTGTGTTGGTGGGAACATATGACAAAGTTAGAAAAGAAATGCATGTACACAGGTGTCGTGTTTAGACACCATCCCCAAATTTGGAGTGCAGCTACCTTCATGACGGTAAAAAAAGTGGTCACATATACAAAAATATCACCACCAGCGAATCATGAAGCTCTAGCCAAAGAAAACTAAAAAAAAGAAGAAAGTACCTCACATAGAAGCCTCTCATCCAGAGGGTATATCTGCAGTCTGGGTTCCTGCTCTCAGGAGGGACAGGGAGGTGGGCACACTTTCTTCAAGCTGCTCTGCAGAGGCCTAAATCACCCTCACTGCATGCATGGTGCAGGGGTCAGTCAGCCTCTTTTCACACTGATTCCGCCTTTATTCAACATACACCTTCTTCAAGCTGCTCTGCAGAAGCCTAAATCACCCTCACTGCATGGTGCAGGGGTCAGTTAGCCTCTTTTCACACTGGTTCTGCCTTTATTTTTCAGGACTTAAAAAAACCCAAATCTCTGTTCTGTTGGTATTGATGAAGAAGAAGGGGTGTGTGTTTACTGAGGAGGTGTGTGTGGTGCTGTGTGTTGCAGATCCCCTTTGAGGTGTCCAAGGGCAACCTGAAGAGTCTGGAGCAGCTTTTTGACCCCAGCCTGGGCATGGTGCTGCGTGGCACCGACCTGGCCCCCTGGATGTACAAGCTCTTCCCCTAGACCCTCTCCTTCCCCAAATCCATTCCTCTCAGCCTGGATGTACTAAAAACTTTTTCCCTAGACTCCTCTAGTCCCCTCCTCTTAAGTCCTCATGGGTATAATTATGATTCTACCCTTACACACCCCTCTCCCCTCCAGCCAGCCCCTTATGTTTACAAACTATTTTCTTAGGCTCCCCCCTCTCTCCCACCCCCTTATTTCCAGCCCTCATTGAGTTACAACTCTTCCCCTAGACAGAAACTCCCCCCCCCCCCCCTTCACCCCTGCCACCCCTTACAAGCTGTCATGGTTGTGAACATTTTCCCCCTATCCCTCTTTCTTTGTCATAGACTTCAAGTCCTCTTTTTCTTTCCATCTAGGAGACTTGTTCCAAAATGTGAAAACTGACCTTGGATTATACTGTTTTCTGTAGCCTCAGTGACTGTGATCTATTAGCATCTCTAGGGGTTGACAGAGACCAGGGTGCACAGTCTGCATTGAGGTCACCCTACACCTGTACCTTTGTCAATTCTAGAGTCACCAAGAATTTTTTTTTTGAGGGAGTGGGTTTTTTTTATATGGGTTGCTGTACATTCTGCGTACCAAAACAAAATGTGTGTGTGTGTGTGTGTGTGTGTGTGTGTGTTGGTGTTTGGTGGTGTGTTGGGGCATCAGTTTTTGTCATTGACGACTGAACTTTTACTTTATCCCTCAGGCACAACTGAAGACACTAAAACTGTGTGATGACTGGCTGAAAATTGCCTTTTCAAAATGCTGCATTCCTTGATACTCTATCCAATGCTGTTGACATGTTTGTTTTAATACATTGCATAATCTTGTACAATTTATTAATAATCCTTCATATTGTTGTCGTTTCTGGATCTATACTATTCAGGATTAAAAAAAAATAATTTGAATTCTCAACATCTTCAGTATTTTTTGATCTATTTGAGAATCAGTGACAGTTATCTTCAATCTGTGCTGTAAATTCCCATCCAACTTGCAGCAACAGGATGGATTCCTGTATTCATATATTTTGTTGTTCATTTGTTTATCTATTTATTTACTTATTTATTTATTTATTTATTTGATCTACATATGCATGCATATGTAGTCTGTTCAGTTGCTGTGCTGAGAATCAGCCTTGACATCCCTGATGACTTCTGTCACTCATGTTGGCAGTTGAGACCTGTGTAATATATTTCCCAGAACTCTTTGGGTTTTTTTTGGTTGGGGAGGGGGGGGGGGGTGCACCCTTGTGGATACTGACAGTCCACATATGTTTGCTTCACATTATTTATGTTCCTGAATCCTGTAGTTATTCTTCAAAAATATTTTTATGTAAATGTGATCTGTTCCTTCCTGGTTTATTCTCTCTCTCTCTCTCTCTCTCTCTCTCTCTCTCTCTCTCTCTCTTCTCTCTCTCTCTCTCTCTCTCTCTCTCTCTCTCTCTCTTCTCTCTCTCTCTCTTGTGAGAAACTGAAGCTGGACTGCTTGTTGCTTTGGTTTTCGTCCTCTTCTATTTTTCCCCCCAAGCTCAGAAACTTTTGTTTTGCTTTGTTTTTGTTTATTAGGACACTGGACTTGACTCATATTTAATAATGATAAAAAACAATAACCTGTGACTTTTTTCTACTTGCACTTTTGTGTATGTTTGAAAAGTGATAAAAATGAAGACATGTACACATTTACTAACTGAAATTTCTTGCACATTGTCTTGTAGGAATTTGTTTATTTTTCATTTTGTTTTCAAAAAAAAAAAAAAAGAAAGAAATATCAAACATAGTATTAAGAAATCAAAACAACAACTGACTCAATTCAAAATTGATCGATTTATCAATGCATTATCTGTTCTTATGAAAGTTTCCAGTAATTTCCACTGGCTGTAATTGGTGTTTGACTCACTTGTCTGTGTCAGTTTTCTCCCCTGATTTTTGCATCTTACCCATTTTTCTGGGTTAGTCACACACACACAGAAAATCACAAATCTTGTTTACTGCAAATTACTTAAGACTTGATGAAAGAAAAAAATGAAAATGAAATAAGCACTAGATTATGAACATGTTGGATAAGTTTATGTCGAATGATAAATCTTACCTACATATTTTAGTTTTTGGAAAGTGGTAAAAAAAAAAAATCATTTATTTTTTAAATGTTGATTTATGAGATCCAGAGAAGAACAGGGTAAAGAAAAATATGCCAACCATGCTGCTTTCAGGTTCTAACATCTTTAGAATGTCATACCCAGATGCAAAAACATCTAAACCTTTGTGTGGAATCAAGACTGTTAGTAGGAAATAATTATGTTGAAAACTTTCCTTACAAGGAATACTAGGACAGTGAGAGTTTATGTCTCCCTAATGATGTTGCCAAATCTGCTGTGATATTTTTTCATTTGTGATGGAAGACTGGAATCCCGATTAATCCGTCCATTTGCTTGATGGGTAGATCTTGATGATTATGTCAAAGAATTAAAAATCTTGTTGAAGTTGAATCTGTATTGTCTGTGGAGAACAAAGTGCTTGTGTGTCTAAAATGTGTGACATGATTGTAATAAACCATGCATTTTGAGATGTGTGTGTGTGTGTGTGCGCTGCGTGCGTGCATGTGTGCATGCGTGCATGCATGTGTGTATTCATATATCTGGAGAAACACCAGGACATGTATGTGAATATGTGCACTCAACACATTTACTAGGGAACATGAAGATAGCCTAGTGGTTAGAGCATTGAGCTCATGATCTAATGGCCCATGTTTGAGCTACCACCAAGGCACTCCTTTGAGGGTTTTTTCCTCTAATATCAGTAACACCAGTACTGATCCACTCCCTCAAAAGTCCTTCAGATGAGACAATAAACGGGGATCTCTTGCATAAATCTGCACATAACATATTGCATACATGTTAAAACTTGTTCCACCTTTCAGGTGAGTAGGCCATTGCATGTCAGTAAGAACAGACAGCAAAATTCTTTTTAAAAATTCATGTACAATGGTGTCATGTTTAGTTATCACTCTCAAAGTGGAAATACAGCTACTATAATGGTGAGCAAAAAGAAGTTGCACACACAAAATCTGACCATTTTAACTTCAAAGCTCTCGCCCAGGAACAACAACAGCAACAAATTAGGGGATATCATGAAATGTATGTACCTGGAAATATGTACAGGAGTTCACACACACACACACACACACACACACACACACACACACACACACACACACACACACACAGGGGGACGGGATAGCCTAATGGTCAGAACATTGCGCTGGCAATTTGACGACCCGAGTTCGATTCCTGGTCAAGGGGATTTTTCTCCTGGAATTAACATCAGTGCTGACTCCACTCTCCCCAAAAGTATTTTGGATGAGACTGTAAGCCGAGGCCCTGTGTGTGAGCGCATGCAGAACTTCTTGCGCACACGTTAAATCCTGTTCCGCTTTACGTAAGAGTAGGCCATTGTGTGCCTGTGTGAACAGATGACAATCTTTACACAACTGCATACACACAGGGACTGGATGAAAAAAAGCACATGAGTGCTTATTCTATTATCCTCAATGTAAAAGAATAAAATAAAATAAACAGAGAGGTAAACACACACACACACACACACACACACACACACACACACACACACACACACACACACAAAAGCACAAGAGTGCTTATCCCATTATCCTCGATATAAAAGAATAAATCTATAAAAAAAATAAACACACGCACACACACACACACACACACACACAACGCTCGCGCGCGCGTGCACACACACACACAACACACCAACACACACACACGCGCGCACAGGCAAACACGCTCACGCACACAGAGGCAAACACACACACCACACACACCACACACACAAACACACACGCGCGCGCGCGCGCGCGCACACACACAAGAACACGCAGACGCGTGCGCGCGCGTGTACACTTCACAAGCGTTAAATCGAAGACACACACACTATACACTCAGTAGTGAAAGAAAATTTTCACTCTTTTTTCATCTCCAGGCTATATTTATATTTTGTGCTTTCTATCTCTGTTAGGCCTAAGTGAAATGTGGGTTTCAATGACTGAAAATAGAGCAAGGTTTCACGAGGAAGTATGACTCTTGATGGTTTCTACTTTCAGTTTTAACGAGGGCTTATGGAAGTTTCAGGCGAAATTTTTCTCATGATCTTATATAGATCTATTACACAATTACATAAAAAAAAGAAATAACACTGAATTTATATCAATGAAATCTTTTAATCAACAATTGTGCTACCACCAGAAAAATCACAATTTTATTGATGTTTTCTCCTGTAGGCTTCCAATCTTGACACGAACATGCAAATCAGATAGCATGGCTTTTTATGACAGAGCGTTCTATTGGTTGAAATAGACCTAAGTTTCTTTTGTGACAGCCTATTGGATGGTTTTTTTCGGAGTCGGATCGTAACTTCTCCCATAGGCCTAGCAGACGAGAGTTTTGCTGCTCACTTGACCTCGCGTATGAGGTTGGGACACCGATTCTGTTGGCAAGTCAAGCGTGTGTGTGTGTATGTGTGTGTTTGGACGCGCACTGCAGTGCTTTGCAACAAGTAGGAGTGTGTTCTTCGCAGTTCCGAGTTGCATATTCAGTTCAGGATACTTGATCATTATGGCTGAACGGAGGAGCAAAAAAGAAAAGGAGATCGTGAATGAGTTTGAAAACCATTTGCGAGGTAAGTGCTGTCGATCTGTTATTTGTTGACGTTCGTCTATTTTTAGTGTTCCGTATTGATCGCATGTGTGCAGCTGTTGGGACCGATGTGTGAATGTGATCGTGGCACTTGTGGTTCCCCAGTTTCAAGTTGTTCGTGTGCTCCGTATACATATATATGGCTTCGTTTTTATAACGTAGGCTTACTTACCACTTACACTGTTACAGACATCCCAAACCAAACCGTACCACTTCCATTCCCACAGACACGCATTGTGTTGTATATTTGGGTTATGTGAAAATCCCATGTTCACTTTCGAAATAGTAATGTATAAAGTGATCGCATTGCCACAGCCGTAGTTTTGAGGGAAATGGATCTAGGTGTTGTGTATTGAAACTGTTGTGAAACATGATAGATGAAAACACAACAGATCTGTCATCCTATGCCTTTAATGCTGACCATACTAGGCCTAAAGGTAACTTGATCCTTGCAGTGTCAGTGCGTGCGTGGGTGCGTGTGTGCGTGCGTGCGTGCGTGCGTGTGTGTGTGCGTGCGTGCGTGGTGTGTGTGTGCGTGCGTGCGTGCGTGTGTGTTGCGTGCGTGCGTGTGTGCGTGCGTGCGTGCGTGCCGTGCGTGCGTGTGGTGGGGTGTGTGTGTGTGTGTGTGTTGTGTGTGAATATTCAAACAATGCAAAGTAACTGTATGTGGCATAGAGATCTACCTAATAGAGGACATGCTATTTCACAACACACACACACACACACACACACACACACACACACACACCACACACACACACACACAATACATACAACGCACGCAGGCACACGCACGCACGCAGGCAGGTAGGCACGCATACATGCATGCATACATGCATGCATGCATGCGCACACACACACACACATCACACACACACACACACACAATCTTATGTAGCCACAATTTTCATGCACACTCAATAAAACAGGCACATATATATCTCTCACATGCGTACACATGCATCTCACACAACACACACACACACACACACACACACACACACACACACACACACACACACACACACACACACACACACCCTCTCTCTCTCTCTCTCCTCTCTCTCTCTCTCTCTCTCTCTCTCTCTCTCTCTCTCTCTCTCTCTCTCTCGATTCTATTCTCTCTTCTATCATCGTGGATAGGGACGGATAGCCTAGTGGCAGAACATTGCGCTTGGCAATTTGACGACCGGTTCGAGTCCGTCGAGGAAATTTTCTTCCTGGATTAACATCAGTGCTGACTCCACTCTCTCCAAAAGTCCTTTGGATGAGACTGTTAAACGACCCGTGTCTACGCACTCAGACATCTTGCGCACACTTTAATAATCTTTCCGCTTTTGTAAGAGTAGGCCATCGTGTGCCGGTGGGAACAGATTGACAATATTTACAAAACTTGCATACACACGGGACCGGATGAAAAAAGCACATTATGCTTATCTGTTATCCTCGAATAAAAGAATAAATAAATAAATAAATAATAATAAATAATAAATAAATAAATAAGTACTACATAATACCAGGTCATAATCATGGTCAACATTCCATGTATATATTGTCATCACATAAGTATATGTATGCTTATTACAAAACCACCAAAGGGTCCGTTCATGCTGAGGGCAAATAATTACATGGTTTCCTGTTTAAGTTTCCATCTCATTAACGCAGGCTATTAGAGATGTTATTTAGCATGGCATTTAAGTAGACCAGGAAGTCCCTCCGCCATACGAAAGCCATTGCAACAACATGCGTCTCTAACTATTTCCACTCGGGCAGGGTAAGTTGAAGTGTGTGGAATGAGTCACTGTTGGTATATAATACACATACATACATGTGTACTGCTAGTGTAACACTAACAGTATGTACTACACCTCTGTATAGTTGTCTCCCCCTTCCATCTCGCCCTTCTTATGCTTATATACATACATATACCTTCTCACTCCTCCAGGGCTTCAAATACATAGTGTGTGAAGAAGAGAGTTCCTTTTCTTGTTGAATGCAGTCTTGTGTAGCTCTAGGCTTTGATTCAGTTGAGTGCATTTTTCTTGCTGGGTCAGGTTGGGTAAAGCTTTTGCTGTGTTAAATGAAAAAGGAGAGAGAGAGAGAGAGAGAGAGAGAGAGAGAGAGAGAGAGAGAGAGAGAGAGAGAGAGAGAGAGAGAGAGAGAGAGAGAGAGAGATTTTTGGTAGGAAGTTATGCTGTGGATTCAGATCAGGGTCTGCTGTGCCGCACTGTGTAGACTGGATAAGAAATGATCTGAATAATAAATGACAAAGGCTTTAAAAAAAGTAGTACACTTTTCACAATTCTCTTTTCTTCCTGCCACCCGGAACTTTCTCTGTGTGTTGAAATGGTTGATTGTTGAGGTTGTGTTGTTGTTGATGTTATTGTTGCTGTTTTTGTCGAAACTTGACACTGTCTTACAGATCCAATCCATAGATGAAATATCATATATCATTAAATGATATCCTTTTGTTCAGAAGCAAAGGTAAAATCATTTATTTTTCTTTGTAACAACACATACACACAAAGACACAGGCATACAAACACACAGACACAGAGATAGTGAGATACACACACACACATGCATGCATGCACACATGCACTCCTCTCAACATGCTACTCTCTTCTCTCTCTCTCTCTCTCTCTCTCTTCTCTCTCTCTCCTCTCTCTTTCCCTCCCCTCTCTCTTTCTCTCTCTCTCCTCTTTCTCTCTCTCTTCCCTCCTCTCCCCTCTTCTCTCTCTCTGTTCTCCCCTCCCCCCTCCCCTCTCTCTCCCCTCTCTCTCCTTCTCTTCTTCCTCTCCCCTCTATCATTTTCTGCTTATCCTCTCCCCTCTCTCCCTCTCTCTCTCTCTCTCTCTCTCTCTCTGTCTCTCTCTCTCTCCTTCCCTCCCCCTCTACCATTCTCTTGTTTGCCTCCCTGTCATTCCCGTCTCTCCCTCTTCTGTGTTGGTGTTTCCTCTCCATAAAATTACAGGCATTTCTCCCAGCAGGCTATCCGTTTCTCCCAAGAACAGAGAAAGAAAGGGGGGATTCACTGCAGTTATTTGTGAAATGTTAGTGCTCATAATATGACATGTTGTGCTCACTTCCTCAGGGAGAGTGTTAGTGTTGCTCAAGTCAATGTTGTGAGGGACTGCCATCTTGTTTGCAATCTCTCTCTGTCTCTTTGTCTCAGTCTCTCTCTCTCTTGGAGTCTTGCTCATTCTGTCTGTCTGCTTGTCTGTCTGTCTGTCTGTCTGTCTGTCTGTCAGTCTGTCTGCCTGTCTATTGTCTCGCTTGCTGCTCATTCTTCTCTGGCTCTGTCTGCATTCTCTCTGTCAGTCTGTCTGTCTCTCACTCTTTCTCTCTCTCTTGTTCGTTCATTCTCTATCTCAATGGCTGTGTGTGTGTGTGTGTGTGTGTGTGTGTGTGTGTGTGTGTGTGTGTGTGTGTGTGTGTGTGTGTGTTGTGTAGAGTAAGTTATGGTTGAATATTCACAGGCTACTATCTCCACACTTCAGTGCCTTTCTAACCATCTTGAAGTAAAGAATGACAGAAAATATGACAAAAATATTTTGAAAAAAGAAATTTATATAATGACACATGCCAAAATTGTTTGTTTTGTTGTGTGTTCTTGTTGTTGTTTTGGTGTTTTTTTTTGTTCCTTATAATCATTATTAGTTAGTAATATCATATCAGCATAACTATCAATATCACCATTATTATTGTAATTATTCTTTTCCTGTATTACTTGTTATCAAGCCAAAGCCTCCCCCATGTTCGAACATGACCACACACATGTGAAACGGGAGGAAAAGACTGTAGATGGCTTTGGACTAGTTATATTCAGCGATGGCGGAGGTGGTAATTACCTCTGCGGTGTAGACTATCTATCAAGAGCCCTATATTCCTATATTCTGTGGTGAAGATGAGAGGCTGGAGAATGATTGATGGCTGGCCGGGCTCATCCTGCCATGACACCTTGCAGGGAGCGGAGAGTGGCCTGCATGCAGTGTGGAGTGAATATTTATAAGCCAGCATTTTTTCCCCCCAATTTAACATGTGGGAAAAGTGAGTGGGTTGTATCATGATCGATAAAATTAAATGGGTTGTATCATGTTGATGAAACTGAGTGGGTTGTGTCTTGTTGGTGAAATTGAGTGGGTTGTATTTTGTTGGTGAAATGAAGTGGGTTGTATCTTATTTATGAAACTGAGTGGGTTGTTTTGTGTCAATAAAATTGAGTGGGTTGTATCGTGTTGATGAAACTGAGTGGGTTGTATCGTGTTGATGAAACTGAGTGGGTTGTATCTTGTTTATGAAACTGAGTGGGTTGTATCTTGTTTATGAAACTGAGTGGGTTGTATCTTGTTTATGAAACTGAGTGGGTTGTATCTTTGTTGATGAAATTGAGTGGGTTGTATCCTGTTGATGAAATTGAGTGGGTTGTATCTTGTTGGTGAAATGAAGTGGGTTGTATCATGTTGATGAAATTGAGTGTTATTGCATCTTGTTGATGAAATTGAGTGGGTTTTGTGTCAATAAAATTGAGTGGGTTGTTTTGTGTCCATAAAATTGAGTGGGTTATATCTTGTTGATGAAATTGAGTGGGTTGTATTTTGTTGATGAAATGGGGTGGGTGGTATTTTGTTGATAAAGTTGAGTGGGTTGTATCTTGTTGATGAAATTCAGTGGGTTTTTAACTTTTATCATGTCGATGAAATTGAGTGGGTTGTATTTTGTTGATGAAATTGAGTAGGAGTATCATACCGGTGAAAATGAATGGGTTGTGTTTTTGTTTCAAGATGAAATTGTGTGGGTTGAATAGAACTATAATATTTTTAGTTCACTGTCTGTCAGTCTGTCTGTCTCAGTGTCTGTCACTCTCTCTCTCTTTTGCTCTCTATCCCTCCCCCCCTCTCTCTCTATCTCTCTTCTCATTTCTTCTCTTCTTTTCTCTTCACTTCTCTTCTCATTTAGGGCTATGGTATAAAACTCTGAATAAACTTGTCATGTTTGTATTTGTATTGTACTTTTCTTGACTTCTCAACTCTTAACTTCCTGGGGAGTCAGCATAGAGCTGTAGAGCAATATAGTTTTTATTCACTGTGTCTTGAACACGATGGACCCAGCAAAGCTCTTCCCTCCCCAAGTCACGTATATCACATTTTTCATCGTCCTCAAATTTTAAATTTGCCTCTTACTTGGTGGGAAAAAGTCAAAACTTTGCCTTTTAAATTAAAGAGTAAAGTATTTACAGAATTTGTTTCTGTGTTTTTTCAATCAGATCTTTAAAAGAAAAAGCAAAGTGATATATATTACTTTTTTTTATAATCCCAGAACAATGTACATGTCAAGATAAGAGTTGGCTACATGTAGCATACATGTATTTGTGTGGGGGGGTAATGGTGATCTATGCTAATGCAGGGCTGAAATGTCAAATGGTGGTTACAATGGGGGACACTGAAATTTCCTGTGAGTCAGCTAGCCAGACTAATGGTTAGTCACCAGCCGCCATGGCGCAGTGTTAGCGCCGTGGATTCCGGACTGGAAGGTCGCGGGTTCGAATCCCATAAGTCATAGGGATTTTTCGGGCTCCGCCGGCTCCTACCCAGAGTGAGTGTGCTGTGGGCTCAGTGGGGAGACTGGGACCACACAGTCGAGCTTCATCCACTTTACGGATGCGAATTTGAGAGTGTTGCTCAAATTACCTGACCAACACTGCAGGTGTCTGTATCTCTCGGGCCTGGTTGACGCCGGGATATATTATGACAGTAAGCGTAGAGAACAACCCTGTCAAGTAGTCTCAAAGCGGATGCACCTCCACAGCAGCATCATTACATCATCCTCATCATCATTGATCATCATGCAATAATAAAAATTGCCTCTGATTCGGTGGCTTCCGTTGCTCTGGTCTCATGGTGACCTCAGATTCGGTTTCCCCATACGCTTCTGTGCCTGTGGTG
>CM060329.1:33071130-33075957 GCA_030674155.1 Stramonita haemastoma | reverse complement strand
ACTCATAACCACACCGCATCGTGCCACATCACTGCAACACTCTACGAAGAACGTGCAGAGATACCTTACCAATGCCGCAGTAATACCTCAGCGCAGCACAGCACCCTACAACACACCATGCCACAGAATACCACACTACACCCACTACAGTACGCCACACCACACACACTACATACACCACACTACACCACACTACAGAACACCACACCACACCAAACTACATCACACCACACCACAGAATGCCACACTACACCACACCTTAGAATACCACACCGCACCAGACCACACCACACCACACCACTTCAACTAAACACAACCACTACATCAACCACACACACCACACCACACCACACCAGTACCACATCACACCACACCACACCACACCAGTACACCACACCACACCACACACCACACCCAACCAACACACACCACACCAACCACACCACACCACACCACACCACACCACAGAATTTAACTCTTTACATTCTGATCACATCTTCACAGAAGGCCGGTGGTAAAAGTTAAAAAAAAACAAAACACACACACACACACACACACACACACACACACACACACACACACACACACACACACACACACACACACACAACACACACAACAACCTGCCCCCCCACCCCCCGAAAAAAAATCCTAAGTAGTCACCACCCTCCACCACCACCACCTCCTCTTCCTTCTCCTCTGTTCTGTCTTGCTGAAGAGAACGTGTTGTTTGGAGGTCTTGCTACAAGGGTCCCACTTCACTCCTGTGAGATCCCTCTTTCCTGGTGGCTTGTTTCAGTTTTCTTACGTCAGTTCTTCATCAATATAAATGAGGAGTTAGTCTGTCACAGAAGGGCAGTTGTTGTAACTGTAAGACAGATCTTAGTTCTGTGCTGCGTGAAGTGTTGACCATTTCAAGGAAAGTTTTCTTCCTAGTATTCACTGTTCTCCAGGTTTTTACGTCGTTATATTAATACAGTATATGTTGGGTGTAAGCTAGCTCCACTTACCGATCTTCCTGTCTGTCTCTCTTTGCCTGTCTATCTGTCTGCCTGTGTGTCTGTCTTTTTGCCTATCTGTCTGTCTCCCACTTTGTTTGGCACAGACAGCTAGTGGTGCAAGTGTGAGACAGTTCCGTGTTGCCTTAAGTGTCGATCATGCCAAGTGAAGTCTTATTTTTAGTGCCCACTTCACTATTGCGAGATATAGATCTTTCCTTCTGTATAGAGGGATTGTTTCAGGGTTTGTTTTTTTTCCCTTTTTATTTATTTATTTATTTACTTATTTATTTATTTATTTTACTCCATGCTAGATATATGTGCTGTAAAAGAAAGGTTGCAGACGGTTTTAAGACGTTCACCTGCCTTACAAGTAAACTGTGGGGTTCTTGTTTTGATTCCCAGTCTTGCCCTTTCTTCCCAGTTTGACGGCAGAAAATCGAACCAAATGTCAAAAGTCCTTCGGATGAGACTATAATAAACTGAGGCCCCGTGTGCGAAAGCGCGCAGAACATCTTGCGTACACATGAAAAACCCGTTCCGCCTTTTTGAAGAATAGGCCATTTTGAATCGGAAAGAACAGATGACAAAATTAATAAAAACAAAACACATACACATAATGGCGTGTTTAGACACTTTCCCCGAAGTCGGAATGTGGCTACCTAAATGGAAAAAAAAGGGGGGGAGGGGGAGTCGCATGCACAAAAATCCACCATTGATAAGGCTCGGAACTCGAGCGGAGGAACGAAAAGAAAAGTGGGTCCAAGCTAACTCCAGTTGTCAGTCCTGTCTCTCTCTTTGTCTGTCTGTCTGCCTGCCTGTCTGTCTGTCTGTCTGCCTGTCTGCCCGTCTATTGGTCTATGTGTCTGGACGTGTGCAGACTGTGGGGTAAGTGTGTAAAACTTATCTCTGTTCCGTGTTGGTGAAGGATGTGTAGGCTTTACAAGGGAAATCTGGTTTCAAGGGCCTCTCCAGCTGTGGGATTCTTCCTTCTTTACTGGTGGACTTTTTTTTTCTTTCCCTCTCTCGGTTTTCTTACGTCAGGTCTTAATGTAGACTATAGATATATTTCGTGGATGTGGGCCAAGTCTTTTTGTCAATGCTGTCTGTCTCTGTCGGTCTGTCCCTGTCGCTCTCTGTCTCTGTCTCACTCACCTCACTCACTCCCCACTCTCCACTCACTCATCACTCTCTCCTCTCTCTCTCTCTCTCTCCTCTCTCTCTCTCTCTCTCTCTCTCTCTCTCTCTCTCTCTCTCTCTCCTCTCTCTCTCTCTCTCTCTTGAGTTGTAAAGCTTTCCTGTGCTCCCGACTAAGTAAAGGAGAAAATTATCAATGGCAATAAATACAGTTTTTTTCAGTCTGTTTGTCTGCCCCCCCCCCCCCCCTCTCTGTGTCTGTCTGTCTCTCTGTCTCTCTTTCTCTGTCCGTCTGTCTCTCACAGTCGCACACACACACACAACACAACACACACACAACAACACAACACACACACACAACACAACACAACACAACACAACACACACACACACACACACACACACACACACACACACACACACACACACACACACACACACACACACACACACACACACACACACACAAGAGGACAAAGTCAGGAAGAGTGCTGCCCTGATAATGACATGCATGCAGGCAGCCCCACAGCCTATCGATGACTGCCTCTGCTGCTGTCGGCATCAGTAGAAGGCCGGCCACACACCCCTAGCTGTCTGATTAAAGGCCACACAAAAGGCACAAAAAGGACGGCCGCTGTAGCCAAGTGGTTAGGACCTTTATTTTTGGTCTTTTTATTTTTTTACTTTTTTCATTGTGGTTGTTTTTTTTGTTTGTTTGATCGTTTGTTTTTTGTGTTTCTTTTTTTTTTTTTTGGGGGGGGGGGGGGGGTTGTTGTTTTTTTTGGTGCTGAGGTTTTTTTGTGTGTGTGTTTGTGTGTGTGTGTGTGTGTGTGTGTGTGTGTGTGTGTGTGTGTGTGTGTGTGGTGTGTGTGTGTGTGTGTGTGTTGTGGGGGAGTGGTTTTGTTTTTGGGGGGTGGGGGGGTTCCTCAGCTAGAGATCCTAGGTTCACTAATGGTAAGATTTTGCGTATGCACCGTTTTTACCCACCATTAAGGTAGCCACATTGTTAAGACAATTTGATTTCAATCCCGTGCGCCCATCAAGTCATGGGTTCAATCTCGGTGACGGTGGCGTCAGGTAAATTATGGATAGTTATTTATTTCAATCTCCCGTATCAACTTAGAATGCAGACATGCCAACGCTTTGATTGCTTCCGTGTACAAACACCCGCAGAAGGTCAACTATGCTCGTGAGAGATCCCGAATTTAGTTTCAGCATCTTGCGGGAACGGAAAAAATGAACATACCCAGCATGCACGTCGTGAAAAAATAAAATTGCTGCTCTGGAGTCGGAATGTGTTGGCTGAGGCCAGTGGGCAGACCTCCTGCAGAGTTACAAGCACAGGAGAAGACCAGGCACTACACATCCTACCTACTTAGGGGAACGTAGAGAAGAGATAAAAAATGAAACAATACACACACACACACACACACACACAACACACAAACACACACACACACACACACACACACAACATACATACATACATACAAAACATACATACATACATACATACATACAACATACATACATACAACATACACACACGTATCTCACCATTGGTGAACCTCGGAGCTGTAGCGGAGGAACGAAAAAAAAACAAACAACCAAGCAAACCCAAATCCTATGCTTAAAGAAGAAGACAACAAAAACGCCAACAAAACTCAAAACAAAAACCACCGCGCAAACAGAATACAATGATGTTATTGTGTCTCGCCTTGCATTTTTGGCTTTGAATTATTTTCTGCTACAGCAGTAAAGAAACAAAGGAGTAATTATACAGCAATCTGTAACAGTCTTTCAAGTCAGACGATAAACCGTAATGTTTTATACCACACGTTTTTTTGTGTAGGTAAAATAACCCACGGCAGCTTAGAGTCTAGGAAAATTCAGTGGTGAAAACCCAACAACTTCACATACAAAAACAGACATGAAAAAGGAAACAATGCGTAGCTGTAGCGCCACATTGTGGCGACGCGTCTCCTGCTGTGGAAAGCTGCCCGAATTTCCCTCAGTGAAATGCATTTTGACAGGATGATGCAGAACTTGTACACAAAACCACAAAACATCACAAGGGAGAACAATGGCTTGAATTTGATCGGCTTGTTAGAGATTCAGGAAGTCTTCTTCAGTGTTGTGTGTGTGTGTGTGTGTGTGTGTTGTGTGTGTGTGTGTGTGTGTGTGTGTGTGTGTGTGTGTGGTGTGTGTGAGATGAGAGAGAGAGAGAGAGAGAGAGAGAGAGAGAGAGAGAGAGAGAGAGAGAGAGAGAGAGAGAAGAGATGAAAATTGCTACGATAGCATACATTAGGAAAACAAAATGGGTGTCCGTTTTGTTTTGCAGAAAAATAACATTTTTTTTTCCTCGTTGTTAAATAATAATTAGGCAATTATCTAACTCTAGCCATTTTAAATATAAAACACAGATGAATTTTTCCTGTTATTACCCAAAACTGATTATAACATGAATAAATTTAATTCTAACCATTTTTCTCGGAGAATTAGTTTAACTTTCGGGATTTTTTTCTCATTCAATTGTATTTGAACAACACAACACAACTCACGCATGCACGCACGCACGCACACACACACACGTTTTTTTCCTAGTTTGTTTTTGACACAACGTGCGCGAGCGCACACGCATACACACGCGCACTCGCACACACACACTCCACACACACACACCAAACCCATA
>CM060329.1:33051130-33058630 GCA_030674155.1 Stramonita haemastoma | reverse complement strand
TCCCCCCTCACCCACTCAACACACACACACACACACACACACACACATCCTTCCTTCTTCCCCTCCCCACCTCTGTATTGATTTTCCCCTCCCTTCCCTCCCCTTGCCTCCCCTGTCCAAATATCT
This sequence comes from Stramonita haemastoma, assembly GCA_030674155.1. Lineage (NCBI taxonomy): Eukaryota > Metazoa > Mollusca > Gastropoda > Neogastropoda > Muricidae > Stramonita > Stramonita haemastoma. The sequence goes on along the minus strand of CM060329.1, from coordinate 33,058,504 downwards.
CTGCGCCTTAACACCCCCCCCCCCCTCCCCCCGACCCAGAGAGAGAGAGAGAGAGAGAGAGAGAGAGAGAGAGAGAGAGAGAGAGAGAGAGAGAGAGAGAGAGAGAGAGAGAGATGTATTGAACGCAGAGGACGAAAATAGAAGCTGTGATTTCCAGCATGAAACAAAACTCTTCTTTTGTATTGTGGGGTTTTTTTTTTTTTTTTTTGGCTTTTTGTTTTTGGTCGCCCTCTTAAACTATATAGTTTTCCTTTGGTGTGTGTCAGTGCTGATATATGGATCCATCCCAGTGGGAATGCTGGGGCCTGTCGGTATAAATAGCATCGTCACCTTCTGGAGATTCTGTGCTAGGAATTTCCTCTTTTTTATCCCTCTCGTTGTTCCTGCCTTTCTCTTTTTCTTCTTGTCACCTCTTCCTCGTCTATTTTCTGCCTTCGTGGTACATTCTCTTGCCTTTTTTTTTTTTTTTTTCCCAGAAAGACTTAAATTAATAAAAAAAAATTCTCTCATGCCGAAGTCGCATGTGCTGGGCCTGACTTGTCAGGCGCTTAATGGCAGTGCAACGCATTTTTGCTAATATGACAGATAACAGTAGTTACTGTCTGAGCGTTCGACGAAGAAGAATAATTTATGAATCTTATTTTGGTATAAACTGTGAAGATTTAGGCATTAGTGGTGATGATCTAAGCATTAGCGATGAATATGTTGGCAAAAGCGTTGACGATTTTGGCATAAGTGGTTAAGATTGTGGCATTAGCGGTGAATATTGTGGCATTAATGGTCATGATTTAAGCATTAGCGATGGATATTCTATTCTCTACTAGAGCATTGCTAGTTCTGCAACTTTTACATTTCTTCTTCTACCATCACCTTTGTAACTATTATTACTATTATGACTAATAATGCTGCTGCTGTTGTAACTACTACTTCAACTACTACTCCTACTACTCTTACTACTGCTACTACTACTACTACTACTACTACTACTACTACTACTACTACTACTACTAACTACTACTACTACTACTACTACTGCTTCTGCTACTACTACTACTACAGCAGCAACAGCAGCTGCTGCTACTACTGCTACCACCACTACTACTACAGCAGCAGCAGCAGCTGCTGCTACTACTTCTACTACTTCTACTACTACTACTCCTGCTGCTGCTGCTGCTACTACCACTACTTCTTCTACTACTACTACTACTACCACCCCTACCACTACCATCACTACTAAATTACAACCACTCCTAGCCTACTGTATTCCCTATGTTTTAGTGACTATTTAGTCAGGACCTGAGTGCAGGCACATGCTACCATGCCGAGGTGCATGTATTTAAAAGAACAGAGAGGAGGAGGAGGAGGAGAAAGAGGAGGAGGAGGGAAGGGGCCGGACGATGTGAGGGCCGAGACAAGTGGTGCAGACAACAGGAAGTTGTCCTGATGGGAACAGGAAGTGGGGGTCCAACAGGAAGGACACTGTCCCTCGATACTTCCTCTTCCTGTCTGCCCTCTGGCTGGCTGGCTTCAGCTGTTGGTTCATCCAGCACCCAGACACTGATACTGTTTGCTGTGAAATAGCCATCACCCACAGAGGGTTCTTCTTCTTTGCTGTCGAACGCTCCGTCAGCAACTATTGTTGTCTGTCATAGTTGAACGAAAAATAATACTTTGCACTGCGTTTTAAGCGCCTGACAAGTCAAGCCCAGCACATTGCGTCTCTATGAACGAACAAACAATGTCAGCTTACTGTAGCTATGGTGAACAATTCTTTGTAGAAAAAAAAAGTCATATATATAGCACTGTAACAAATCATATGGTCAATAGCAACGATTTTCTGAAGCAAATAGCATCATCTTCTACTGTTGGGATGCTGGGGGCCTGTCAGTATAAACAGCATCCCCACCTTCTGGGAAAATCGATGCCAGGAATTCCCTTTTTCTATCCCTCTCTTTGTTTTATGCCTTGTTCTTTTTCTTCCCGTCACCTCCTTCTTGTCTTATTTTATGCATTTTTAGGTCCGTCCATTCGGATAAGAGAGAGAGAGAGAGAGAGAGAGAGAGAGAGAGAGAGAGAGAGAGAGAGAGAGAGAGAGAGAGAGAGAGAGAGAGAGAGAGAGAGAGAGAGAAAGACCTTGTAGTGACCTAAAAGCCCGTGGCGATTGCTGTGATAATGGGTGTTAGAATGTCCAGCTACTGACAGGGAACAAGCCTTCGCCCCCAGGGCCCCAAATGCATAGGGACACCTTGATGAATGTGCCCACTTCCTATTCAATTGACACCGCTGGACTGTGGCGCTAGTGGACAGGCAGGCAGGCAGGCAGGCAGGCAGGTTGACGTGACGCGACGACAGTGGCGGTGACTAGTGACGCTGACTGACAGAGACTGTGGTCACTTGCTATGAGACTGTGTTATGGATGTTCCATTAATAGCAACAATTTAAAAGAAAAAAAGAATCCCACCGTTGATGTTTTGTAATAGTGAGCTGTTAAAAAAAGAACAAGAACAGTTAGCCAAGCTTTCGTTTTCTTGTTTGGTGTGTGTGTGTGTGTGTGTGTGTGTGTGTGTGTGTGTGTGTGTGTGTGTGTGTGTGTGTGTGTGTGTGTGTGTGTGTGTGTGTGTGTACGCGCAAAGAGACACAGTAACGATGTGACGCTAACTGTCCTTGCTAAATCGAGGACACTGTCATTTGGATAGATGGAGATTTTATTATTGTCCCAGCGGATGCATCCGGTTGAGGGGCTGTCACTGTTGCTCTTTTCGTTGGTCTAGTTATACCATATCCCACCAGTACAGTACTGAACGCGCACACACGCACGCACGCACGCACACACACACACACACACACACACACACACACACACACACACACACACCACACACCACACACACACTCGAGTCACGCACGCAAGCACGTACGCACGCACACACACACACACACACACACACACACACACACACACACACACACACACACACACACACACACACACACACACACACACACACACTTGCAGGATTATTCCTGATCATCAAATCACTAAATGGCAGTCCACGTAATCCCAAAATCAAAGGAGAAGGAAGTATATAGATCTAGAAGGCGTCAGAAATATCCTCTGCGCTTGACGTTGCATCCAACACGTCATCTTCCCTTGGGGCCGTTTACCCACGTCAATGCAATCACTAGATCCACCGGAGTGTGGCTGTTTGGGGAGGGGAGTCAGTGTGTTGTAGTAGAGACAGCAGGAGTCACTGTGTTGTAGTAGACAGCAGGAGTCACTGTGTTGTAGGAAGACAGCAGGAGTCACTGTGTTGTAGTAGACAGCAGGAGTCACTGTGTTGTAGTAGAGACAGCAGGAGTCATTGTGTTGTAGGCAGAGACAGCAGGAGTGACTGTGTTGTAGGCAGAGTCAGCAGGAGTCACTGTGTTATAGGCAGAGACAGCAGGAGTCACTATGTTATAGGCAGAGGCAGCAGGAGAAGGGGGCAGGGGTAGCCCAGTGGTCAGAGCGTCGTGTTCATAGTCTGACGGTAACTGAATGCTTGGTTTCCATTTTCTGCCGAGGTGTATGTTCTAGGGGATTTTTTCCCCCGGAGTTATCATTGGTACTGACTCTACTCCAAAGTCCTTCAGATGAGAAAATAAATTCCGCAGTTGGGATACTAAGGGCCTGTAAGTATAATTAGCATACCCACCTGGAGGAAGTTCCGTGGTAGAAACTCCATCTTTTCTATCCTTCTCTTTGTTTCTGTGTTGTTCCTTTTCTTCATTCATCTCTTCGTCTATTGTCTGTCTTCTTTGTCCATTTTTCTGCCTTTTTCCCCAGAGAGACTTAAAATGATACAATGATCTCCTCTTTCTCCCATGCCAAAGTTGGATGCGCTGGGCCAGAGTTGTCAGGCACTTGACGACAGCGCAACGCATTTTCGCTCATACGACAGACAGCTGCTGTCATCAGATATCTATTTTATTTAAGAAACGTGTAACATCCTGAAATATACTCTTGCAACAACAAAACAAAAGTCTCGTTAAAGGGGAGCTGTTTCATTTTGCATCTGAAAAAAAAACAACTCGTATTACCATGAAACTAAAGTTGTTTTTTTTGTGCAGATATATTTCTCTCCAAAGTGAAAGTTTCCCTTAAAAATGCTTTCAAAATATTCCGCAGCAACATTATTGATAAAGACAACTTAATGATTACCGCAAATGCATGTGATTTAACATTGTTGTTGTTGTTGTTTTTAAAGATCTTGTTGCCTTTGAAATACTTCTGCATTGTACTGTTACTTTATGGCATTGAAGGTCGGTTTTTCACATACGAAATGTAAATTGAATGAAAGATCCATCCCAGATGTCGGAACGGGGCTACCCTAATGGTGGATAGGAACGTCGCATATTCAAAATCCTATCATTGGTGAACCTTGAAGCTCTAGCCCAGGAACAAAAAAACCCAACAAAACCCCACTGCTTATGTTGGCATAACCCTTGGGCAAAACAAGAATGGCAGTGTCTGTGTGTCGCAGTACTTACTGCCCCTGATGTGCAGCCGACGACATTTTATGATTGAAAATGCTGAAAGGGAAGATGACAATCATAATGACGTAATAGAATAATGACGTAATGGAGGGGGTGCCGGAAGACGTGCAGACTGCTGTACACGTCATTGCTGGCAGTTGACATGCTCACAAAATGTCAATATATTGTGCACACCACTCTAGGGGGAGGGATGAAGGAAATGATAGGCTATTGGGCAGGGTAACAAGAAAGCTATCATAGTCAAGTTGAGGGGAAAGCCATGTGTGTAGGTAATAATCTAGGGTATTGGTGCCAGAGGTTAGCCACTTGGTAGAAAACCAGGCCGACGGTTATGACACTGGTTCCTGTCACACGTGTCAAATCACCTCTTTGTCTCTGTCTGTCTGTCTGTCTCTCTTCTCTCTCTCTCTCTCTGTTCGGGTTTAGGGTTGTTTTTTTTTTCTTTTTTCTTAAAAAAGAAGAGGTTATTGAATCTGTTTCGTTGCTGTTGTTTACATAGTTCTCTAAGATGAGCTCAGTTGTTTCTTCAAATTCTTGTCCAATTCTTCAGAAAAATCATTTGTCAAAGTTAGTTGAAGAAGTATGAATGTGCGCTTACATGTATATGTGCAAACACATGCATTTACATATGTATACGCCCACGTACCCGAGCGCGCGCACGCACGCATGCACACACGCACGCACACACACACACCGCACGCACACACACACACACGTACGCACGTACACACGCACGCACGTACGCACGCACACACACACACACACACACTGCACGCACGCACACACACATACACACACATTCCTGGGTGCCCCTCTACGACCTCAGACAGGCCTGGAGTCTTCGTGACCTCTGCTATTCTAATCCGCAGACTGCTGCACCATGAGAATGCACTCACCCCTACCCTGCACCCGGACCCCCCAGTTTTTGACCCTGTCCTCCCCCTCCCCTCCCCTCCCCCGTCCCTTCTCCGGTCATTCCATTGTCGTCTGCCGGCCGGCCGGGACCTCTGGGTTTTCCCTCCCTTCCCAGTCCTCGTTTCTCTGAGAATCTCTCCGTCTGTCGTCTGCTGTCTGGTCTCGTCTGCAAAACCTCTTCCTGTCTCCCCTTCCTTCATTCCGCCTCGATCTGTCACATCTTAATCACAACCTCTTCTACTTTTTTTTTTTTTTGGTTAAAAGGAGGGTGGGGTTCTTTGTCCCCTGAGCTGGGATGGCAGTGTGTGAGTGTTGCCATGGCAACAAGACTGCTTGATGCCCTTGACAAGGAAGTTGGAATAGAATGGGGGAGTTGGGGTTGGGGTGGGGGTGGAGGTGGTGGTGGTGGTGGCGACCTTGGGAGTGGCTGTCACCATGGGATGGGATGGCTGATTGTTTGATTTCTCCACAGTGAAACTGTGCTCCCCACTTTTTAAATTTTTTTTATTCAAATACATAAATTGATAAATTACCACCACCATCTTTTAAAAAAAAAGTTCCTAGTCTCAGTTCTGAACTTCAAAGTCAAAGTTAAATTTGTATTTCCAGATGGTACATTGAATATGCAATGCATTTATTTTTTTTCCTATCAAGCCATCTATCTGAGAACAAAGCAACACATTATTGTGTATGCCGTGCGCGAAATAACACTTGGATTTATTTTATTCGTTTGTTTATCTTTTATTTACATCTGTACCTTTAAGGGGAGAGAGACAGAGACAGACGAGAGAGAGAGAAGAGAGGGGAGAGAGAGAGAGAGAGAGAGAGAGAGAGAGGAGAGAGAGAGAGAAAAGAGAGAGAGAGAGAAGAGAGAGAGGCCGACACAGGGACAGTTCAGATATGATCGACTCAACTGATCACTTTCACTAACAGTAAGTATCCTTGCCGTAAGGAAGTGACATAGAGATAACACTGATATAGGTTCAACACAAAGGCACGGCCCACTACATGGCCTGAACTTCTGACTGATCTGACTGCCTTTCAGTTCTAACTTCACACAACACTTCGCTGATAATAGTCTACAGGGATAACCATCTCGAAATACTTGACTTCTCTTTTAACTCCTTGAGGAGTCATTAGGGCACTGTACAAATTTTTTTATAGGAAATATGTCACGGGCAAGTTGAATCTGATGGAGCCCATCGCTCTCCAGACATAGGGTGCATGCTGGACATTATTTGTCATTCATGCCACCGGCCATAGAGAAGAAGACAAGGATTCAGCGTGTGCGCAAGATATTCTGTGTGGAATTTGCACACGATACCTCGGTGTAAATTCTCATCTGGATACTTTTGTGTAAATTCTCATCTGAATACTTTTGTGGGAACGGGGTCAGTTGTAATGTTAACTCCAGAAGAAAAATCCCTTCTCAAAGTGTCAGATAACAAATTCGACGGCTTAACCACTATGCTCTCCCACCTCCTCAGAAACAGTACGCGGTAAACATTTGTTTCTTTCCTCGTTTAGAGCTTTGAGGCTCACCAGTGGCGAGATTGTTTGGTTATGCGACCATTTTCCCCACCAGGTAGCTGCATTCCAACTTCTGGGATACAGTTGGCAGTTGAATCTACCAATATTGCTGGGACAGTCGGGAGGTACCTCCCTGATCTTTCCCAATTTCAACTGTTGTGGGCTCTTTTGAAGTGCACAGGTCCATAAACACGCGGGTCCGACTGGTTTAGAGCCTCCTCTGAAATTCAGTTCGACCCTCTCCGCCCCCCCAAGACTGGGAATCGAACCCAGATTTACGGGGTTTATACTTGAGGCAGATTAAAATCTAAACCGCCTTGCCACCTTTTTCCTGAACGAAGGGTTAGGAATATCAGAACGGACGAGGAAATTCATTCATGTACATTTCCCTTT
>CM060329.1:33036130-33041130 GCA_030674155.1 Stramonita haemastoma | reverse complement strand
TCCCAGAAAGATTTAAAAGATAATCATTAATCCCCCACGCTGGGCCATTCTTGTCAGGCGCTTATCGGCAATGCAATGCATTTTCGCTCGTATGACAGACAACAGTAGTTGCTGACTGAGCGTTCGATGAAGAAGTCTGCCGCCACATAATTATGAAGGCAATAATGCCAGATGTCAATTACCCTAAATAAATTGTTGTCCATTTCCGCAATTTACACTTCTTTTTTTTTAACCAACAATTTCTGCACAAATCGGATCAGTATCACTGTGACGTCCTTGTTACGTCGCTCTGAGGTCAATTGGATTGTATGACGTCGGCTCGATGCTAATGCGCGACTTTTCCGGGTGTGTGCGCGTGTGTCTGTCGGGTTTTCACGCCTTGTTTCCAATTGTTTGTTCTTTCGAAATTTAGCTTTGTTCTTCGACTTCCTGTTTGAAGACTGAGATCAGAGATTAAGATTTGGATCGGGGGAGAGAGGAGAGGAGGGGCAGACGGGGAGGAGGAGGGAGAGAGAGAGAGAGAGAGAGAGAGAGAGAGAGAGAGAGAGATGCCGGTGTTGTATTAAGCCGCAACATGACATGTTTGGCAAGAGATAAAATAAAGTGACTAGATGAATAAAGAAAAAGATAAAAACTTGTTTTGAAAGTTAGACAGTTTGTTTTACGTCATATTAGTTTTGTGTGTGTGTTGTGTGTTTTGTGTTGTGTGTGTGTGTGTGTGTGTGTTGTGTTGGTGCAGGTGCGTGCGTGTATGTGTACGGACAGGCTCCTTAGAGGTGGGTATGCAGGTGAATATCCTTCAGCCCGCCTGATGCTCACAACACAGGCAGGTGGCTAATTAATACACGGATACGTTCTGAAAAGCCATCTCCGTAGGTGTGAAAGCCGCGTGTGGCAAGGGAGCTATTTAGGGAGGACACAGGTGCAAGGACACGAGAAGACCAGAGGACGTAGAGTTAGCTATATAATACAGGCGATGTGAGAAACACACAGAGCATCATTTGTCCGTAGAGGTGGTTTACAGGTCGTCGACATCTGGTGCTACCTCTTTGAACAAGGTTCTCTGCTTACCAATAGAGGAGTAGGGGGGGGGGGGGGGGGTGTCCATGACTCCTTGAGGAGTTGTTGGAGTGCTGCACTGAAATGTTCATTGGGTCCGTGGTCTAGAGGTAACACGCGAGAAAGCACAAAGTCCGGGCTCGAAGTGTGCGATGCTTTGATTCCCGTTTGTGCTTAAGCAGAGACCCTCTGCTTATTTTCATTATTATAAACATGCAATATTGCCACAAAGTGCAGTGTATGTGTCAAAGTCATTCTCATAGTAAAATGTGGCGCTCCGCCACGAAATGAGTCGCTTAGCACATTACCCAATTTTGCGCTAGGAGCCTTTAAAGGCAGGTGGGGGTCAAGTTGTCAATTTTGTGATTTTGATTGATTATTAAACTAGATCTGTTTATTTATCTTATAATGAAATATCAAGGTATCGTTTTTATTCCTTTTGCTTTTAAATGTGTTTTGAAAATACCAAAGCACTCATTCTGACAACCTGTTACTAAAATAAACTTGCCCGTTTCTCATTTTGTCGCATCCTGCAGTCTATCATTTAAATTTGTAATAATGTTGCACAGAATTGTCCGATTTTCAATCTGTTTTTTGTATTTGATAGCACTTTATTGCACATTAATAACATGTCGATAACTAAAAATTGACCTCATGTGCACTCCGTCTCATTATGTGGTGGAGCGTCACAAATGTTTATTTCCAGATGGTACATTAAATAAGCAGTCCATTTGCTTATGTGGGTGCCGTCCACAACTTATACCAACTAGATCTATCACGAAAATAGTTAACTAATCTCTTAAGGGGGGCGGATAGCCTAATGGTCAGAACATTGCGCTGGCAATTTGAAGACCCGGGTTCGAGTCCGGTCGAGGAAATTTTCTTCCTGGAGTTAACATCAGTGCTGACTCCACTCTCCCCAAAAGTCCTTCGGATGAGACTTTAAACCGAGGCCCGTGTGCGAACGCACGCAGAACATCTTGCGCACACGTTAAATCCTGTTCCGCTTTTCGTAAGAGTAGGCCATCGTGTGCCGGTGGGAACAGATGACAATATTACAAAACTGCATACACACGGGGACCGGATGAAAAAAAAGCACATAATTGCTTATTCTGTTATCCTCGATATAAAAGAATAAATAAATAAATAAGGAATTTATCTACCAGCTCTCAAAACTTCAATAGTTACACCTCTACTCACTGATCTCGATCCTAACATTCTGAAGAATAATAGACCTGTTTCGTAATTACCTTTAATCTCTAAATTAATGTCCTTGAAAATTTGGTTCATTCGTCATGCCATCCCTATTAGACCAAAAACAACTTCATCAATAGCATTTAACAATAAGATTATTACGGGAACCAATAAGACAAAAAGTGTGTGTGTGTGTGTGTGTGTGTGTGTGGTGTGTGTGTGGCGTGTGTGCGTGCGCGCCTACATGCGCGCACAAGAGCCACACTGCCCTAGCTCTTTGCATGTTGAAGGGCTTCTGTGTGAAAAGATTAAGAAAAAAAGGACTCAGTTACATCAAAGTATTCTGATAATACAGAGGCACAAAGCTGCCTTGTGCCTGTCAGTCTCTGGCAATTTGACGCTGGCAGAGCGATTATTACATTCAGCAGCTGGAATGCGGCTGTCTGTCTACCGCTGCACTTATTAATACCTGCCGCGCATGCCCTGTCAGTATCTGCACCTTATTTCTGATTCTGCTTTTAAATCTCTCTTGGTCTGTGTCTGTGTCTCGCGCGCGCCGGAGACCCAGACCATGTCCTTGGAGCAACACCAGAAGGACGTACAGGACTGGCCCATTCAGTGCGGTCACACAACAGCCAAACAAAAAGTGAAGCACTGAACGTGGGTATCCACGTTCCTGGCTATGCATGTATATGTGTATGTATGTTGTATATGTATGTATGGCAGTAGCTGTAAAGTAGTAGTACTAGGCCTAGCTAGCACTGCACTGGTCACTTGGCACTGAGTGAGGCCAGCCACTGAACCGTGAAGTCTGCGACCACTGAGCCATAGCGGAACCCCCAGGTGGTCACTGGTGCTGGACAAAAGCCCGACACGCCTTTGCATGCTTCACTGGAGGCTTGGGGAGGGAGGGGGTGAGGGTTGATGATGGTAACAGGTGGGCACTAGGCCTCCTACCGCCTCTCAGAACAAAAAAAAAAGTTTTACCTCCTGAATGCAGTCATGGTATATAGGTACCTCTGTGTGTCCTTCAGTGCAGTTTCTCTGTGTCTGTCAGTTTCTGTATGTCTCTCTCTTTCTTTTCCGTTGTGGTGTTTTTTTTCTTTCTCCCCTAGCGTTATGATCACACAGATGTCTATCCATGACTGTTTTTGTGGCTGTAGGTTCGAGTTGTCCATATGTGGTTAACAAAAGCTCTCTCTCTCTCTCTCTCTCTCTCTCTCTCTCTCTCTCTCTCCTCTCTCTCTCTCTTCTCTCTCCTCTCTCTCTCTCTCTCTCTCTCTCTCTTCTCCTCTCTCTCTCTCCTCTCTCTATCTCACTCACACCACACACACACAAACACACGCACGCACACACGCACACACACATGCGCACACAAACACACGCACCGCGCGCGCGCCACGCACACACACACACACACACACACACACACACACACACACACACACACACACACACACACACCCCACACACACCGTAAGCTTGAATTATCTAACTGTAGCTAGATGACCATGTGTCATTTTCTGTAAATTTCTTTTGAACTTGAATATTTCATATCATTTAAAACCACAAAAAAGCGCACACGTGATGTAGTTTCTTCTAAGCCTACTGCATTGATAACATTCCATGCAACTGAACTTGGACTTTTCTTGGCTGAGTCATTGTGACACTGTAGTGAATTTTTTTTTGAAATCAGGCAGTGGTCGTGTATAAGTTAAACCTGGCGAAGCCCATCCCTCCACAAGTTTAATTGAACCTTTTGTATAAAAAATATTATAGAATAAAAAAAAACAACATTAGAATTGGGTGCATGCCTGCCATATCTATATCTATATATATCTATCTATATATCTATATATCTATCTAGATCTATATCCATTGCTACCACAGCCCATAAGGAAAAATAAAGTTGTGTGTGTCAGAAAGTACAGTTAAATGAGAGAAAGAAAAATAAAAGAGAAAAAGGTCAAGAGACAGAGAGGTGTGTGGGTGTATATAAAAAAATTATATGTCTGAAAAACTTCAAACAGGTTTGAACTGCATTCTTGGTGCATTTGGAACATACACATATCATGTTGGCCCTCAATGAACCGTGACGCCTTTTTAGTGTCCTCTTCCCCCCCCCCCCCTCACCTCCTCCTCCTTTTTTTTAAGCAGTGTGAAATGTATTTTTGGGCAGATGTTTTGTTTTAATATATAGATAATAAATAAAAGATTTTTGTGTTGAGGGTGGGAAGGGAATGGGTAAGGGTGTCATTACAAGTTGTGGTTTTGTGTGCACAGCTGAGAAGTCAATGCACGCACACACGCACGCACGAGGACACGTCATATGTAAACATCTGCTGCACACGCTTCAACACACACACACACACACACACACACACACACGTTCATGCGAGCATACTCAGAGAGAGAGAGAGAGAGAGAGAGAGTTCATTGTTGGAAGATAATACTGCCGCACGCCTGTCGCCACCTCTTGAAAAGGCGCGTGCCGGAGGAAGGGGGAACAAGGGAGGGGGTTCAGAAGCGATGAAGTAACCCCTTGTCAGAACCCGGCCTTGGTGTGGATAACCTTTTCTGATACGGGTAATTGCATCAACATCCGCCTCTTTTCCATTTTCTATCTTCAGCCCAGCGGCACTAGCACTGCACTGTATCAACTCAGCGACACTGGGCCCCAGCCTACACCTTACACTGCTCGAAATTGCCGCCTGCCAAAACTACCAACCTGCCACCCCCGCAAAGAT
>CM060329.1:33016130-33021130 GCA_030674155.1 Stramonita haemastoma | reverse complement strand
TGTTGAGTCTATTTGCTTTGGGCCGTGAAGAAAATGCCTTCTCCTAAATTTCTGACTGGCTCCTTCTTTATTGTCAGGCACCGTAGGGCAAGCACACTATGTTCGTATCACACTTGTAGTCTGTGTTCTGGCAGAGCAGTTAGCAGCCAAGTTTCCATAGTGAGTATTACAGAACAGTGTCCACAATGCGAGAAGGTAATGGACTGGCTACAACATTCTGCTGTGACAGAGCAGTCGCGGAACCGTTTTCTACTGTCTGAAAAAATGTACGGGAATTTTTTCTTTTTTAAATGAATTTAAAAAAAAAAATTGTACCGAAGAAAAATCTGGCAATGCCATTGTAGAAACTGGTTCCAGATTGAGCGACCAGAACTTTTTCCTTGCAGGATGATTTTAGAGTAATATGTTTGGTTGTGTGGGCAAACCATGCCAGTTTTTGTCTCTTGACAAGTTGCTCTTTACAAAGTATCCTTTGTTGATAGGGGTTTTTGTGGAGCTTTAAGCACGCTTAACTTCTTGAAAGAAATATATAAGTTTGTAAAATCGTAAAACAAAAGATTGTGGCTCGCTAGAAACTGATCAAAAAGATAACCAACCAGACCGTAGTATTAAATAAGGTCTCTTGTCTTCCGTAATATTTCTTTCTGTGGTTACTGTTCTAAAGGGATTGACAGAGCAATGCAAGAGCAGTGCATGAGGAGAAGAATATGTTTAGTAATGTCGCTTGGAAGCAATTGAACATGCGATATTTTCTAGAGAACAGCTTGAGGAACACCTGTTAATGAACAACTTAAGGAACACCCGTCTTTGAACAACTTGAGGAACACCTGTCTATGAACAACTTGAGGAACATCTCTGTATGAACATCTGGCTGGACACCTGTTTAGGAAACAACTTGAGCGATACCTGTGTATGTGATCAGCTCAACACCATTATTCCTGGGGAATGACTTGGAGAGCGTTTACACCCTTGCACGTTACTCCTGCTCGGATTCCACTTTTACAAAGATTTCGCACTGAACTTGATTTTTTTTCTTCTCTGGTTTGGTTTTGCTTTTTTGTCGACTACTCCGGCCACTGGAACATCATTGACTGCATTGTAATCTTTTTTGAAAGCAATATGGTTGATACAATGATGGGTAAAACCAGATTGGGGGTGGGGGTGTGGGGGGGTGGGGGTAGATGGAACGTCATTTTGAAGCCATAATGTTTTCTTCTCTCCCTCTTTCTCCCCCTCCGTCCCTCCCTTTCTGTTCTTTTCATTCGAGTGTCTGCTTTTTCTGTGAGGGATGTTGTGTAGACTTCCTCAATCCAGACCAGTGAACAGCCTCCCGGGACTTACTCCAGAAGCCCGCTAAGTGAGGGCTCCATCAGAATCCCATAGTGTCCCCCCAGCCAGCTATACTATGCCCTCAGCTCTCTGTTGTATCGGAGCTGCTAATGTAATCACTGTTCGCTCACCCTTCCCATATCTCCTGGCCAAGTTTCCCCCATAGTTCTCCCTCCTCGTCCCCCCCCCCCTTATTCCAGCTAGAATCCCTCCTCTGGCTCCATTCTGTCTCTGTCTTTAGTGTTGTCTCTGTCTCTCTGACTCGTGTGTGTGTGTGGTGTATTGTGTGTGTGTGTGTGTGTGTGTTGTGTGTGTGTGTGTGTGTGTGTGTGTGTGTAGGGAAGAGGGGAACTTGGCGGTGGTAGATGGACAATTTTTATGCGTATGTGAGTTTATTTGTGTCAAAAGATCAGCATTGTTATTTTCATCCTAAACAGAGACTAAGTATATCAAAATTATTTATTAGCTCGAATCAGATTTGTAAAGTTGACCATTTTTTGGCGTTGTTCCTTCGCGCAAGCAACTCCAATGACAAAAAAAAAAAACTTAAACATTTTTTTTTCTGCTACCGAAAATGGCACCTCAAAAGAAATATTATTTTGATTTTCATTTTCAGTATGTCAGTGTGCTATGACATTTTTTCACGTTTCTTCTTCTCCGTCGTCGAACGTTGAGACAGCAACTACTTGTGCTGCCGTTAAGCGCCTATAAATCAGGCCCACCGCATCCAACTTTGGCGTAAGAGAGAATTGTTATATTTTCATTTAAGTCTTTTTGAAAAAAAGAGGTAGGAAAGTAAACCAAGAAGACAGAAAATAAGCACGAAGGAGATGACAGGAAGAAACGGAACAAGGCAGAAACAAAGAGAAGGATAGAAAAGAGGGAACACGTTGCACAGAATTTCCAGAATGTGGGGATGTTTTCTGTACTACAGTTAATTATACTGACAGACCACACGGCATCCCCACGGAGGGGTGTCATGTCTGAAAATGCTGTTTTCGAGGAGACAAATCGGTATTTTTTCCCTCTACGATGACTTTCCATGCAGTTATTGTGGCAATTCAGACTCAGTAAGGCTTCCATAGATGGGGCAAAACTGGCGGATGCTGCATTAGCTGGCGAGGTGGATGGCGGGTGCCCAGAGGGCCAGCGATGGAGACAGTAATACAATCACAGGCTAGCAGTCTTCTGTGCCCGCCAATCCCCATGTTTACCGCCCCTGCTCACGCACCGGAAAATGCGCGTCAGGCATGCGTGGTGGAATGCTTGTACCCTTTGATGAGCGCTGACCGCGTTTTCTGTGTGTGTGTGTGTGTGTGTGTGGTGTGTGGTGTGTGTGTGTGTGTGTGTGTGTGTAGCGCACTTAGTGTATTATTCACGTCCTACGTGCATGTTTATCGCATATATCTTATTCTCTTTTGTAGGGATTCTTCTTCGTCTTTGACCTCTTCTTCCTTGAAGTCATCGTCATCGTCTCTTTAAAAAAAAAAGTTATCTATTCTTTTATTTCCAGTATAATGGAATAAGCACTCATGTGCTTCCCTTTTTTTTTTTTTTTTTTTTTTTTAAAAGCATCCAGCCCCTGTGTGTTTGCAGTTTTGTTTTTCGTTCCTCATTCAGCCCCCACCCCCTTTTTCCGCCCTCTTTCCCCCCTCCCTCCCCCCTTTCTTTATCTCTCTCTCTCTCTCTCTCTCTCTCTCTCTCTCTCTCCTCTCTCTCTCTCTCTCTCTCTCTCTTCTCTCTCTCTCTCTCTCTCTCTCTCTCTCTCTCATCCCCTCTTCCCTACCAGCTGTGATGTTTCTATTCAAAATAGTGCTAACTTAATCAATCATCTTCATTCACCCGATGTTTGAAAACCTCCACACCCCACCCTCATCGCCCCTCGTCTCTACCCTCTCCCTACTGGGGCAGCAATGAGAAAGTTGGAGGAGATGGAGTGTTCACAGTGTAGCTAGTCTCTGTGGCTTGACTTCATAGCATTGCCCTGTATAGCATTGGATTAAATATGAAACATCGTACACACATCCATTTGGAGCGGCAAAAAGCTAATTATATCAAACAAAACGAAATTTTTTATTTCACTACTTACCTATCTCCATCGCCGCTGTCAGGAGTACCACGCAATGCCACCAGGGTTTGCCATCTCTCCCAAGTCTTTGCTGAGTTCTACGATCTCCTGTAGTGCCTCCCCTCCAATATTATATATATATATATATATATATATATATATATATATATATATATATATATATATATATATATATATATATATATATATATATATATATATATATATATATAATATATATATATATATATATGTGTGTGTGTGTGTGTGTGTGTGTGTGTGTGTGTGTGTGTGTGTGTGTGTGTGTGTGTGTGTGTGATGGCAATGTAGGATGTTGGTGATCAGCCGCTTTTCCTTCTGCCCTCTGTTATTTGGCCGCTGAAAAAAGACATTTTCACTTCAATGTAAACAATACAATACGAAATTATTCCAATTCCATACAATACAACACGTCTTCATTGTGAAATGCTCAGAAAACAACTTGCTGTGTGTTATGTGAGCGAAAATGCGTTGCGTTACTGTTAAGCGCCTGACAAATCAGGCCCAGTACATCTGACTTCGGCTTGCGTTACAATAAAATAGTGAATACAATACAATACAATATAATACAATACAATACAATACAATACAATACAGCACAGTACAGTTGCTATAAAGCGTTTTCCAAGCCAGCTGGCCAGTAGAGAAGCAGCTGATGAGAGAGAAGTTTCCATCAATTGCGAGACATGAATCTGATGATCAGCAGGCGACAGTTTATGGCGACAATGAATCGTGTTGCGTCAGAGTATGACAAAAAGTCATCGTTACCTCGTAACACTGCTGCCTGATTATGGCCCCTTGATATCGGAAGCTGTGAAATTTTTGTCATTTTGCCTCATGTTTCGTTGATATTCAGTCACTGTTGTTTTGTTTTATGGTGGATAATATTCTTTCATTGTGTGATAAGAACTATCGTAGCTAGCTGTTCAGGATAAAACTGACGGTGCGAACATGGCCGAAACACGTGTGCGCCTGCGTTCATGTATGTGCGCGCGGGGACACACACACACACACACACACACACACACACACACACACACACACACACACACACACACACACACACACACACACAAGCTGGCTGTGTTTCACTGACTGAATAGAAGCGCTGATGCAGACTTTGTGGATGGCTGAGTAGTAAGCAAAATACACAGGCATTACAAAACAGTTTTTCCTCTTTTTTTTTGTTCAAGTAAAAGCGAGCCCGAATAGGTGGTTGATGTTGTTGGTTTTTGTTGTTCTTTTGTTGTTTTTGTTTGTTTCCTTTGTTTCCTTTTTTGTATACAAAAGGTACTTTTCAACTTGTAAAAGTCATTGGTAGAACTTGAGATTCAGACTATTTGCAATTAAAAAGATCTTTACACAAAAATGGAAATTTTCTGTAATCAAGAAGGGTACTCTGTGCGCGCGCGCGCGCGCGCGCGCGCGCGCGTGTGTGTGTGTGTGTGTGAGAGAGAGAGAGAAAAATACGAAATACGAAAATACGAAAATACGAAATTTTAATGTTTAAGGCCAACAGCCCCGTACATTTGGGGTTTCCATAATACACAAATCAGTAACTGAC
>CM060329.1:32993630-33003630 GCA_030674155.1 Stramonita haemastoma | reverse complement strand
CTACATTAGGCCCTAGCTCTCTGTATGTCTACAGCTCTCTCTCTCCTCTCTCTCTCTCTCTCTCTCTCTCTCTCTCTCTCTCTCTCTCTCTTCTCTCTCTCTCTCTCTCTCTCTCTCTCCTCTCCCCCCCCCTCCCCCTCCTCCTCTTATCCTCACGCTTGGCTGACTTTCTGGCTTGACTGCAGAGCAGAAGAGAGAGAGAGAGAGAGAGAGAGAGAGAGAGGAGAGAGAGAGAGAGAGAGAGAGAGAGAGAGAGAGCCCTCTTCCTTTATTTGTCTCTGCTTGTTAAAAAAAAGAAAGTGGGAAGATGTATGTGTGTGTGGGTGGTGGGGGGGGGGGGGGGGGAGAGAGAGAAAAACAAAAGTGACGTAGGAATGACTTTCAAGGCCCAAAGGCCTGTAAAACCTTGAGTGTAAAGTGGCGGTGAGTGTGGCGTCAGGTCTAATCCCCAGCACAGAACAATGTCGACCTGAGGTCTCTGAAGTTGTCCGGCTTGTTTGCCCACAACTCCACACACACACACCACGCACGCACGCACGCACGCACGCACGCACGCACGCACGCACGCACGACACACACACACCACACACACACACACACACACACACACACACACACACACGCACACACAGAGGAACTTAAGTCCCTTTTTTTGAGAGAGAGAGAGAGAGAGAGAAGTGGGAGGGAGGGGGGATGTGGAGAGTTAAACTACTTCATTCCACCAAGAGACATATTCTAGCCAAATCTACGTGATCTAAATTATTAATATGAAAAAATGGAGATACACAGATGTATAATTGTGTGTACTTGACGTGACATATATCATCATATATATTCATAATATATTATACTCACCATATTATTCCCTTTTTTCCCTTCTGAACAGTGCTAGGAGAGAGAAAGGGAGAGGGGAGGGGGGGGGGGGGGATGAACCCCTTTTCTCATTGGTGGGGGGTCATCTGTCCCCCTTTTCATGAATCCTAGAATCAACACGGAGTCTTTATTGTGCATGAAATTACCTCTCTTGTACATCGTGTACATTTGCGAAGAACTTGGCCGTAGTAGTGAAAGGAAGCCATTGAACGGAGAGAAGTTGGCGGTAGCTGGTTTCAGATGAGAGACATAAGTGGGAGCCATTCCTCAACTGTCTACCAGACTGGCGCGGGATTGACAAGGTCCCAGTCGGTCAGTGACCTTCAGGCAGTACAGCGCTGTATTGCTCGCGCTGTGCAGCTACATAATGACGGTTTCCATCCGCACCCTTCACGGCTGGTAGCCGCCGCACGCTCATGTAACAGCAGCGCCGATATTGTTGAAACATGAGAAAGCCTTTATTTTTTTTCTCTACAGTGCTCAATGTCGTCGCCTTCGTTCGGTTTATCGTTCACGTTTTTTGAAGTAGATATAGAACTGTAACGTTAGAACTACAAGGTTCGTTGCCTGGCTCTGTCGTATGTATGTATACGCAAATACCGTGCATGCAGGCTGCATTAAACTCGTGACTGAAGAAGGAAGGTGGCAGGACGGTGGAGACGTTCATCAGCCTAAAAAAGTAAACAGTGAGATTCTGAGTTCGATTCCTAGCCTTGTCCTTTCTTCTCAGTTGGACGGGAAAATTTAACTGAATTCATATTTTTCGGGGAAAACTCGAAACCAGTCGGACCCGTGTGCTTGCGGGCATTTTCGCGTCTAAAGGACCTACGACAGTTGAACATCGGAAAGAGTCGAGAGATGTCTCCCGACTTTCCTTTCAAAATTGGTAGGTTCGACTTTTAATATGTATTTTCCCCTGAAGTCGGAATGCAGCTACCTTAATGGTGGCTCGAAGGGGGGGGGGGGGGGGGGGGGGGGGGGGGGGGTCGCATACGCAAAAATCTCACCATTGTCATTGAGGAACCTCAGAGCTCTAGCCGAGGAACGGAATAAAAATGATAATAATTTTTTTAAACTTATAAAAAAAAATATGCACACACCTCGTGACTTGACTTCTCCCGTGACTGCTTTAGGAGTCGCGCGCTAGTGCACTGCAGAGAGAGAGAGAGAGGGAGAGGGGGGGGTGGCATTGTTCCCCTCCCTCTCCTTCCTCGACATTCTGCAGTCAATTGATCGGCAGCTGGGACCGTCTTTTGCTGCAAACGGCTTTGAAACGTCTTGTGCTGCGGACGGCATTGCTGTTTGCTGCATGCAGGATGCTGCTGACTGACTGCGCTGCCACCCGGACTGCTGTATCTCTGCTGCACGGCGCCGTCTTTCCTCTGCAGACGACAGTGAAGGCTTCTGGTTCAACGACCTGTACCCCCCCCCCCTCCCCAACACACACAAACGTACACTTACCGATCAATACCACAGCGATTGTCTGCCGTACTTACTAAGGATGGTTGTATGTGTGTGTGTGTTGAGAGAGAGAGAGAGAGAGAGAGAGAGAGAGAGAGAGAGAGAGAGAGAGAGAGAGAGAGAGAGAGAGAGAGAGAGTATAAGTGAGTATTATTGCTGTTGTTGCTATTTCATTTCCTCTCATACTATTGTCACCCCCCACCCATTCCCCCTGCTCCCCCGGTTTTATTTTTCGTTTGATTATTATATTTTTTTGTTTGAAATAACTGTTTCCTTGTGGAGGCCAGGGAAAGAGGAGAAAAAAATGGGCGGGGGGAGGGAAGGGAGGTCTAGGTTAGCAGGAAGTTTGGGATTAAAAAGTCAGCTGCTTAGTGAAAGCTTGATAGAAGGTTCTCGAAAGGTGTTCGTGATGGCAGAACACGTCCCCTTTTATGTGGCCATATATTCACTGGGTAGGATGTGTGGTGCCTGGTCTTCTCCTGCGCCTGTAAACTCGGATGGAGGCCTGCCCACTGGCCTCTGCTGGTACATTTCGACTTCAGGAGAGTCTATTGTATTAAAAAAAAAAAGTTCTTAAGAAAAATGATCAGATTTGCTTGAAATAAGCAGGAGAATGGGCTGGGTAGGCAGAAAATACACCACAGAGGAGAGAGAGAGAGAGAGAGAGAGAGAGAGAGGAGAGAGAGAGAGGAGAGAGAGAGAGAGAGAGAGAGAGAGAGAGAGAGAGAGAGAGAGGGAGGGAGGGAGGGAAAGGGCAGAAACAAAGGAAGTGATAGTGTATTGTTATCCATAGTCTAAGAGCCCATGGCATTCCCACGGGGTGGGGGGAGGGGTCCCTTCATGTACTTTACAGAAAGGGGTAGGGGTGCTCACTTTAGGCGTTGTCTTGGATTCTTTGTGTAGGCCTACCTGTTGTTACCCCGAAACCATTTAGATCCTTAGGCCATCCGTATCCAGAAAGAATATTGCCTATTACTGCAGACAATGCTCTGCATCCGTTGGGCACAGGATGATGATGGTGTTGGGCGTTCCTCAGCTTAAAACGCCTTGGGAGTCACCCACAATAGGCACCCATGTCTCTCTCAGTCTCACTCATCGCACCAGGGAATCACTGTTAGACATTAGGTACACACTGGCAGAGAAGTTTTCGTATTTGGCTGTTTTCTTGTACTTCGCCATCTGGAGAAAGGTGGGTACCGCTGGGTGCAACTCGCCGAACACACACATACACAACACACACACACACACACACACACACACACACCACACACACACACACACACACACACACACACACACACACACACACACACACGGCCTGAAAAATTTCGTGCAGAGCCCCAAACAACTCCTCAATGAGATAAAGGAAGAAGTCGAGGTAACTGCAGAAGTCGGATTGTCGTGGCAATGTCAGGTACTACTGGGTCACTGTGTCGGGTGTCTCCTGTCTAATGTCAGAACACTCCGAGCTGTGTGTGTGTGTGTGTGTGTGTGTGTGTGTGTGTGTGTGTGTGTGTGTGTGTGTGTGTGTGTGTGTGTGTGTGTGTGTGCGTGTGTGTGTTGTGCGTGCGTGTGCGTGCGTGCGTGCGCGCGCGCGCGTGCGTGCGCGTGCGTGCGTGCGTGCGTGTGTGTGTAAAAATGCCACCGTTCTCTTCATCTCCTTAGTTTATCTTACTGGGGCACATGAGATGTTTGACATTATTTTCTTTGTATGTCTAAACTTTCAGTCAGTCAGTCAGACAGACAGACAGACTGACTGATTGTCCCTGTCTCTGTCTCTGTCTCTTTCTTTTCTCCTCTCTCTCTCTCTCTCTCTCTCTCTCTCTCTCTCTCTCTCTCCTCTTCTCTCTCTCTCTCTCTCTCTCTCTCTCTCTCTCTCTCTCTCTCTCTCTCTCTCTTCCCCTCTCCCTCTCCCCACTCCCTCCCTCTTTGTAGTTCTGTATGCTTTTTCTGAGTGTGTCTAGTCTAGGTCTTTTGTGTGTGTGTCTGTGTCTAGTCTAGTTCTTGTGTGTGTGTGTGTGTAAAAGTAGTAGTAGTAGTAGTAGTAGCAGCAGCAGCAGGAGTAGAGGCCATCGTCTTCAATGTTACATCTTTTCACATAAAAGCCATTCCAGGCGAGACGGAGAAAAAAGAAAATTTGGGAAGGGGGGGGGGGGGAGTGGCGTCTTTGTTGTGTGTGTGTGTGTTGTGCGCGCGCGCGCGCGCGCGTGTGTGTGTGCATATGCGCTATGGTTGCCTATGTGCGTGCATACATATGTATGCGCGCGTCTGCATGCTACCCTAGTGCATTCCTGTGTGTTTATGACTAGAATTGACAGTTACATGATATAAGTGAAAGTAATAAGCTTTCCCTGCTGTATGTATAATGATGGTCAGTTTTAGCTCAGCTGTGCCGCCTGGGAACGTTTGTTTTGCGTGTGAATTAATCGAGAGAAAGAGACAGACAGACGGACAGAGAGAGAGAGAGGGAGAGTTTTTATTGGCTGCCATCAATATGCAGATTTGATTAAGATGGCTGCCTTCTTCATTGACTATCTCATTTGCATTGACGTCACCAGTGCTGGTTACTCTCAAGACATTTGAACGAATGTGTCTAAAGAAGACACTGAGAAGGAGGGAGAGAGGGAGGAAGGAGAGAGAGAGAGAGAGAGGAGAGGGGGGGGGGGGTGGAACTTGATAGGGCAGTGTCTTTATTTTTCTGCGATATTTCTCTGTCTGTCTTTCTGTCTGTCTCTGTCTCTCTCTTTTCTCCCCCCCCCCCCCCCCCCTCTCTCTCTCTCTCTCTCTCTCTCTCTCTCTCTCTCTCTCTCTTTGTTAGCATCTGTCTGTGCATAATTGGTAACCCTCTTTGTCAGTGCTGTCTTTTCTTATATATGTTTTTTCTGCTTCCTCTTCTTCATCCTTTTCTGTGTAACGATTTGGTCTGCATAGATCTGTACATCGCCATGTTCATCAGTATAGATCTGTCCCTGTCCTCTCATGGGAGGGAAGGAGGGAGGGAGGGAGGGAGGCTGTTGTTTGGACAGTCACCCCGTGTTCTTTCTTTTTCTGCTGTCTGCTATTCCGGATCTCTCTCTCTCTCTCTCTCTCTCTCTCTCTCTCCTCTCTCTCTCTCTCTCTCTCTCTCTCTCTCTCTCTCTCTCTCTCTCTCTCTCCTCCCTCCCTCCCTCCCTCCCTCCCTCCCTCCCTCCCTCCCCCTCTCATGTCTGTAACCCATTGTCTGTAACTGTCTCTGTCTTTGGACCTCTCATGTCACTTCCCATTTGTTTCTGTCTGTTCTTTGCTTTCGCATCTTGATCACTGATCACCTTGTGTAATGTGACTTGTTCCTCCCTGTCCCATCCCACCCCATCCCCATCCCACCCCACTCCCCCCGCCTCTCTCTTCTCTCTCTCTCTCTCTCTCTCTCTTCTCTCTCTCTCTCTCTCTCTCTCTCTCTCTCTCTCTCTCTCTCTCTCTCTCTCTCTCTCTCTCTCTTTTTCTTGTCGTCTCAAATCCAAAGCAGGATGGATATTGATGCCAGCAGACCCTATTAGGCGGACAGGCAGCTTTGCCCCATAAGTAAGGCTTCTCACTTTCGCTGCCAACGACTCCTTGCCACAGACGAGGGGGGAGAGGTAAGAGGAAGGGGGGGGGGGGGGGGGGTTAAAACTAAAAGAAAGGGGAGATAAAGAGTGAAAAATGTCTTTGGGATTAATGGATATAGATCACTAGGGATGTGAGTTCTGGGGTACAGGATAGAGGTAGGGAATCTCTTAGACTAAGGGGATCTGATCAAAGTTCAGGTTTGGGAAGGTATGGGAGACTGTTCATGTCTAAAGGTCTGTGTTTGGATTTTTGTTATCAAAATATATTGTCGTGGAAGATGAGACAGTGTGTCAAGATTGTGTTTTTACCCCCCCCCCCCCCCCCCCCCCTTGATCCGAAATTTTGATGAGTTTGGCGTTAGTTAATAGCAAGCAAGCAAGCAACTAGCCAACCTGCCAACCAAACAAGCAACGAACGAACATAACTGTCTATCAGCTATCAACCAAGCAAGCAATCAGCACTGATGAAAAATCGTGTCGTGTATTGTAAATGCATGTTCATTCAGTTGTGTCTTCACTTTTTGTCTGCTCATTTATGTACATGCTGTGTGTGTGTGTGTGTGTGTGTGTGTGTGTGTGTGTGTGTGTGTGTGTGTGTGTGTGTGTGTGTGTGTGTGTGTGTGTGTGACACCTATGTTAGGATTTCGTTTTCAGGAGGAACTTATTCGTACTTGCGTCCTTTCATTTTCCTGCTTGTAAGGAAAGTAAATATATCATAAGGTCGCTGACTTTATATTGTGTATTTATCTCTGGACAAAGTCACTGTTGCCATATATATTCTACTACTACTACTTATACTCTACTACTACTTACTACTACTACTATCTACTTAACTACTAACTACTACTACTACTACTACTATACTACTATACTACTACTACTACTACTACTACTACTACTACAACCTTTTTGTGCCCTTTCCAACTCCCATATAGGCTCTGCCTGTCTCATCTTTCGCAAGAGACTTTGAAAACTTCAGTGTAGTGCATCAACGACTCCTCAAGGAGTTAAGGGATGAGTCGCCAGCCCCGATCTTTTTTGATTGGAAATGACAGTAACAAAATGATAATAACAGTAAGAAAGAGCATATTTATTTAAACTTTTAGTTCCAGCTGCAGCCTGTGTCTCGTCCGTGTCATTTTTTTGTTGAGATGATAGTGAACGTTATATCAGAGATCTTCAGTCTTAATCGGTTAATGACTATATTATATTGTATGCCACTTTTAGTCATAGCAAATTTCTGTGCGTAAAATATGGGCTGCTCTTCCGGGGAGGGCAGACAGACGGACAGGCAGGCAGGCAGGCAGACAGACAGACAGACAGACAGACAGACAGACAGACAACAGACAGACAGAGGGAAGATGGATGAGATTTTGTCAGTGTCTAGATCCCAGTGCTGAGTGGCCAAAGTCTGCTGGATCAAAGGTTTCCGTCCCTGCTTTCACACAACACATTAATTTAGTCTGTTAGTTTTACTACTATTCGTCACAAAGAGAGAGAGAGAAGAGACGAGAGGAGAGAGGAGAGAGAGAGGGGGGGGGATATTGAGGATGGGAGGATATATCCAGCACGTTCACGCGAACACGTAGAGCTAAGCGCGAATGATATAGCACGCACGTACGCGCATGCACGAGACATACACCGCGCGTCACGAACACATGCGCCCGAAAGCACGTAGCACACACGCACGCATCACGCGCACACGCACGCACACACACACGCACGCACGCACGCACGCACCACGCAAGCACACACACACACGCACGCACGCACGCACGCACGCACGCACGCACGCACGCACACACACACACACACACACACACACACACCACACACACACACACACACACACACACCATGACAAATGAAAACCCAGCGATAAACAAAATATTTGAATTTATAAACCACACACACATATAGAACATCAAAACCAGCTTTTAACGTCAACCAGCCAGCTCCTACTCTAAACAAGTTGACGGAGAGCGC
Source organism: Stramonita haemastoma (assembly GCA_030674155.1). Taxonomy (NCBI): domain Eukaryota; kingdom Metazoa; phylum Mollusca; class Gastropoda; order Neogastropoda; family Muricidae; genus Stramonita; species Stramonita haemastoma. The sequence continues at coordinate 32,995,723 of CM060329.1, read as the reverse complement.
TGTCAGACGTGTGCTGGCAAAGTGGTGATCTCTGTGTGATGAAACGTTGACAACTAACGTACCGGTTCATCTAGCAAAGAGACTCTGGCAAAACCTGCCTGTTGGCTTGTGTGCAGGCTATCACTTTTGACTGACGCTATGAAATAAACTATTTACTTTGATAGTTTACAGCAGTACATGTATATCTTGTAATATTATTAAGGTTGTTTTAGTGTTAGCTTGTTTGGCATACTTGGCTTGTAGATTATAGTAGTCTACGACCGCAAGTTTTGTTGTTTTTAAGAGGTATGAATCTTATGTAACATACTTGATTTTTCTGTCTTTAAAAATCACTGGGCGTACTGATTTACTTAGAACTTCAAGTTTTAACAGATATTTCGTAACTTTCAGTTGTCGTTTTGTAATTTCTTGTCTCTTTCTTTGGGAGACACATACAGGGAGAGAATTGTAAGTGCTAGGGCTCTTTATTTCACACATTTTACAAACCATCGGGGACGAACGACACACATACGCAACACACCACACACACACACACACACACACACACACACACACACACACACACACACACACACACCACACACACACACACCACACACACACCACACACACACACACCACACAAAAGAGACATACATATTTCTTAACTGTTCCAGTTCTTTACGTACACATTGATGTAACTCAAGAGACAGAAACCTGTTCCAGAGAAACAGTAGAGATAAATTGTTGATGTCCGGATTACAGACAGACAAGAGAAAAAGATAGACTTTGCCGATGGGTTGTGATAGCTTTCAGTTGCAGACGATATCAAGGGTTGAAGCCAGTGCCTTTTTTCCACTGCCTACCTAAAGGTCTCCCAGTGTCTGTTCTACGCCTGTGCTGTTTTATTTAGTCTGCAGGTATGCCTGAGAGCCAGGGTGTTAGTGTTACGTAAAAAGACTTTCTATTTTCTCGGTCTGTCTCTGTTTGTCTTCATGCACACGCACTCGCACGCGCACGCGCACGCGTACGTGCGCGCGCGCACACACACACACACACTCACACTCACACTCACGCACACACACTCTCTCTCTCACTCTCACTCTTTCTCTGGAGGGGGATGGGGGATGATGTGAGTGTATGTCACACACACACACACACACACACACACACACCACGCACGCACGCACGCACGCTTGCACGCACGCACGCACACTCACACTCACACACCGAGATAGACCAGACAGACAGAAGAAGCTGAGAAAGGAACAGCTGTGTGTATGGCGGCGATAAAGGGGAAACTTGTCAGCATTCTGTCAAACACAAGATCGATTTTGGAAAAAAACATTGCTCTTTCAACCCCCCCCCCCCTCCTGCTTCCATCTCCTCCTCCCCCTTCCCCATTCCTCCTCTCTCTCGTCCTCGTGAGAAGCCATGTCTCAGACGCAGGGGGAGAGGCAGTCAGTTTCGATCTTTGCTCATGATGAAGGAGATATAGCATTGATTTTATAAAGGCAAAAAAAAAGACGAACATAGTTAAACCTTGAGAAAGTAACAAAGCAAAGCCAACGTGGAATTCACAGAAAAAAGCAAAACACGCGTGCACACACACACACACGCACGCACGCACGCACAGCAGTCATCCACACACACACACACACACACACACACACACACACACACACACCACCACACACACACAGAGTCATCATCACCACCACCACCGTCCACCACTCTTTTTCCTTCCCCCACCTCCCCCATATTCCTGATTTCACTCTTTCTTTTCCCCTATCAAACTATTCTGGGTTATGTAATCAATCAATTTCGTCAACACCGTAACAATGTCTTCAACTTTGAACAGGTCACTTCGACATCCCCCCCCCCCCACCCCACCACCCCCCCCCCCCCCCCCCCCCCCCCCCCCCCCCCCACACACCACACACACACAAGTTCATTACACTGTTGATTAATTAATCATTCACAGAAAATCGCTTTTACAGTAAATCTTTTCAGGTTCCTTTTACACCCCGAGTCTAGAAGCAGATGCCAGAGAGTATTGTCTTATCCAGAGTGACAGAGAGAGATCGGAAGGGAAAGAAACACACAGCTCACGT
>CM060329.1:32977500-32991030 GCA_030674155.1 Stramonita haemastoma | reverse complement strand
CCAGGTAGTTTTGAAACCTCTAAGATGCTGGCTGGCTGGCCAAGACACAGGTCTGTTTACGTCAAAGGCCAAGAAAATCGATTGTCTATCAACCATCTTCCCCCCCCCCCCCTCCTCCTTTCATCTCCCTCCATAATTCATGGATGGTTGTGTGAAGTCCCCAGGAGTTGTCATCCCCATCCCCACCCCCACCTTGTCTTCTCTAAGAGTGATGATTTCTTTCGATTACACCCCTCCCTCCCCATCACCCCTCTGTCTTTCCTGCTTTTGTCCTCGAGGGGATTCCTGTCCCCCCAGACACGTGACAGTGTGACGTCAATGGGGAGACAATCTGATTGGCCGAGGAACGAGGGTATCCCGTGTCCGTGCGTCATTCAGAGGCTAAATCTGTAGTGTAAGGTGGTTTTTATATTTTTAAAAAATCGTTGATGGGCCAGAAGTTGGTTCACACGCCGCCCGTGTCGGTCAGTCCACGAGTTTTTTGGGGGGCACTTTTGTGGTGCTGGCGATGTGTTTGTGGTGATTCGTTGGCGTTCTGTCTTGCTGTATTCATCTGTGTCTGTCTGTCTGTCCGTCTGTCTGTCTGTCTGTCTGTCTTCTCTCTCTCTCTCTCTCTCTCTCTCTCTCTCTCTCTCTCTCTCTCTCTCTCTCTCTCTCTCTCCTCCCTCTCTCCTCCTCTCTCCCTCTCCCCCTCTCTCCCTCTCTCCTGACTCCTGCAGTTCTCAAAGATGGTCTGACACACCATCAAAAACAGCCCACTCGTGTAGCAAAATGGGATAGCTATCAACACCAACTGTGGAATAACGATTTGATGGGGTGGCAGCTTTGTAGAGATAGGCGGAGGATCTGTAATCTGGACACAGACACAGATTCGGGGTTTTGTTTTGTTTTGTTTTAGTGTTGTTGTGTTGTTGTTCTTCGGCTAGACCTCCGAGGTTTACCAGTGGTGAGTTTTTTTTGTGTACGCGCCCCCTCCTCCCCTTTACACATTCCGTTTTCAGGGATACGGTTGGGAATTAACTCTACCAATTTGCCAGGATAGTCGTTGGTCCCTCATCTTTCCGATTTTCTACTGTCGTGGGTTCTTTTGACCTGCGCAAGTCTGTAAGCACACGGGTCCGACTAATTATAAAAATATAGAGTATCCTTTAAAATACCACTTAGTTCGATTTTCCTCTCAAACTGGGAAGAAAGGGAAAGGCGAACCGAACCCAGAACCTCACGCCTTACGTGTTAGGCAGGTAGACGATATAGGTACAGACAAGACGGAGAAAAAATACTAAGTGAATCCAATGTGGTTGAACAGAACGGCGATAAAAAAAAATCAGTCTAAATCTCATGCTTTTATCCCTTGTCCTCAAAATCATATAAACACACGTCTCACAAGTCATTTCTACTTCGCTTTTCTTCTTTTTCTGCTACCAGTACAAAAATCACTTGAGTCAATCCATTACAACGGCGAGTTCCCCAAGTACTAGATAAACATCTCCGTCAGAATCACAGCCACTAGACAGGCTTAGTATATGTAGTATGCAGTCGTTTGTACTGCTGGGTTGGCCACTCAAACACAGAAAAAAGTACCACGTTCATAATTATTTACACATATGGCCCATTATTGCTTGGGGAGGGAGGGGAGAGAGAGAGAGAGAGAGAGAGAGAGAGAGAGAGAGAGAGAGAGAGAGAGAGAGAGAGAGAGAGAGAGAGAGAGAATAAGCACGCACAGTAGGGTTTTCCCCCGTCCAGCTCTCAAAAGAAATCAAGTATCATGAAGAAAAAAATATGACAGAAATGAAGGAATTTGATGAGAGAGAGAGAGGGGGGGGTTGGTATCATCGCAGGAATGCCCAAGGATAGTGTCAGTGATAGTATAGTTTATAGTGAACTGAAGAAGAAAAAAATTCAAAAGAAGAAGTGTAGAGCAGAGATCTGTGGAAACAAATGAATGGTCATGTAATGGACCACATGGCCTAGTCTGTTGCGTGTTATGATACTGCTGTGTTTTGTCTGTTAGAACCCCCCCCCCTCCTCTCTCTGTCTCTGTCTGTCTGTCTGTCTATCTGTCCTCTCGTCTGTCTGTCTGTCTGTCTGTCTGTCTTCTGTCTGTCTGTCTGTCTGTCTCTTCTCTTCTCTCTCTCTCTCTCTCTCTCTCTCTCTCTCTCTCTCTCTCTCTCTCTCTCTCTCTCTCTGGGTGTGTGAACGCGCTTGCACTTCTGGGATGTTATGGTCGATAGTGCTACAAACACACGAATGAATACGTGCATGAATGATCGAGTGAGAATCAAAAGAGTGAATGAACGGATGAAAGCCGATGTTGACAAAGAAAACCCCGTGAGGCTTAGACCTATGTTTGTATTTATACCATTTCCCCATACCTGTTTCCCCACCCAGGACAGGAATATTGATTTATTTCTGATCAATAATCCCAATCACTAATGAAGGTAGCCCCCCCCCCCCCCCCCCCGTCCCCGCCAAGCGCTACATCACCATCACCATCTTAATATCTTCCGCCGTCACGCTCTCAGCGTATCAACAAAGATATAATCATGACCACCATTCACCAATATTAACTGTTTCAACCGCAATAACCTGTACAGGATGTATTTTCTTTCTCTTACAACAACCGTAGGTCATTATCACAAATATTCATCCCCACCCTATTATTATCAACAGAATCTTCTTTGTCACTGTTCTTAGCCTATGTTTATCTATAATTATCTGTTGTTGTTTTTTTTTTATCGGCACAACCTTCCAGCCATGGCTGTGCACAGTGACGTCACAGAGATGGAGAGAAGGGGGGAGGGTGAAGAGGGAGGAGGGTGTCACAAGGTTCCCACCCACCCCTCCCCTCATCGAATACCCAACTCATCACCACAAACCTCGGCTGCTGTGACGGCTGTGCAGTCTGTGTCTCTCTGTGTGTGGTGTGGTGTGTGGTGTGGCCTGGCTCTCCCATTCATAGACGGTAGTGTTACACGGCTCTGTACTACTACTATCCTTCGTCGCTTTGTGCTAACTGCAGACATAGTAGGGTTATAACTGACTACTACCTGTGCTTATAGTCTCTCAGTATCGACTTGGAGTAGTGTAGTGGCATTTCCATTCAGTTGACGACGACGACGAGAGAGTGAGTGCGTGTGTGACCTTTTGTCTGAAGTGTAGTTTTATTCCAAAACTAGTAGTAGTGAGGGAAATAGCATCGTCACACCTTTCGCGTTCGTTTCTGCGGCCTTGGGAGGCAGTGTGTGTGTGTCATACTTTTTCTGTTGTTGTTTTTTTTGTGGACAGGTGTGTGTGTGTGTGTGTGTGTGTGTGTGGTGTTGTGTGTGTGTGTGTGTGTGTGTGTGTGTGTGTGTGTGTGTGTGTGTGAGAATATGGCTTGCGGGAGTGATTGGCTTGGTTAGTTCTGTTGTGTACATTCTAGTTATATGTATGGATACGTTACGTACATTGTGATGCGACGATTTTACGATACATAAGTGGCTGGTGTGTGTGTGTGTGTGGGGGGGGTTCTGCACGCACACATTCAGCTTTGCATTCAGGAAGAAGCATCGATCGTGTTCCGAGGTAGATTTAAGGTCGTCTCTCAGGCGCCGAAGATTGTCATTTTTAATGTATAGTTTATGGAGATATTGCAATCGCGTGCTTGCTTTGTGTTCCTGCGCGTGCTGCGTGTTTTCCTGCGTTTGTGTGAGTGTGTGTGTGTGTGTGTGTGTGTGTGTGTGTGTGTGTGTGTGTGTGTGGAGAGAGAGAGAGAGAGAGAGAGAGAGAGAGAGAGAGAGAGAGAGAGAGAGAGAGAGAGAGAGAGAGAGAGAGAGAGCGCCTTGTTAACTTGTTAGCGGAAAGAGCAGATAGGATCAATGCCCCGCAGTCAGGTTGTTACTTTATTCAGCAGCACCCCCCCACACACACACCCCCCTCTTTTAAAAAAAATTCTTTCTCTATTCTCTTCATTGATCTCACTTGCACGTTCTTTTCATCGTTGAAGTCTCATCAAACCCAGCAAAGAACTCTCTCTCTCGTCTCTCTCTGTCTCTCTCTCTGTCTCTCTCTCTGTCTCTCTCTCTGTCTCTCTCTCTCTCTCTTCTCTCTCTCTCTCTCTCTCTCTCTCTCTCTCTCTCTCTCTCTCCGCCCCCCCCCCCCCTCTTCACAGGAGAAGTGGTTAAGAACTAACTAAGACTGAAAGAGTGGATTGTTGTGGGGTAACACAGTGACTGTTTACTGATAAATGACTAGGACCTAAAGTTACGGTCTGATTATTACGGTGTTTCACCTGCCTTCCTATGCCGACCTCTTTCATTTGGCATTACGCTCTTAGCTTCTCATTGTTTAATACATGTTATGGCCCATTCTTCTGTGCTGCTTCGTTTAGTTTTTTGTGCGAGTCATTTCTAAGTTGAAAAAAAGTGCTTTGAGAGGAAAAAGAAAGAAAAAAAAAAGGATTCAATCACAGTGCCTTTACCTGTTTCGCTGGGGAAAATCTCCGTGTCTATTTTCTTCTTCTTTTTAAAAAATAAAAATTGGGGGGAGAAAGATGTAAGTTTGTAAAGGAATGCATCTATCAAAGATGCAGGTCCCGCAATGATGAACTCAGGTGATTTATGAAGAACTCATACACCCCATATTTCTTTCAGCTTCTATTTCATGGAAAAATTTAAAGCAAAAAACTACCATCTTTTTAGACGCAGAAGCATGATAGCAAGAGAAGGGGATGCCCAGCCTCTTTGATGATAGCTAGTTCGCTCCTCTCAGCGTAGGTTTCTCTGATATGAGGAAGACGCCAGGGAATCCAAGGTTAGGCTATAATGTACTTGGTTCCCAGACTTCACCACCAGTAGATTATTCCCACATGATGTGAATAGCGACTAGAGGCTTTATATCATAAACTGAGGAGGCTCCATCACCCAGAATGATACGTGCCTCAGTTGGTTTGGATGATTCCGCCCATCTGCCAGCCTTGCAGAGAGACAGACAGACAAAGCTGAGAGTCTGTTGGCGCTGCTGCAGCCAGAATCACCTTGGCTCCGTGAGAAAAAAGGTGATGGTGATAAGACTGAAGAAGGTTTTAGCAGAAAGTTGTGAGCGTTATTCGTGTCGGGGTATTGAGGAATGTGGTCAGATGAAACTGTTCAATGTGAATGTGGTCTTGGCGGTCGGCTTGGAGAGATAAAGGCTATAAAACAAAAATGTTTTTGGTAATATTTTTTTTAATATTATTTTTGTCGTCTTTTGTGTGTGTGGCTGGGGCTCTCATGCGCCATCCTCCTTTTTTGGTATAAAAAATGAGGTGTGAATAACTTACTCAGAGTCAGAGACAAGCACATGTGTACTGCCCAGACCGGGAGAAATTCCTAACCTGTGTATGTGATTCTTTGGCTGTTTTGCAGGCGGGTCATGTGTCTTTTCCGGTGTTAAATCTAACGTTTAGATATGTGATACTATTTTCTGAAAGTCTGAGTATGGCTGCTATATGGCATGATTTTTTTTAAAATCACACTTGTGCAGTGTATACTAACATAAAACTAGGTGTGATAGATGAGACGAGTGTATATTCTGGGTGATCCCCAGGGTGTTAAGCTGAGGAACGCCCACAACTCACAAGTTGTTAGACATCGGACAAGGGCTGTAGCTCAGTTGGTAAAGTTTGATTTCCAAGTGTTTTGTATATCTACTTTCTGGTCCTGAATTTTGGAATTTGAAGACATGACCAAAGTGTTCAGTATATTACGATATTATGATTAGATCATGTGTTATACTAAGTCGATTTTAGTCCATCAGCTTATCCTTGCCTACACATACTCACGTGCGGGCGCGCGTGTGGAAGAGAGAGAGAGAGAGAGAGAAGAGAGGAGAGAGAGAGGAGAGAGAGAGAGAGAGAGAGAGAGAGAGAGAGAGAGAGAGAGAGAGAGAGAGAGAGAGGGCTACAACTAAGTTGACCTTAAAGCTCCTTGTTGTGGTAGACGATAGACGCGGAGAGCAAAAGAAGGCGGCAGGTTAGGTGGGAGAACAAAGGGTGTCACACGTCAGGCCGTCACTGCTGTCCTTACTACATGGGGTCAACAGGCAGGGATTAGGGGCTCTGTGCTACAGGGTGATCACTGCCAACATAGGCCCCTGTCACACCGCTTTGTAGGCTGTTAGGGGCCTGATAGACCCTTGGACAGTTTGGGCTTGTACTACATGTAGCGAGGGAAAAGAAGAGCGAAAGCTGAAACTGTTTTCTTAAGATCGTTTTTTCTTACAGTCTTGCGATTTTACTTCGGTCCATATCGTTTTGTATTGATGGATTACAAAATAAAGTAGATCATGAGCAATGACTCTATGATATTCAGTTCTTGATAGAAATAAATCCAAACCCATGATGATTGATTTGTTATAGTTATGGTTTTGGAACTGGATAGGTTGTCTTTTCTTGTTAAATGGGTTGTTGTTTTGTTTGTTTATTTGTTGTTTTGTTTGTTTATTTGTTTGATTGATTTTTTTTTTATTGAGCTTGTGCGATATTTAGAACTGTTAAAGGGCCTGTTAGGCTTTTACAACAGCCTTTCTTGTAATTTCTGCGTGCAATTTTCTGAAACATGTTTTTAAATGTGGATGGAGACTTTCTCAGTTTCTGGTATTGGAGATGTTCTGATCCAGAGAAATGGCATGTATCAGTAGAATGTGTACGAAACAGCCATGTGACTTTGATCCTTCTCTTTCCAAACCCTGACGAGTTGTGTGTCCCTGTTTCTGACTTTGCTTCTAGTTCTGTGTCAGGGTTAAGCTTGCGCTTCAAAGGTCACGTTTAGCTTTATGGGTCAGGATCTGCATCAGAGATGGAAAACTTTCAACTAGAATTTGTTTTTTTCTGACTTTTCGGAACTCCTGCTTCATACCCATGCACTCTTGTGCGGGGCCACCCTTAGCCTGTCAGCGTAGCCAGAAAGCTTGTTATCCCTTGTGTACACCGCTGCAGTCTGGTTTTGAACGTGACTGCATGTGCCTCGTGCCTGTAATCGGGTTAGAGGCATGCCGGTCGGCTGCCTAAATCCGATCGGTCTGCAAGGGGCGATGAGGAATTCGGACAACTCCACTAGACCTTGAGTGAGCACTAAGCCGGCACCCATATCGTGAGAGAGAGAGAGAGAGAGAGAGAGAGAGAGAGAGAGAGAGAGAGAGAGAGAGAGAGAGAGGAGAGAGAGAGAGAGGTTTGAACTACAGTGTTGTGTGTGTTGGCCTTCAGGGCTGTGGTAGTGGTGGTTCTCATCTGTCCGTCATGGTCAGGGGGGAAGAGTGTGGTGATAGTGGCCTTGCACGACACGTCTGCAAGCACCCTGAGGTCACTGTGTGCAGAACGGGTCATCGTGAGGCCAGCAAGTGGAGACAGAGACAAAGAGGAGAATGATCGATGGACAATCGGTGTGTCTGCCATCATGGTTGGTATAGCTGGCTTATTTCCGTTCCTGACATAGAGTGCTTTTCCAGCTAGCTTTAGCCACCTTCCTTGCTGGATTCCAAGTGAAACATTTCTGGTGGGACAGGAATGGACCGCTGTCACTGGGGAGCAAAAGCCCCGAATGATAGAGCGACCGTTAAATATCTGTGATGGTATCGATCAAGATGTGAATGGGAGTTGGAAGGGTTTTTCCCAGTTTGATGTCTCCTATATATAACAACCGTTAAAAAGATGGCGCATGTCAGTGAATTGGTTTGAGAGGCAGTTAAGTGGGACGGTCGAATGTCTGAAAACCGCCCTCGAGCGTTGATGATTTCTGAACTTAGCAGTAAACATCCTTCCACGTTTTAGGATCAGGCTTTAAAGCACTTCGATAACTTGAATTGACAGGCTAGCCAGTATCAGTGTGATAAGAAAATCGAATCTGAAGATGGATACCTAATTGAATGTATCAGTCGATCACCAGTTGATCATTTTCGTATCCATCGTTGCTTAGAGTACTCTCTTAGCTGTGACTGAAACCTGCAGTCATTGATTTGTCCTGTTATTCAGCAATACTGAGACGATTGCAGTCTGTCATAGTCCGCTTTGTATTCTTAGTTCAAGGAGAATTTCTTAAAGAAAACGAGGTTCTGTGCGTGGCTTGATTTTTGCAATCAAGGTGGTGGGTGGTACGGCAGGTGTGAATGACGGTGCCGGAAATCCGGCAGGTTTTTGGCGGATACTCAGCCATAAAGCTGTCGGCTGTAAAATTGTGCCTTGGAGGGATTTGATTTATTTGAAGGAGGGTGGAGTTTTTTGCGGGGAGGTGGGGGGGGGGGGGGAGTGAGTGATTTGAGGGGAGATTAACTTCGGTCAGTACTTGATCATTTTTTTTAATTGAGAGAGAGAGAGAGAGAGAGAGAGAGAGAGAGAGAGAGAGAGAGAGAGAGGAGAGAGAGTAGTGTGTGTGTTTCCTCAACCTTACTGATAGACCCAGACAACAGAGTATTTTTTGCCCCCCCCCCCCCCCTCCTCCTCTCCTCTCTCTCTCTCTCTCTCTCTCTCTCTCTCTCTCTCTCTCTCTCTCTCTCTCTCTCTCTCTCTCTCTCTCTCTCTCTCTCTCTCTGTGTCTCCCTCTCTATTTTCATCATCTGGTTTATCGTTTGTTCTGTTCTTAAATCAAGGTTTTGTGATGTGCAAACATAATGGACTGCAGCTACGTCATTGTCATAGGTGCGTTCAGCAACTTTGCGTTTTTGTCAATACATTTGGCTGCCTTTTTTTTCGTTCTTAGGATTTTGTTCTTGCTATATCTCTCTCTCTCTCTCTCTCTCTCTCTCTCTCTCTCTCTCTCTCTCTCTCTCTCTCTCTCTCTCTCTCTCTCTCTCTCTCTCTCTCTCTCTCTCTGTGAGAAAGAGAGAGCATCTTGCGCACACGTTAAATCCTGTTCCGCTTTTCGTAAGATAGGCCATTGTGTGCAAATGGGAACAGATAAGATTAGCAAAACTGCATAGACACGGAGACTGGATGTAAAAAAAAAAGCACATTAGTGCTTATTCCATTATCCTCGATATAAAAAAGGAATAGATAAATTTACACACACAGACAACACACACAACACACACACACACGACACACAACACACCACACACACACACACACACACACACACACACACACACACACACACACACACACACACACTAAAACAATGTTAGTCAAATATTGGGCACCATTGTGCATTCTGTGTTGTTCCCCCCCCCCCCCCCCCTGTTCCTTTGGCTAGAGCTCTGAATTCCCATTGGTGAGATTTTGGCATGTAATGCGATCGTTTCTGCCCACTCTTAAGGTAAACTGCATTCTGGACTTCGGGGTATTCCGTGTTAGGTGTAGCAATTAAAGTTGAAAGAAGTCGACGCAGTGTACACTCAACACACGCTCTTGTTCGCACTTTTGTGGAGAAATTACCCTTATTTCCAGTTCAGCTTACTCACTTTTTGTAGCGAAAAAAAACACCCTCACTTTTGTAGCGAATTTCACATCAATATTTTTCCCCTAAGTTTAGTGTGGCTGAACGTGTCTGTGGTATGCCAAATTGCCCTGCAGCAGTGTCCGCTGTATGAAATATACCAGTCAAGGTCTTTTCGCTATTTGTCAGTCTGTCTGTCAGTATGGACGTGTTCTGTTTGAAAATCTAATCGTCATTCGCCGCACAGTATTATCAATCCATTTTCGTAAAGAGACTTGAATGGCTGTTTTGTTTTATTCTGGGCATAAGGTGACCATGTGTGCATTCAGTATTTGAATAGAGTGTATGTCGAAGAGTTACTTTTAATTCGTGGGAATCTTCGTTTTGGATGGTAGTTGTTGCTTGGGCTTATTTTTCCTTTGACTTGTTAGTAGTGGGGTAAGTGTAAACCCTTTACTATGCCAGGCTAGTTTAGAGTGATGTATTGATTATATGTAACTTAGAAAAGATAGGAGAGGAAAACAAGTGCACGTAACCAGTTATAACTTCTTTCTCATCATTAAGAATAATTTTTTGTCAAAGATTTCTGATTGGGGGGGGGGGGGGGGGGGCAAGATCCACTACAACATCAACATCTTTTAAGACATCATTTGTGGAGTAACCTGGCCTGTTTCGAATCAGGTTGAGCACTCTTTAGAGGTCCCGGCGGTGATTGAATTCAGCCTCACCCTCTGTGGTACCTTACAGCAAGACGTGTTTCATGAATCAAAAATGTCTATTGCAGCCCTTAGATCAAATAGCTGTTCTTGTGGCCTACCATAGCTGCCATCAAAAGATGATAATAAAAAGAGAAGGAAAATATGCTTGAAACAAAATATATATATATATATATATATATATTTATATATATATATATATATATATATATATATATATATATATATTCCAGCTTCTATAAAGATTGAAATGCCACAAGACTCCTTACAGCTCTGTATCGCATTCAGCATTGTTTCCCGGTGCTGCATGTCACGGGTTTAATGTATTTGGGTGACTGTCGTGCACAGTGCATGTGTTTGGGTGATGAAGTCGATGATGGAGACAGGGAAGGTTGGCATTTTGGAAAAAGCCTTCCGCTTCTGCATAGAGGGACCGTTCTGAGAGGAAGAGAAAGGTCAGAGGGTGTTCATCGGAAATGGGGAACCGTCTTTCCCTTGCTGTCTCTCTGTCTGTCTGATACGGGCCTCCGTGGTCGGCAGAGCTGTAAGCATCAAGCACTGAAGCTGTTTTCTCACGGAAAGCTTTCTGTGCCTTGTATTGCTTCTGTGAGTGTTTGAGAATGTCAAGGAGATGCCAAAGGTTTCAGAGCTCATATGCACACGTCTGTATCGTGTGCCGTAGCTCTTGTGATAAAGTCTCCGCCTTTTTTTTTTCCTTTTTTTTTAAATCTCTGTTCTGATCTTTAGTTCGCTACTGGAAATGCCAGTTTGTTCTGTGGAAACTCGGTGCTCGGGAACATAGACTGCACAAAGTTCTTGAAGCTTGTTTCTGATTTAAGATCACTTAGTGATTAAAACTAAATTATTAGGATGCGAATCAATGTCTTGCGCGATTGTTTTTGTGTGTGCAGTGAAGGCAAGCTATTTCTATCACGTGGGAAAATACTGGATGTATGTGCTTGACAACTTTAGATTTTACTGAATATGGCGTTATGTAGATAGATACGTGCGTAAATTTAAGGTTTTGGTTCCTTGTATTGCTGCTTCTTCGTTGAGTGACGTGGAGACAGTTGTGACTGGGTTGTTTGTATCACTGGTAGTAAGTAGTACTATCGTAGCTTCAAAGCATGTTTGTCACAGATCTGTTTAGCATACTACTGACTGTGACACCACCGTTTGACAGTGAACAAGGCTTTAGCCCTTATTCTTTTAATCACTTTTTAGCTCATGCATAGAGAGTCACAGTGTCTGCTATCTTGTTCACTTTCATTCATCTGTCCTTTTCAAGAGGTTGACATGGCCAAGAGGTGACCTTTTATGACATGACTGGCTGGTACCAGGGTGTCTCTGGCTGTTGGCACTTTACATGATGTACCCACACAGCGATTTTGTGACGTAACCTCCTTACGTAAGTGTCAGTGACGTGACATGCCTCATTGCCTGTCACCGGGTTGTGAAAAGTGTAGTAATGATGACGAGAGAAGCACGTGCAGCCATTGACAAAAATTCTGCAGGGATTAGCTCTGCCATCTGCCTCTGTCATCCACACAACTGAGCATTAACTAATCACCACTATGGATCAGAATCCTTAGATCTCTTAGATCCTCTGTTTTTTGGGAAATGGGAGACAACCCCTACTCCCTTCACTGGTAGTGAGTTCTCTCTCTCTCGGACATGGAAAACAAGCGCTGACTGGTGGAGAGAGAAATTGTGATTTGGAAGACTCGCGCGGATTGGTCATTGGAGATGACTGTGTCCACAACGCCGTCTTGGGGAAGCCAGGTGGTGTGCGTGTGTTGAGGAGGACAGCGGATTGTGGTGGTGGTAGTGGTGTGGGTGGGTGGTGGTGGTGGTGGTGGTGATGCGGAGGATGATGAGGAGTACCCCCAAGTCCAAGGTGCCTCCCCAGCGGCATCGCTACTCTCTGTTTGCCTGCACCCAGCCTATGGACGATCTGCTGCTGGAGGAACCTCAGGCCATGGGTAAGTTCACCTCTACATCCCCACGGGGGCATCCTGATTAGGTAAAGGTGTCCCATAACCTGTGTGGGTCGTAGGGGAGCGAGGCGTCAGAGACCTCAGCTTCTCTTGGGGCTAGCATGATGAGTGTGGCTCCCATCTCCTCTCCCTCGCTGCTTTACCTTCCCTGACGCTAAAGAGGGCAGGTACCCATTTACAGTTGGGTGAACTGGGGACTGTACTGAAGCCAAGGCGCGCAAATGGTCACCCATGCAATTGGCAACCTCTCTCGACGCTGCTTAACTTGGCTGGGGGGAAAGCCCGCATCCTGATAGTGGTATCAAAACAGGTTTGGACAATTAAACGTTTGTGGTTGAAAAGATCAAAGGAAAAGAAAGAACAAAAAAAAAAGCAGCTTTGCAGGTGCTTCTCAGCAAAATCTGAAGAGTAAACTCTGTGTGTGTGGTTGTGTTGTGTGTGTGTGTGTGTGTGTGTTGGGGGGGGGGGGGGGGGTTGAAAATGACTGGTTATGCTGTTAGCTGTTAAAAGTGTCAAAAAGATAAGTTTGGGGCAAAAAAGTGGCGAGGGATTGAAGACGAGCCATTTGCGTGTGTGTGTGTGTGTGTACTTAAAAGGCCAGTTGAGTAATAAGAAAAGCAAACCAACTAAACTAAATCAACCAACCAGAGGGGAATAAGCAAAGAAATAAAATGGCACTCATTCGACACTGCGTAGTATACAGACTTAGAGAAACAGTACAGGAATCACTACAGGAAACACTATAGGTTCTCTTCATATCGATAACGTCGAACCGCTTGAATATCATAAGAAAGCAAACCAACCATCCTGAACTAACAAACGATAAACTAAAAAGTACGCTTTCGACGGACGCTATAGCCGAGTGGCTAAGACCATTTAACTTCAATCCCACAGGTCCATGAAGTCGCAGATTCGGAAATCGGCGGCTTCTGGTGAATTAAGGGAAGGGATTTTTTTTCTTCTTCAAGTGCAGATTCTGCCAGTGCTTTAATTCCCTTCCTAGCCTGTATATATACACATGCAGAAAATCAAATATGCACGTTAAAGATCCTGTAAATCATATCAGCGTTCGGTGGGTTACGGAAACACAAACATACTCAGCCTACATCCCCGAAGTCGCAATGCGGCTGCCTTTATGTGGGCCAAAATAAAGGTTGCACACGCAAAATTTCACCATTGATGAACCTTGGATCTCTAGCCAAGGAAAGGAAAAAGAAAGAAAGGTACGCTTTCAGCTTTACGTAGCTGTGGGCGTTTAGAAGCAGCAAATTTGATGAGAATCCTGAAACGAAAGGCTGTCCTCCTAAAGATTGTTTCTACTGGCATTGTGCCACGCGTGGCAATATTTGCACCTGTGGAACAAGGGAGAAGAGTCTCTGTACTGCAAGCATCAAATGGTAATGACTGTCTATAGTTGTGTGATGCCAGCTG
>CM060329.1:32950000-32967500 GCA_030674155.1 Stramonita haemastoma | reverse complement strand
AGAGCTTCACAGCACCATACAAAATAACAGTATAAAGTTCTTTGTATTATTGTCTTTGGCTTTTCACTACCCAAAAACTCAATAATATGTGCTTTAATTTTATCATCATCCTCTGGCCCAAAGTTTGGCCTGTGCTGTGTGTATGCGTGCATAAGCGATGTTTAATGTTGCCAGCCCATTTCTGAAACGATTTATACCAGTCTGATGTCTGGAAAACAACTTTCAGAATGGCGAGGTATGTGAAGTGTTTACAGTACACACGGCCCCGACCCCTTTCCCACGATTATAGGAATTCATGGGTGTAGCTCTTCTAGACAAGTGTGTGTGTGTGTGTGTGTGTGTGTGTGTGTGTGTGTGTGTGTGTGTGTGTGTGTGTGTGTGTGTGTGTGTGTGTGTGTTGAAACGCAGATGAAACACTAAGGGGCTGTTAGGAAGTGACAATGGACATGCTGTATGAACCAGATAACAGACAGCCTTTCTGCAGGCTAAGCACATGGGGGGGCGGGGGGACCGCTAAACAATGGACAGAAGAAAATAACGAATCGCTCATTGATGGATGAAAATTTGATTTGATCTCCAAACTTTTTGAATGAACGCAACAGTTATTAAACAGCAACATCCACATGTTTTCCCATCTAAAAACATAACAGACAACAATCTAACAACAACAACATAAAGAAATGGAAGATCCCAAGCATAAAGAATAAGCTACAAATCAAAACAAAATGCACCAACAAAAACAACCCCAACCCAACAATCCTAAACCAATAAAAACTGAACAAAAAATAAACAAACCAATGACAACAAACAAAATGCCTACCACTGAAATAAATATGTAGAGTTAACATAAAGTTTTCTTATGACTGGATATCATTATCCTTGAAAATTACTGGTAGAAATCCAAAAATAGATCATATATAATCTCTGATTCATACAGCGTATTAAAAACACACCCATTTAAGCACAAATATAGGTGTGAGTGAGTGAGTGAGTGATATTGTGTGTGTGTGTGTGTGTGTGTGTGTGTGTGTGTGTGTGTGTGTGGTGTGTGTGTGCGTGTGTGTGTGTGAGTGTGATCTTAAAAACGAAAATAGGAGTGATGAAATGAAATCCACTGCAAATAGTGATCGTGTCATTGGAACTCCTACGTTCAATTTCATCAGAATCAGTGTGACTAAGCATATTGTGAAAGGCATGTTGTGTCTGTAGGGTTGCTACTTTGGCTGTGGGAAGAATTAGTTTGTGGAGGGAGGAAAACATGCAGTAATGTATTCAGCTTGTTGTTGTATAATTTGTCTGATACCTGCTTTATCTCTTGGTTGGATTGTATACCTGTATTTATTCACTCATCCACTTACTTATTTAAGATCATAATCAAGCACGCATGTGCGCACGCAACACGTGCACGCGCATACTCTCTCTCCTCTCTCTCTCTCTCTCTCTCTCTCTCTCTCTCTCCCCCTCTCTCTCTCTCTCTCTCTCTCTCTCTCTCACACACACACACACACACACACACACACACACACACACACACACACACACACACACACACACACACACACACACAGAGACTCACAGAGAGAGAGACACACACACACACACACACACACACACACACACACACACACACACACACAACACACAACCACACACACAGAGTGACACACACACATTCAGAGACAAAAAAGAAACCCAACAGGATGGCGCTATATACCTTTGTCCTTGCACTATCGATCTGTCACCTCGCCTCCTCCTCCTCCTCTTCCTCCTCTTCCTCCATGTCGCTTCCTCTTTTCCTCTTCGTCAATTCAGGTGGAAAGACTTCGGCACAGCAGAGCAGCCCTTGGATCGATTGCAAAGAATGTCTGCTGCTCTTTGACTTCGTTCTTTGAAGACTTAAAAAAAAAAAAAGTTCCTGCCATTTTCAAAGGGATTCGTTTACCACAAGTGTGTGTGTGTGTGTGTGTGATGCTGAGTACCATTGACACATTCTCACCGTTCTTCACAGTTGAAGCAGGCAAACAAACAAGCAAAAACAAACAAAAAGGCCGATTTGAGATAATACAGTATTCATTTTTTGGTGTGTGTGTGTGTGTGTGTGTGTGTGTGTGTGTGTGTGTGTGTGTGTGTGTGTGTGTGTTGTGTGTGTGTGTGTGTGTGTTGGGGGAGGGGGGAGATGCAATATTGATGAACAGCCTCCCTTTTGTTGGCTATAGTTTGCCAATCCCTCTGTTTGTTTCAGTGTTTGTCTCTCTGTCTCTGTCTCTGAATCTCTTTCTCTTCTCTCTCCTCTCTCTCTCCTCTCTCTCTCTCTCTCTCTCTCTCTCTCTCCTCTCTCTCTCTCTCTCTCTCACACCACACACAACACACACACCCCACACACACACACACACACACACACACACACACACACACACACACACACACACACCACACCACACCACACCACACACCACACACACACACACACACACACACACACACACACACAACAACACACACACACACACAGAGGGAGAAGGGGGGTGGATTCTGCATATCGATGGTATAAGTTATAGCAAAAAATAACACGGGAAGGAAGTGAAAACTGGAATTTAGAGGTCTAGATCTGTACGTGTATAGATCTCTATTACTAGAGAAAAACAATGGATGGGAGAGAGAGAGAGAGAGAGAGAGAGAGAGAGAGGAGAGAGAGAGAGAGAGAGAGAGAGAGAGACGGGGGGGGATGGTGGAGAGGGAGTGTGTACTTCACTCCTGTCTGCCACATTGTCGGTCAAGGAGCCAGGAAGCAGTCTGTCAGTCAGTTGTGTTGACGCCGTACATTTCGCTAGTTGTGGTGATGATGTGACCAACAATACAGGCTAGAATTATGATGGTGGCAGTGGACGTATAGCCTATGGGAACAGACGTGTTATAACGTTCGTTATATTCTCTATAGACACGTTTTTCTCTCTCTCTCTCTCTCTGCTCTCTCTCTCTCTCTCTCTCTCTCTCTCTCTCTCTCTCTCTCTCTCTCTCTCTCTCTCTTCTCTTCTCTCTCATCATAAGGACGGCATCTATATTATTATGGAATTTGTGTGTGTGTGTGGGGGGGGGGGGGGGGGGGGGGGGTTGTTTAAAAAAAAAATTGTTTGGGTCGTTTTTCACATAAGTAGAGAGTAGAAGGAAGTTATAATATGTAGTACAGAAGTACGTATAGATTTCTGGTTCAGTATTGTTTTTACTCTCTCTCTCTCTCTCTCTCTCTCTCTCTCTCTCTCTCTCTCTCTCTCTCTCTCTCTCTTCTCTCTCTCTCTCTCTCTCTCTCTCTCTTCTTCCCTCCCTCCCCCTCCTCCTCTTCCCAGCACAGCAGGCAGACAGGCAGGCAGGTTGCTGCTGGTTTAGTGAGGTTCAGTGGTTGTGGGGGAGAGAGAGCACCGAACCGACCGGTAGTTTTATCGGAAGGAAATGAATGAACTTGCGAGGTGGGAGTGCACCATGTCTGCTGCTCATTAACTGTTTGGTGAGAAGGGGGGGGGGGGATGCCTCATCCCCACGCCACTCATTCCGATCTCACCAGTCCAGCCATCACTGCCAGAGCCGGAAGTTCACACAGAGCTTATCATTTGCGAGGCGCCATAGGCCACCCTCCAGAAGGCCCAGCGCTGCTGTTGGGTACTTCGGTGGATGCGGTTGTGCCTGCTCTGATTCAGAACACACACTTAAGTTTATCGACTCCTCTACTCATAACACTTTTTTCCTCGTCACTGAGCCAATATAAGCAAGATGCTGACCTGTAGTGACAGGTTGGTTGGTTTGTATTATAGTCCCAGCGGAACTATCCCTGTTTAGGGACAGTACCATCAATCACCATCTCACAAACGCCTAACTTGATTCGTAGTGGCAACTATTGCAAGGCCCTTATATCGACTGGCTCCATATAGATTATCTCCAGCCTAAGGGATCTGACACAAACTCATGCAAGTGTTGATGGAAAACAAAACTGAGGACACCTGAGATCAGAGCAATAGGGACCATCGCATCAGAGGCAGGGCTTTTGTTGTATGATGATTTAACGATGATGCTGTAGAATCGCGCACCAGTTTGGAGACTGCTTGACAGGGCTCTTGTTGTGTTCCTATCGTAATATCTCCTGGCGTCAACGAAGCCTAAGAGATACAGACACCTGCAGTGTATGGTAAGTAATTTGAGGAACACTCGCAAACGTCCTTAGTGGACGAAGTTCCTTTGTTTTTTTTCTTTATTCTTCCAGTGGGCCGATAGCAAACTCGCTTAAGTAGAAGACAGCCTCCCCCCCCCACCCAAAAAAGCCCTATATTTATGTAATATGGATTTGAACTTGCGACCTCAGCAGGAATCCACCACTGTTTCTGTAGTGGGTAGGTAGCAAGCTCATCAAGCTGCTAAGCATGTGGTTTTCTGCACTCTTACATGTATCATACCTTCCACAGTCAGTCAAGTGCAAGGCCACGCACAGCCATTATATGTGTACTGTACTGTTTGCATTTGACTTGGCAGAGACAGTAGGTAGACCTGTACATTCAGGACATATTATGTGGCAAGCAGCTGAGCACATGCAAATATGCGTGCACATACCAACGTGCATGTTCTCTCAGTCTATTCTCTCTGTCTCTGTCTATCCCTCCTTTGTCTCTCTCCTCCCTCCTCTCTCCTACCTCCCTCCTCTCCTCCCCTCCCTCCCCCCCCCCTCCCCCCCCCCCCCACCCCCCCCCCCCCCCCCCTCTCCTCTCCCTCTCCCTCCCCCCCTCTCTCTCTCTCTCCTCTCTCTCTCTCTCTCAATACAAGATACAGCCTCTAAGGTTATCACTATCAGAGCCGATTCCCCTGTGGGTGGAAAAGGAAAGATGAGAAGAAGAGAGCTGGAAAAACAGCAGATAAAGTTGGTGTGTAGACTGCAGTGTAGTTAGTGTAGAGGAATAGGAGTCCGATTCTAAGGGATAGTACAGAGTCAGCACACAGTACAGTAGTTTGTCTCTCTGCTGTAGATGTAGTGTTAAAAAAGAAGGACGTGAAGTGATGTTTAGTGAGTCAGGGGTAAGGAAGGACATCTTGGGCTCCTGATGCAGTATTATGCTGTTTGCAGGCAGAAGTGCAGGATGCTGCCACAGATAAGGAGAGAGAAGAGAGAGAGAGAGAGAGAGAGAGAGAGAGAGTGAGAGAGAGAGAGAGAGAGAGAGAGAGGAGAGAGAGAGATGAGAGAGAGAGAGAGAGTTCGTCATCAGGAAAAAAAAATAGTATCATCAGATCAAAATGCTATTAAAGATCAAACTTTTCTTCCTGCTGCACCATAGTGTTTTTTCAACATATGGAATTCAAATGACTTTCTAATCTTTATATATTTAACTGGTAATATAGTTTTCTTTTGTGGTTGTCATTGATTATGTTTGAAATGGAGTCACAGAGTGGATTACTATCAGTTATGTCACTCCCTTGATCTTATGAGACTCATAGTCCTTTGACTATAAGGTAAATTCTCTTCTCTCCCTCTCCCTCTCCCCTCCCCCCCCTCTCTCTTCCAAGTATTTATCATAAACATGCAGGTTTTGTTTTATCCTCCAGAATGATCTCCATCTTCAATTCATATCTATAATGAATACCCTTGAATATTTTGTTTCTTTTTTCTGGGGTTTTCGTTTTGTTTGTTTTTGGAGGGGGTTGTTTGTTCGTTCGTTTGGTGGGGGGGGGGGGGGGGGGATATTATGACAGATCTTATCTTAAGATTGAGTCTAGGTGTTGTATGGTTTCTTGTTGTGTTTTATGTTTATTGTTTTATTTGGTCTGGTTTTTCAAACTTTCATCAGGTATGTTTTAACGCACGATATACATACAATAACAGCCCCTGTCTGTCTTGTGTGTCGCAGATATCCGACAGCAGTTGTGTGACCAGCTAAAATGCCTGGACATCAAGTTGGAGACGGAGGTGTCCATTGTCGGAGAGCTGCAGGAGTTTTTCCGTCCGGAGAGCAGAGGTGGAGCTGGAGTACTCTCAGAAACTGGACAAGCTGGTGAAGCAGATGATCACCAGGCACCGCGCCGAGAAACAGAAGTGAGTGGGGCTGTTAGTGTTGTGGGCGGCTAGTGTGTGTGTTTGTGTTGGTGTTTGTTTTGAGTTATGGTTTTCGGGATGGGGATTGTGGGGTTTTGTACAGTGTGGTGTGTGTGTGTGTGTGTGTGTGTGTGTGTGTGTGTGTGTGTGTGTGTGTGTGTGTGTGTGGTGTGCGCGTGCGGTGCGTGCGTGCGTGCGTGGTGTGTGTGTGTAAGATAATTAGATTTTTTTCCAGATTGAGTGTGTGTTTGTATGTGTGTAGATTGTATATATATTGTATACATGTGTGGTATGTTCAGTTCAACGTCTATTAACACTTGATGATTTTATTTTTAGACAGAGTACAGGTGTGTCTTTGTGGTCGGTTGGTCAGCAGTTACACTTAACAGGTTTATCATCTCAAGACTCTTTCTTTGTGCAGTTAGTTAAGACTTACCCATTTTTTATTTACCATATGTAATTCATGTTCATGAATTTGAAGAAAAAGCACCAGATCTTGTTTTTGTTGTTGTTGGTTTTTTTGGGGGGTTATTCTTTTATTTCAAGGATAATGTAATAATTGTTGGGAGGTATGAGTTGTGTGTGTTGGCTCCTGCTGAAAAGAATTATATTTTGGCTGTGAGATGATAATTTTGGTCATTATTTGTCCAATTCTTGGCTGTTGCATGTGGCAGGATTGATTGCCTTTATTTTTTAGAAATAGACTGCAGTTTCTTCACTGTTTGATGTGTCTTTTTACTGTTGGTATTTTTGTTTGTTTTTTGTTTACCTACTGTCTGTTCTGCTCTGTCAAAAATTCTGTGGAATTTTAAAGGAAAGGGTGTCGCTGGGGATATGAAAAATGGGGAAAGTGGGGGGACAATATGTAAAACTAAAAGGAATGCCAACTAATGAAAAGAACTGCCTTTACTGCATTGAAGGAGCTTAGGAATGTCCCACCCTCACCCCCACCTCTTGTCTGTGTTCTTTGAGAATGATGGATTTATGTTGTTGTTGAAAGAACAAATGTTATTATCTGCACTTTTATGATGAACAGAAAAACTAAACAGTATTCTGAGGAAAACACAGAGCTTAAGTATCAAAGCTTTTGCCCAAAGAAACAGTAGGAGATTTTATTTACAGAGAGCATGATTTTTTAAAAATTAAAATCATATCGCAGTTTGTACATGTAATATATTATATGTACATTTTAATAAAAAAACCTAAACATCAATCAAGCAAAGAGCAGGAATACTTCAGGTATTATTTTTCCCAACTGTAGACTTGAAAAATCTGGATCAGTACGAGCATGACTGTCTGAATGCATGAGTGCTTAATTTAAACTAAACAGCACCTCATTTTCAGAGGGTTTTTTTTTTTTTCCAACAGTTTTAACTGCAGCACTTGGGGTTGTGTTTACTTCACTTCTACACCTTCATAGTGAAAATTGGTGGGCACACCTGTTTGTAGCTGGTGTTTCACTTCACTTCAGGCAAGCAAGCAGTTTGCCACTTTTGAAGTGGAAAACCAGACAACCACTATCGCCTCTTTGAGTGAGGGTTGCCCCTACACCTGCACAGGTGTGGGTGATCTCTCTCTCTCTCTCTCTCTCTCTCTCTCTCTCTCTCTCTCTCTCTCTCTCTCTCTCTCCTCTCTCTCTCTCCCTCTCCCTCTCCTTTCTTCTGTTGCTCTGGAACTGATGAGAGATGGTTAGAAAGAGTGGGGGAAGGGGTGGTGGTGGGGAGGGGGGGACGGTGATGGAGGTTTCCAGGTTGTTTACAGAGTTTTTGCTGTTTGATGGACAGGCAAGGGATAAGTGTTAGACCACAAAGTGAGCTGTGTGTGTGGCTGGGTGGCTGGTCAGTAGTGGTACCTGGGGGGGAGGAGAGAGAGAGAGAGAGAGAGAGAGGAGAGAGAGGGAGAGAGAGAGAGAGAGAGGGGTGGATGTGATGGTGTGTGTGTGTGTGTGGATGTGTTGTAGCTGCATGGCTTGTGTCAAAGGTGTGTGTGTGTGTGTGTGTGCACGCGCACGCATGTGTGTGTGTGGTCAGGTGTTTATTGACCAGTGTGAGTGGTTGCTGATGTCTGGATAGGGTGTGAGTTAATGGATTCACCTGCTGTTGTCTGTCATTCTTCTGGGTTTCTCCCTACTGATTTTAACTCTAAAACTGAAAGGACCAGGATGAAGTTGGCTGCTGGTACTTGTTTGTGAATGACTTTGGGGGGGGGGGGGGGGGGGTGTTGGTAGTTCCTCAGGAAGAGCTCAGAGGTTCACCCAGATGAGGTTTTGGACAAGCAACTGTTTTTGCGCCATGAAGGTAGCTGCATTCCAACTTCAGACAGTATGTGACTTTTCCCTTAACTCTTTGAGGAGTAGTTAGGGCACTGCACTGAATTTTTCAGGCAGTGTGTCATGGGCAGTTTGAACCTGATGGAGCCCATCCTTTCTCCAGGTAGCAGGATGCATGCTGGGTATGTTTGTGTCATGTACCCCAGCAGTTCCTGGTCTACTCAACCTGTGAGCAGAATTATCATCTGCATACAGTGTTTGCCTGAAGTGAGAGTATGGCTGCCTATGTGGCGAAATGCTTGAAAACAGTCATAAATATACATGTATGTACACAAACTTCTCACCCAGTGTATGTACTTACAATCTCACAGTGATTCCCAAGTGGGATGAAGGAATCAGGGTGCATATTCTGGATGAATCCCAGGGTGTAAAGCTGGGGTATGCTCAACAGCAATAAAAATTAACAATATACTATTTCAGTTTATGATTTAGTCTTTGGTTATCACGTTAAGGGCTTATAAAAACTTTTATATTCTTCTTCAAACATTTAGCAACGATTGAAACCTTGGTAAACTATTCTTCTGTTAAGTGCTGTCTGAAAATCAACACATTACAAATGATACAACTATCTTCCTGTTTAGTAAAGTTCAACTCATCATGTGAACAAAAAAAAGGATCACCAAGGGTGGGGTTATTGCTGATTAATTATGCATGGTCAGGAGGTTGCAGGACTGATCAATAGTGGTCATCAAGATTGTGAGTACGTTTGGGGCAGTGGGCGAGGCAGAGTTTGCCTTAGTTAATGATTATCACTGCTTGTTGATAGCAAGATGTGAAATATGTTCTGCATGTTTTTACAATGTTTTTATTAGGTACACATCTGTGGATTCTTCTAATCTAAATGCATGGCAAGACATAGTGGCTTGCATGTTGGAAATGGAGGAATGGATTTGTTTCATAGCAATAATAAAATGAGCATTAATTAATATCCATATGAGTGAATAGTACCCCCACCCCCATCCCCCCTTTTGAGGTGCTAGGGCCTCATTGTGTATGAAAAGCATCCCTGCCTTTTAAAAAGCCTATTCTTAAAATGTTGTTATCATCTCTTGGGGGGGGGGGGGGGGTATCTGTTGCTTGTTTTCTACCTTCCCAGCCTGTTCTCCTGCCTTGTTCTTGAAAACAACATGTTTGTTTCCTGTTCAGTCTTCTTATGACATTTTGCCTGTACTGTTAGTGTTATGGTGACCAAGCAGTGATAACAGACACTGTCATGCTGATGGGCTTCAGGATGTCCGTTCTGCTGTGTTATTTTCCCATATGGCATGTCACTTGTGAGTGTGTGGGTGTTATTTTGAAGCTTTTGTTTGTTTGGGTTTGTTTTGTTGTTGTTGTTGTTGTTTGTAATCTGAGGATGAACAATCAAAATGGAATGGCTGGCATCCTCAGAACAGCCTGGTTTTATTTGCCTTTAGCTAAGGAATGATATTGTCGTCAAGACATTATAGTCATCGGTTGAAGGTTTTTTTTTAGTTTTTCAGGTTTGCGATGTTTGATATTTGATGGTATAATACTATTAGTATACTATATGACAATTGATGAATTTGAAGTGATTCTTCTATGAGGGTTGGCTGTTTTGTTGTTGGGTTGTTTTGTTGTTGGTTTTTTTGGGTGGGGGTCTTTATTTTCTTAATAAACGAGGTAGCAGACTTGATATGGCCCTCGTGATGGTTGGGGGTAATTTGACAGTATGACATGAAATAAGTGAATAGTGTTGATAAAAAGTGTTGTTACTGATGTTGTGTTTGACAGGTTAGAGTGGAGAGGGTGAGTGTGTTCATCACCATGACACATTGTAATCAAACACGTCGTCATGGCTCCCCATCTCTTTCGTTAACATTTCGGGGTGGATTTATCCCAAATTTCAGATGCAGGCGGGGGAAGGGGGGGGGGGGGGGAGGGAGATAATAAATATTAAAGACAAGATACATGTTCCGACCGTCACTTTTGTCTCAGTGGTAGGGTAAACACAAAATGAAGTTTTGGATTGTGGTTGTGATTTTGGGCCCTTGGACATGTCTTCATCTAGGCCTGTAGAAAAATTAATGATGTCAGTTATTTCTCACCAAAGGAATATTTACTGGTAATATTCTGAAAAGATGAGAAAAAAAAAGAAGAAAAAGAGGAGGTAGTGTGTGTACTGCAAGGGAATATAATTTACCTTCAGAAAAAAAACCCACAAGTCTGGCTGTACTAGCATACCTTGGGGGGGGGGGGTTAATGTGGATTTTTTTGCCTGCATAAATAAGAAATTTTCTTTAAAAAAAATAAGAGGCTTTGCTTTTAAGTAAAGAAGGAAAAAACTGGGTTAATTTCATACTCTGCCCCCCCCCCCCCCCCCCCCAAAAAAAAAAATTTGGAAAGTATTTTTTGTCCCTAAGTATTATTAAAGCATTAACTTCAAAACAATGAGATAACAAAAGCAGGGATAATTTCCATCCTTTGCTACAAATTTTAGACAAAATTTTTACCTGTGAGTTATGATTTTGAGGCCAGTTATGGATCGAGGGAGGGGAAGGTTGGATGGTGATGGTGAGTTTACAAAGGGGAGCAAGTCAACACTTTACATCAAATGGTCCAAATTTTTTTATTTTTTTTAGGTTGAAGCCCAAACTTTTTTTTATGCTCTATATCATATGGGCTTTACGGGGAGCCTTGACGATTTGGTGGGAGACATTCTGGCTGATTTGATTTGGTTTGTGTGTATTGATAGTTGATTGATCAATGTGTTGATGGCTGACTGATCAGTGTATTGATCACGACTGATCATTGTATTGAACACCTATTCTGCAGTCTATGCTTGTGATAGATTATGGAGGGGTGCAAGCTGGGTTTTTTCTCTTCTTCCCTTTTGGCACTACCGCATCACCATACACTTCTTTTTTCTTTTTTTTTTTTTTAGGTGCATAGCCATAGATCTGCTACTTCTGATCATCACCTCTGTTGCCTCAGCTTGAATTTTGATTTTTACATTTAGTGAGCAAATCACATACACATATTAAAGATCCTATGATCCTTTTCACCATTGACCAGGTCAGAGGACTGGTTTTAGGACCTTCAGAAATTTAAGGGGGGAGGGGTGCATGGTAATTTAATACAATTCACATGCACAAAATGATGCGTGCACACACACAACACACAACAACAAAAGACAGACCACACACACACACACACAAACACACACACACACACACACACACACACACACACACACACACACACACACACACACACCACTCACCACCACTCTTGGATAGAAAAGGTATGCACATGCATGGCCATGTAACTGAAGATTGCATGTCACATTTTCAGATCCTGTATCGTACTCAAAGCTTGTGTTGTTATGATTATAAGTTACTGTTTTGTACTGTACTGAGTGGTACTGTACCGTACTGTATTGCATTGTAATGTTTTGTATTGTACTGTATTGTGTTGTATCTTGTACTGTATTGCATTTAATGTATCAAACTGTATAAAGTCCACATCACAACACACAACTTTGTACGTTATAGGTGTATGTTGTATCACATTGCATTTCACACCATACTTGTGTATGTATGTTTGTATGTTAACACTGAAATGGTATGCTGTATTTTATCACAAACATGTGCATTGCAACAGATAAACTCAAAGGTGTATTGAATGGAGTAAATCTGATATGTGACATCATCAGAATGTATTCTGAACATACTGTGTTTACTGTGTATGAATTGTATTGTGCAGCATCTGTACAGTCATTTTTTGCTTTTTGTTCCTCTGCAAGAGCTCCTAAGTTTCACCAATGATGAGGTTTTGCGTGTGCGACTGTTTTTACCCATTATGAAGGTAGCTGCATTCCAACTCCGGGGATGTATACTGGGTTTGTCGGTAACCCACTGAACGCTGACATGAATTACGAGATCTTTATAGTGCATATTTGGTCTTCTGCATGTGTATAACATTAAAGGAATTAAGGTACTGACAGATCTGTACTGAAGTTGACCTGGGAGATTGTAAAAGTCTGCACCCTTAAATAATTCACTAGACGTCGCTGAGATTCAAACCGATGACTTCATGGACCCGTGGGATTTAAGTTGAGTGGTCTGAAACACTCGGCTATGTAGCGTCTATCATTTCTTCTTCATCATTGACTGTGGTCTGTCCATGAAGAGTGAGCCACTATGTGAGGTTATGTTTGTAATCTCTTCATTGCATTTATAAACCTTTCCAAATTTTTACACAGGTTTAAAAAAAACAAACCCTGTAGTTTGAGCATGGCTGCCTAGTATGGCAAAAGACGAAAACAGCCATTCACACTAACTCCTCACCCAGTGTGTTCTTGCAATCTCACGGTGATTCCCAGGTGAGACAAGTGAGACAAGAGTGGATATTCTGGGTGGCCCTCAGGGTGTTAGGCTGAGGAACACCCAACTGTGAACTACATGGAGAATGGCAGGTTTCTGTCATGGGACAGCTTTCTTCATGCTGCAGATTCTTTTACATGCGTGAAGTGCATGTTGCATAAGGGACATTGGCACAGTGCAATATTCCCAAGAGAGGACCAAAACTACTATAATATATGATACTAATTTCTGTTTACTTTTTAAAGTAAGTTGGGGATTTTTTTTTTGTTCCTCAGCGTGAGTTCCTGGGTTTACCAGTGGTGAAATTTTGTGAATGTGACAGTTTTTTTGCTCACCATGAAGGTAGCTGCATTCCAACCTCGGGATAGTTGTAGATTACTATATATGCTACAGTGATGGAACTAAAGCTTAGTAAAGACACGTTTTGTTGTGCTTCCTTGTGTACAGCAAAGCTTTGCAATGTAGAGATTGTTCTCTGCTGCTAACAAGTACAATGCTTAGAATACACATAAAGTACATGATCATAGAAAACATTGTGCATACATACTGACATTCACTCATTCAGAAGTTTGTATGGCTAATGTACATTATCTTATGAATACAACACACACACACACCACACACACACCACACCACACCACACCACACCACACCACACCACACACACACCACACCACATCACACCACACACACATCACACATCACACCACACTACACCACACACACACCACATCACACCACACCACACCACCACACACACCACACCACACCCACACAGAGCTTGATAGTAGCAATCTGTTTTTCGCTTACCTTTTCATTTTTATGTAGCTTGTTGACTTTAGCCTAGCATTTTAAGTATGCAATGTACCTTTTATAAAATAAAAAAAAATAAAAAAGAAAGATAAAAATATTATTTTGGGGGTGTTTTATTAGGGAGGGGGGGTTGGTTTGTTTGTGGGGTTTTTTTTTGGGGGGTGGGGTTGTTTGGGGGAGAGGGAGTGGTCTGAATTTAATTCATGTTAATATTTATACTATACCAAACCTTTTGACATCATTTTTGTGTGAAAGTACATTACTGTGTATCATGCTGTTTTGAGTCATATTGTGTTACTGCAATGCCAAGACTTCAGCATATACTTCTTGTTAGAGGGATGGTGGATTCTCTTGTTTCACCCACTGTCTGCAGATTTGTGTGCATGAAATTATGGACTTGCTGCTCTTCCTTCTAGTGGGCAGAGGATCACAGTCCCATTTGTTATTTCTGCTTCTTTGCATCAATTCATAATTTCCTAGTATGTTGTTTTGTGGGAGTTTTTTTTTTATAGCAGAAGTTTGTTAGGGACAACTGTGCCACGGCCTTGGGTTCTTTCACATGCAATAAAAGCATGTTATATAATATGCATATAATAATTTTATTGCTAGTTTTCAAGAGGGGAGAAAACATGCAGCTGAAGGGGGGGGGGGGGGAACCATTTAGTCCAGTTCTGTACCAGTTTAGTGTATTTCAGTACCAGTTTCCATACCAGTTTAGTATGTTTCCTTACCAGCGTTGTACAGTTCTGTACCACTGGTCTATTTCCATACCAGTATGGTCAATAGATATTTCTGTAAACTTCCATTCAGTTCTGTACCAGTTTAGTCTATTCTTGTACCAGTTTTGTCCAGTTCTGTACGTATATTGGTCTACTTGTGGACCAGTTTACAGTTTTGTACCAGTGTCATTTTTTCTGTTCCAGTTTTTTTCCCCATTCTGCACCATTTGGTCTGTATCAGACTAGTTCAGTCTGCTTTGACCCAAGTATCCTCCAGGCCTGTTTCCAGGCCAATTTAGTTATTTTCATACCAGTTCCAACTAGTTCTGAACCAGTTTCAACCAGTTTGTACCAGTTTTGGTCTATTTCCATGCCAGTATATTTTCTTCGGTTGTTAGGTCGTCTTATTTCCTTGCCTGTTTGGTCCAGTTCTGTGCAGGTTTAATCTCTTTTTACACCAGTTTGGTATACCAAAAAATTGTGTGTGCATGTCTTGAAACATTTTTAATCGTTTATCTGGTCCTCTATTCTCTTATGCTTTGCATATTATCCATTAAAAAAGATTTTTGACACAGGAGGCTGTTTTAAATTAGTCTGCATGTGAAAGTTTGGTTTTCTTTCCTTTTTGCTCTGTAACAGACATCAGGTTTTGCTTGTCTGGAAGGTTTGGGTTCAATTTAAGAATTTGACGCTTGTTGTGTTTTGTGTAGGGTTTTGTCTAGGTTTTTTTTTCCTGGATTTTTGTTTGAATTTGTTATTAGTATTCTTGGTTGGTTGGTGTTAATATAGCTTTTGTGGTCACAGCTGATATGGCTTCATTTCATGGTTGGTTGGGCTATAAACAATATGGAATGAAATGTTGGTTTTCTGTCTCTTTCTCTATGTCGCTCTCTTAAAAAGAAAAAGGGGTAGAATGCAGCATTGGATTGTATGTGTGACTGACTGTGTGCGTGAGCGCACATGCACATGTGCGTGTCTACATATGGATGCATGCATTATATTTACTTGTAAGTGTGTGTGCATGCTTGCATAATATGATCCTGCATACCCCAAATGGGGTGAAAGGAACTAAATCTTGAATCTTTGTGTGTGTGTGGGAGTACGAGTGTGCATGCATTTAAACTTTAAGTGACCCTCAAAAGTCCAAGACTAACAACAGCATTGGGATGTGTGTGATCAGGCAGGAGCAGTGGGCAACGCTGTCGACGTATGCCTGCTGGAAACACCTGATGGCCATCACGCGCAAGGAGAGCCAGAACCACAACATCATGAGCGAGATCTACAGCAACCAGATGGTGCAGCGTCTGCAGGACATCATGGACAATTCCCAGAGAGTCTTCAGAAAGGTCTGCAGGCCTCTGCTGCTGGCTCTCTCAGCATCATGCTGGTTTTTCTTTGGGGGGGGGGGGGGGGGGCACAGCCACACATCCAACATCACTCAGTCCAGAGTGCTAGATTTAGCATGCTCTTTCTTCCTTTACCTTGTTCAAGTGTGGTCAGTTCCTGCTATAAATAGCACCAGCTGGCCCCATCTGGGCTGGCATGGGATGGAATAATTAGCCCCTGAGGGGAGCTGAAAGTGGAAAAAAACTGACTGCTGGGGAGGGGGGGGGTGTCATTTCTAGGCTGGAGCTCTGAGGATTACCAATGGTGAGAATGTGCATATGGCACCATGTTCGCCCGCCATGAAGTTAGCCACAGTCTGACTTCAGGGATGTACGCTAGGTCTGCTCGTGTTTCTGTAACCCAGACATGTGCATATTTGATCTTTGCATGTGTATATACTAGAAAATAAAATTATAAAAAAACATTGATGTCTGTTAACAATTTTCTGGTGGTATTCCTCCCCCCCCCCCCCTTTTTTTAAAACAATTTTCTGGTGGTATTCTCTCTCCCCCCCCTCCCCCCCCCCAACTCCCCCCCCCCCAACTCCCCCCTTTTCTTTTCTTTTTTTTTTTTTTTTACATTCCTCAGCTAGAGCTCTGTTTACCAATGTATTTGCTTACATGCAACAGGTTTTTCCCCACCATTTAGGTAGCTGCATTCTGACTCCAGGGATGGTCTTTAAACACACCTGTGTGCATGCAGGTTTTGTTGGGTTTTTTAAAAATTTGTCATTCATTCCTTCTGGCATGAAATGGCCTACTCTTCTGAAAGGTGGAATGAGTTTTAATGTCTGTGCAAGATGTTCTGGACCATTCACACACAGGTTTTGGTTTATAGTCTCATCTGAATTACTCTGACATTCTGTTCAATTTTCTCATCAAACTGGGAAAAAGAGCAAGGCTGGGAATCGAACCTAGAACCTCACGGTTTACTTGTTAGGCAAGTGAATGTCTGAACTGTCCTGCCACCTTCCTTCTTAGTGATGATAGCAAGTCCTTTGATGATGCTTTTATTGATCCTTTTGCCTTCAGGAAAACTAACATTGGCGATGGCAGTGGGTTAACATTGACAGTGGTGATGACAATGGCGATATGTTAACATTGACAATGGCAATGGTGATGTGTTTTAACAATGACAGTGACTTAAAATTTTTTAAAAAAAATTCTTTTTATATCTTATTCTTTTATATCGATGATAAATTTAATAAGCACTCATGTGCTTTTTTACATCCAGTCCCTGTGTGTAATGCAGTTTTTTTGTAAATCGTGTCATCTCTTCCCACTAGCACATGAAAGCCAACTCTTAACGAAAAGCGGAACAGGATTTAACATGCGCGTAAGATGTTCTGTGTGCGTTCGCACACGGGGCCTCGATTTGTAGTCTCATCCAAAGGACTTTTGGGGAGAGTGGAATCAGCGCATCAATAATGATGTGTGTTGTGTGGTGTGTGTGTTGTCAGGCCATGAAGACGTACCACAATCTACCAGGCGGAGGCCAAACAGCGGAGGGCAAGCTACGCAGCGTGGAGTCCCAGAAGATGAAGGTGGAGCAGCAGCTCTCGGGCAAAAACGCCAGCAGTCGCAAACTGAAGGGCCTGGAACGCCAGGCAGAAAAGGTCAGTGCTGGGGAGGGAGGGAGGGAGGGAGGGAGGGGAGTGTTCTGTGATGTTGTTGTTGTGTGTCATGGAACTGTGTGTTGCTGTTTCTGTTGTTGTTTTTAATCATTTATTTGTCCTGGAACACCAGGCAGAAAAGGTCAGTGCTAGGGGAGAGAGGGGATTGTTCTGTGATGTTGTTTATCATGGAACCGTGTGTTGTTGTTTCTGTTTCGTTGTTTTTAGTCA
>CM060329.1:32842500-32945000 GCA_030674155.1 Stramonita haemastoma | reverse complement strand
GTGTGTGTGTGTGTGATAGAGAGAGAGAGGGAGGAATTATGAAAATTAGAATAAAGGTAAACTGAGAGAGCAGGTGCAATCCCAGTGATGCCAACGACAGTGTACAAACACATAACCAGGTGTGTTTTTCCTGACTTCTCCCTTAACTTCTTGACGAGTCATTGGGGCACTGCACTGAATTTTTCAGGCAGTGTGTCATGAGCAAGTTGAACCTGGCAGAGTCTATCCATTCCTCTCTAGAAATACCCACCTTACAGCAAGGGGACACAATTGCTAAACAATTCTTTTTGCTTTTTTCCTAAAGGTATATTTTATTTTTAAAGGTTGCCGTAATCATGTTATAGTTATATGCTACTGATGAAATGAGTTTTGTTCATAGATAGATGGCTTTATGAAAAAAAAGCAAATCAATGTACCATTTGACTTTGACTTGAAAAAGTCAGCACATTTATAAGACAGCAGAAGCAACATGCAGTTTAGAGTCTTCTTTCCAGTGTATGGACTTTGGCAGTCACAACTTACTAAAGCAACATGAATAGACATATTGTTTGTTTTCAGTTCAGGAACTTTGGATGGAACAAGTTGTAAGGCAATTAGTTGGGGAAGGGGTTGGGGGGGGGGGGGGGGGGGTTCAGTGCATGGATTTTGGCAACCACAACAAACATTGGACTATTTCAGCATACAGTTGCCTCCTTTCTCAACTTCAAGTGTTTGACTACCACAAGTCACAACACAATGCATGTTTGTGTGTGTGTGTGTGTGTGTGTGTGTGTGTGTGTGTGTGTGTTGTGTGTGTGTGTGTGTGTGTGTGTGTGTGTGTGTGTGTGTGTATCTGTCTATGTGTGTGTGTGTGTGTGTGTATAATATGTACATATATTTTTGTTTGCAGTGCATGGACTTTGGGTACCACAACTCGGTGGGGCGGGCCATGATGATGTACCTGTCAGTGCACGAGCACCTGCGCAATGAGCACCAGAAGTTTGTGGACTCCCTCAACAAGTGCATCACCGACCTGGACTCCCGTGCAGACAAGCAGAAGTTCATGGAGCTGAACAACCAGGTCTTCATGCTGCCCAAGAAGTTTGAGTTCCAGCCCTTTAAGGGCGATGAGGTCAGTGTCCTCCTGTCAGAGTGGGGTGGGTGGGGCTGTTCTTATGGCCATGTGCTATGTGGAGAGAGCAGCATACATGTGTAAAATATGTAGACAGATGGGGAGATGTTTTGAACAAAAAAATGTTTTGAACAAAAAAAATTTTTGAACAATAAAAATGTAATGGGTGGTAGTTTTCTTGTGGTTGTGTGCTCTCTGTGAAGAGAGAGCAGCCTGAATTTCACTCAGAGAAATCTGCCATGGCTGGAAGTGATAGAAAATACAATACAGCACATGTGGGTGGGTGGGTGAATGACAGTATGTGTGTGAAGGGGTGGGTTAGGGGGTCTTTGAGCGTGTGGTGTGTATGTAGGGGTGGGTGGGTAGGTGAATGAGTAAGAAAGGTCTGTGGTGGGATGGGTTGGTGGGTGTATGAATGTGTGGGTGTGGGTATGTGCGTGGGTGTGTGAGAGAGAGACAGAATGAGAGATTGTATGTGTACCTAGCATCCAAACTTTGTATTTGTATGCTTAGACATGTGTGTGCATGTTTGTAAGTTTTTTCTGAATTTTTTTAAAAAACAAATTCTTCACATAATAACCTAGGACATTTGGAATCCAGATCAGTGTCAATATCGTTACAACTACTGATGACAATCAACCCATGACAACGATTTTCTATGCCTCGTTGAGGGAGGGATTCTGAGGGTAAAGTTGAGGGTTGTGGTGTGGCAGATGCGTCAGATCAGCGCCCAGAAGGAGGTGCAGGAGGACCTGATACAGCGCTACACCACCATCAACGACCGCCTCAACAGCCTCAAGGTGGAGAACGACGAGGTCAGTATACCGCATGTATCTGTAGGGCACCTTCACACACACGCACGCACGCACGCACACACACACTTGCCTCTTTTTTAAAAATTTGTGTTCACTGGTGGTTTTTTTTTTATTCTTATCATTGCTTTAACACAATTTTTCTTTATAAACTTTGTGTATAGGAACACTATAGCTCAGGGGTCAGAACACTTGCTCTCCCCAAGCTAAGGTTAAGCAGCATTGAGTGTGGTTACCCAGTAGCTGGGTGACCATTGGCACACCTTGGCTTCATTAAAATCCCCCAGTTCACCCACCTGTAAATAGGTACCTGCCCTCTTTAGGGACAGGGATGATAAAGCAGTGAGGGAGAGGAGATGGGAAACCACCCT
Source organism: Stramonita haemastoma (assembly GCA_030674155.1). Taxonomy (NCBI): domain Eukaryota; kingdom Metazoa; phylum Mollusca; class Gastropoda; order Neogastropoda; family Muricidae; genus Stramonita; species Stramonita haemastoma. Next base: position 32,942,706 of record CM060329.1, on the reverse strand, counting down.
CAATTTCCCTACCCCTAGAGAAGCTGAGGTCTGACATCTGGCAACACCTTTCTTTACCATATATTTTTATATATTGACTTTGATAAAGTTGTTTGTCTGAAAAAAAAAGGAAAAATAAAGTTGTGTTGTGTGACGTGACAGATCTGGAAGAGCCTGGAGACGACGGAGAAGTCTCTGGTGGACATGATTCAGGTGAAGGACTACGAGATCACCAAGTTCTTCTCTGATGAATCGGCACCGCCGCGATCTCCACACGAAGCAGCCAAACATCGGTCTGACCGCATGGAGACAGAGAGCTACTATCTATCAGTGAGTGATGCCTGCACTTTTTGTCTTCTGGGTGAATTTGAAATACGCTATTAGTGAATGGTTTCTTCCTTGTTCTCCTCTGTGTTGTTTTGGTTCTGTTTTTAAAAAAAGAGATTTTGAAATATGATTACATTTTACAGGTTTTTGGGTGTGTTGTTGTACAAGCTCACTCCACTTAGAGAAGAAAAAATACTTTGTTTGAATTAAGCTGTATTTGGATTTATATGAGATTAGTTATGATGATCATTATCATTGTTGCTATGTTCAGAATAGCTAAGTGGTTTGAAAATTGTACTCGCAATCTAACAGTACCTTTGGGTGAGTTGCCTGTTTTAGGAAGTGTTCCCCAGAAGTAAACATTAGTAGGCTTCTGGCTCTACTCCCCTAAAAGTTTTTCAGATGAGACTGTAAACTAAAGACCTGTGTAGAACACCTGCAGAACATCTTGTGTGAATGCATTAAAACCCCATCCATCTTCAGTAAAAAAAATAAATAAATAAAAATAAATAAAAAATAAAAAAACATCTGTTATTAGTGGAATGGATGAGATAAATATACCCAGCATGCACCCTGCTACCTGATAGGCTCCACCACACTTAACTTCCCATCAGCACACTGCCTGAAGAAATTGAGTGCAGTGCCCTGTTAACTCCTCAAGGAGTTAAGGGAGAAGTCCTATGCAGTGGGTGTGTGTGGTCTGTTTCAGAAATTCCGTGAGTACATGATCAGTTGTAACCGGCTGGCCCGGCTACAGACCAAGTTCACCAAGATCCAGAAAGCTCTGGGAGAAAACCAGGTGTCCACTTCGGGCCCTGCCAGGTGAGCCCTGCATGTCTGTCTGTCTGTCTGTCTGTCTGTCTGACCCAAGGTGTCTACCTCTGTTGATTTCTCTAGATGTCTGTCTGTCTGTCTGTCTGACTGACTGACTGTCTGTCTGTCTGTCTGTCTGTCTGTCTGTCTGTCTGTCTCTTTGACCCAATGTGTCTAATTCTATTGATTTCTCTACATGTCTGTCTGTCTGAGTGCCTGTCTGTCTGTCTGGCCCAATATGTCTGTCTCTGTTGATTTCTGTAGGTGTCTATCTTTCCTTATTCATGCCTCCTGTCTTTTTATTGTGAGTTTTAACAAATGTTAACAGAGGTTTTTTGTACAAAGGTGCATCAGTATCATGAGTTATTTTAGGTTTAAATTAAGTGGGGGGGGGGGGGGGGGTTGTGCTTTGTTTTGGTTGTAAATTATTTTGATTTGTTGTTTGTCCTAACTTTACCGCCTTTTCTATTCAAAGGCAGATGTCTTAATTTAGACAGGCCTCAAAGAATCATTATCAAGCATTTCAGTTTCTTTCAGAAAGTCAAGTAAGAACCAAATGCTATTATTTAGCAGAAAATGTCATCAACAATAATTTAACAAAGAAATGTTATCACCTTGCATCAAAGCGCCATCAGCAAACATTAACTCCACAGGAAAGTGCTGTCAACACAGATTTATAACAAGGAAATATCACCAGTGACCATAAAATCCTCGGTGGTGTCTGATGAATTAAGGGAGGGAATTTTTATGATCTCCCAGGCCAACTTCAAGTGCAGACCTGCCAGTGCCTTTTCCCTTTATGTACACATGCAGAAGATCACATATGCACATTCAAGATCTCGTTATTCATATCAGTGTTTGGTGGGTTATGGAAACACGAACATACCAAGCGTACATCCCTGAAGTCGGAATACAGCTACCTTCATGGTGGGCAAAAACAGTTGCATACGCAAAATCTCACCATTGGTAAACAACTTACCAGGCTCTAGCTGAAGAACAAAAAAAAAAAGAAAAAAGCATCATGAACAAAAGCGAACTTGGTATAAAAATATCATCAAGAAAAGATTATGGTTCAGCATCCCAAGCGTCATCACCACAGGCAGAAAGTAGCCTCAAGATGTCTGTGTGTTGTTGCAGACCACCAGCCCCGCCGCCAAAGCCAAAGAAACGTCGGATTGGCCGCACACCTCCAGTGGGTCAACCCAAGCTGTTCGGGGGCAGTCTGGAGGAGTACATAGAGGTCAGTGTCTGCAGGAGGGAGGGAGGGGTGTGCACTGTCTGCAGGTTGTTAGGACAAGGGGGTGAGGTAGCCCAGTGGTTAGAGCATCAAAGGCATGATCAGGCGGTACCTGAGGGTAAGGGTTGGGTTCTCCTTTTGATGTATTGGTCTGAGAGGATTTTTCTTCATGGAGTGAACGTTATTCCGACTCCACTGCCATGAAAGTCCCCTCCCTCCCCAGGTTAGATTATAGATGGAGTTTACGAACACAGGCAAACTATTTTCTTCCCATGTTAATGCCCCATCGTCCCTGAAGTCAGAATGCAGCTGCCTTATTGATGGGTAAACGGTTGCATATGCAAAATGTCACCATTTGTGAACCTTGGAGCTCTAACTGAGGAACTTAGGGGGGAAAAATGAAGCAACATCTATTCTTTGTAGAAGAGTAGGCCAGCTATGCTGATGGGATGGATAATGACACAAACAAACCCAACATGCACCCTGCTACTTGGAGAGAGATGGGCTCTGCCAGGTTCACCATGCCCCCATGACACATGCCCTGAAAACTTCAGTGCAGATATGGGCCCAGTCACTTCACCGCCGTGAAGGGAGAAGGTAATCTTACCATGCAGGTGAATATGTGGGTAGGAAAGAGCAGTAAGACTCTTCCTTTCTGTCCAATGATCAAGCTTTGATGACACTGGAATTTCGTGGAAATGTTCACTTCAGGTTTAGGGATTTAAAACCACAGTGTGTCAGAAAAATTGTGTTCGTGATCAATGAAGTAAATTGGAAGGATTCGTTTGTTTATGTGAGTAATTTTGGATTTGGGCACAGCTACAACTTGCAGTCACTTTTCTAGATGTACTCAGGAGAACTGTGTGTGTGTGTGTGTGTGTGTGTGTGTGTGTGTGTGTGTGTGTGTGTGTGTGTGTGGTGTGTGTGTGTGTGTGTGATTTTCAGGCCACTGGAGAAGAAATTCCCCTCGTCATCAAAAGCTGCATCAGGGTCATCAACCTCTATGGTAAGAGTATAGTGCTATCTTCTTTTGTTTTTTTGTTAGGGTAAGGGTTGGAGGGGAGGGGGCTTGAAAGAAAGTGGTTCGTCGTTTTTCCCTCTTCTGTTGGTTTGGTGGGTAGATTACTTAAGTTATAGTCAGTTATTCACACTGGTGATTTTTTTTTTTTTTTGAGAAAAGCTTTCATGCATATTTTCAGTCACAAAGATCAGATGTTGTGTGTGTGTGTGTGTGTGTGTGTGTGTGTTGTGTGTGTGTGTGTGTGTGTGTGTGTGTGTGTGACATGAGTGTGTGATATGTGAATGATGTGGTTATGAGGAAGAAAAATGAGGTAAAGGGAGCTGAATGTATGTAGAGTTACCATCGATGAAAATGATGCAGGGATGCGGTTGTTATGAAGTGATGTAACGCAGATGAAAATAATAAACTGAAGGGTGATGATACTGCTGTGGATGTGAAGATGAAAACTGATTTTTTCTTTCATTCTTTGGAAAGAGGTCTGAGGCACAGCAATGGTGAGCTTTTTTTTTTTTACTTAAGCGACGTTTTTGCCGACCATGAAAGTAGTTGTATTCTGACTTCAGGAAGAAAATACTGATGCAACGTTTGTGTGGTGTGACAGGTCTACATCACCAGGGTGTGTTCAGAGTGTCCGGTGCCCAGGTGGAGATCAACCACTTCAAGAATGTGTTTGAGTCAGGTAACTGCCAGTGTTGATTCTCTTGTGGCGTAAATGTGTGTGTGTGTGTGTGTGTGTGTGTGTGTGTGTGTGTGTGTGTGTGTGTGTGTGTGTGTGTGTGTGTGTGTGTGTGTGTGTGTGTGTACATCTGGATATGGAGGGGGGAGTAGGGGGTGGGCGTGCGTTGGTGTGTGTGTGTGTGTGTGTGTGTGTGTGTGTGTGTGTGTGTGTGTGTGTGTGTGTGTGTAACTAGACACACACCTTGTCCCTTCAGTATGCCAAAACTGCTCCATTTTTCTGTCAAGTTTTTTTTCCCCATAGATATAATTATAAAATATTGCATCCATTTATCAAATTGCAAAGATAAGACAAAAAAGAAGAGATATAAACATACAGGATAAAAATAGCCGCACTCTGCCCATTGCAAAAACAAAAAAGCAGAGATATTAATATACAGGAAAAACTTAGACACACTCTGCCCATTGCCAACCAATTCCAGTGACAAGCATTTTCCCAAACGTCACTCAGTGAATGGTGGCAGAGTTGTCTTGTGGTTAAAAGGATGAACTACTGGACTGACTGTAACTGGGGGCCGGGTTCCAGTCTCCATTGAGGTGTCTTTTCGGGGGATTTTTTTTTCCCCCTGGAGTTAACATTGGTACTGACTCCACTCCCCTTGAAAATCCTTCAGATGAGATTAAAACTGAGTTACTGCCTGTGCACAACTGAGAACATCTTGTAGACACATGAAAACCCCATGCACTTCTTGTAAAAGATAAGACTAGTTATTGCCACTGGTATGGATAACAAATATACCCATCATGCACCTTGTTATCTTGAAAGGGATGGGCTCTGCCAGGTTCAATTTGCCCATAACACACAGCCTGAAAACTTCAGTGCAGTGCACCAATGACTCCTCAAGGAGTTAAGGGAGAAGTCAGGTTTTAAACTGGTTACTGGAATGTCAGTAAGGATGTATCTCGAGTTATTTTTGTCTGACAGCACCAACAAAAAATCTTATACTTATTTCCTTCCCCCCTCCCCCCCCCCCCCCCCCTCTTTTAAAATTTTTATTTTATTTTAGGGCTGATGCTGAAGGTCAGTTAGTTGTTTTTTTATTTGTTGTTTTTTCTTGTGTGCGTGTGTGTGTGTGTGCATTTGTATGCATGTGGTTGTTTGGTTTGTTCTTGTTACTGTGTTTTTGCATGGTTTTACTTTGGTTGGTTTGTTTGAGTTATGAATTTTTGTTTGTGTAACTTTCTGCTTGTTTCGCAGAATTTTCATGACATGCTTCAGAACAGCATTTTCTCCCTGACTTTCAAACGGCTGTTACAAAGTTTTTGCCTGTTGCCAAAAGCTTGAATCTAAAGACACCTCTGAATAATTTTCCGCAGAGGTCCTGTGAGAAGGGAGCCTTTTTTTTTCGTCTTTTTTTCCCCCTCGGTTCGACCTCTGAAGTTCACCAATGGTGAGATGATGCATATGGGACCATTTTGCCCACCATGAAGGTAGCCACATTCCAACTTCAGGGATGTATGCCGGGCATGTCGTGTTTCTGTAACCTACAAAATGATGACATGAATTATGGGATCTTGAATGTGCATATTTGACCTTCTGCATGTGTGTGTATAAACACAAATGGAATGAAGGCACTGGCAGATCAGCACTTGAAGTTGACCAGGGAGATGGTAAAAAATCCCCACCCTTGATTCACCAGTTGCTGCCGAGATTTGAACCCATGACTTCATGGACCTGTGGGATTAAAGTGGAATGATCTTAACCACTCAGCTCTAGCCTCCGTCCAAGAAGGGAGTCTAAAACTAGCTTTTGTCATGAGAAATGAGAAACTGTTTGATTAGAAAACCAAGCTGTTCTTCACCAAATAGGATCAACAACAAGTGTGTTAGTGAAATTTTCTATAAATGGAAATGTTTAAGGATTTTGGGGGTTGTTGGGGTGGGGGTTTTTTTGGTTTTAATTTTAGGGGAGTTTTCTTCACTTAGCAAGGAAAAAGACGGAAGAAAAAAATCAGTCGTCCGGTTTAGGTTTGTTGTATGAAAAAAATTGATGAAGGATTTGTAATTTTTTTTAAAAAAGGATTTGTGATTAGTTGCATTATTCCGTGTCATATTCATGTCCTGACACTTCTCTGTTTTTCTTTACACACTCAACAAGTACACACATGCAGGCATGCATGCACACACCCATGCATGTGTGCGCATGCACACACACACACTCATACACACAACACACACACCACACACACACTCTCTACCACACTTCTTCCAATTCCCACACCTGCAAGAAGCCACAGCATATAGGCCCATGATGCGCAACACTGAGGTGGGAGTGTGTGTGTGTGTGTGTGTGGTTGCAGGGGAGGATGCCCTGGGGGATGTGGTGGATGCCAGTGACATGAACTCCATTGCTGGTGTGCTGAAGCTGTACTTCCGCGAACTGAGGGAGCCCCTCTTCCCCCTCCACCTCTTCGATGCTCTTGTGGAGTGCACCAGTCAGTCTGCTCTTCTGCTTCTCTTCTCTTTCCTCTCTTCCTCTATATCTCTTTCATCCTTCTGCTTTTTCTTCTCTTCTCTCCTCTTGTTCTATCTCTTCTCAGCTTTTCTCCTTCTTCTCTCTTCTCCTCTTCTCATCCTCTCTTTCTCTCTGTTATCCTCTGCATTCTCTCTTTTTTCTCTTTTCTCTCTTCTCTCCCCTCTTTTCTTTTCTCTCTCTCTCATTCATCTCTTTTCTTCTTTTCTCTTCCTTCTCTTCCTCCTTCCTTCTTCCTCCCTCCCTTCCTCCTTCCTTCCTTCCCTCCTTCCTCCTACCCTCTCTTTTCTTTTTTCTTCTCCTTTATCTTTTTCTATTTTTCTTCATTCCTTCTCTCTCTTTCTTCTCTCATCTTCCTCTCTCTTCTCTTGTCTTCTCTCCTTCCTTCCATCTCACTCTCTGCTCCTTCCCTCTCTCCCTCCTCTCCTCTCCTCTCCCTCCTCTCCTCCTCCTCTCCCCTCCGTCCCTCCCTCCTCTCTTCTCCTTCTTCCTCTCTCTCTCTCTTCTCCTCTCCTCTTCCCTCTTCCCCTCCTCTCCTCTCTTCTCCTTCTGTCTCTCTCTCGCTCTTCTCCTTCTGTCCTGTCCTCTCTCTCTTCTCCTTTCCTCCCCTCTCTGTCCTCTCTTCTCCTCTCCTTCCTTCTCTCTCTCTTCTCTTCTCTCCTCTCTCCCCTCTTTCTCTTCTCCTGTTCTCTTCAGTGTGTGCTCATAATATCACCACCATGCAGAATCAATCAGCTGTAATAAAAAATCCAGTCACATGTTCATACAGTTGTAGTTCTGAAGTAGCTGGCATGTCTGGCCTGAATGCAGCAGTATGATGGTATGTGTGTTTCAGGGGAGAACGATATACACAGGAGACTGGACCGAATCAAGGATCTGTTGGGGACACTGCCTCGCTCCATTTACGTTGTCATGCGCTACCTCTTTGCCTTCCTCAACCAGTAAGTGTGTCAGACATTTCACTATTTGTTAATTGATATGCTTTGGAAAGATTTATTGTATGTATTGTATTGTATTGTATGTATTGTAATAGTTTGTATTGCATAGTGCTGTATTGCGATGTGTGAAATTTAGGCAGCTCTCTGTGGGGAGAGCATGTCACCATATGAGCAGTGCCACCGTTTTGGGGTTTTTTTTCCTGTCTAATGCGTGTTCCCTCCGTATGGGAGTGGCTTTTTTTCTACAGTTTTGCCAGGAACAACTCTTTTATTGCTGTGGGTTATCTTTTGATAAATGTATGTTTCACACAGACTTGGGTTCATCATCTTATCTAAAGGACTAGCACCCAGACCTCTACTCAAGGTCTGGTTGGAGAGGGAAAAGTCTGGATTTAGGTGGAATGAAACTCACAATTCACGCTTTCTAGAGTAGTGCTTTACAGAACTCAACAACCAACTCAACTGTTCTCCATTACTGCTGTCGTCAGTAGGAGCTCCCACAATGCCACCAGGTTCACCATCTTTCTCTGTCTCTGCTGAGTTCTACATCTCCTGTAGTCCTCCCAGACCACTGATCTCAGTGATGTTGGCAGTTTAGGATGTTGGTGGTCTGGTTCTTTTACAGAACAGCAACATATTTTTTCTGAGTAACATCTGGCACGTCATATTTTCATTAACTTCATTGCATGTTTCAGCCTGTCGGAGTACAGTGACGAGAACATGATGGACCCTACAACTTGGCCATCTGTTTCGGCCCCACCCTCCTCCCCATCCCCCTGATCGTGACCAGGTGGCGTACCAGGCCTCGGTCAATGAGATCATCAAGACCATCATCGTCCACCAGGAGGAGATCTTTGCCAACGACGGGGGCGAGACCTATGAGAAGTGTATCCTGGAAAACAGCCGGTAAGACATCGTCGGTTTTCTTAAATTCTTATGTTTATTCTTTTTTTTCAAGGATAATGGAATAAACAACTCATGTGCTTTTGTATGTCCAGTCTCTGCTTGTGTACAGTGTTGGAAAGTTTTGTCATTTGTTCCCACTGGCAGACAGTGGCTTACTCTTCTGAAAGGCAGAACAGGTTTTAAACCTGTGGGCAAGATGTTCTGCGTGTACTTTCACACAGGACCTTGGTTAATAATCTCATCCAAAGGTTGGTGGGAGGGGGAAGGAGGTGCCATTAATGGTTAACTCAAGGGGAAAATATCCTTAAACTGTTATCTGGGTGGTGGTTCAAACCTTGGCTCAAACCCAGGCCATCAGATCTTAGGCACAACCCCCAACAGTCTGACCACCAGGCTATCCCATCCCCTGTCCCTTTGTATGGGGGAAAATGTAGTTTAGGAGGGGAGGGATATGATTGGAATGAGAAATGAATTATGGTTTTTAGAGCACATAAAAATCACCATACACTTCTACACAAAAAAACAACAACAAAATTGAAAGTGGCAGCTTCTGTTATCACAGTACAGTATGATTATTTTTACAACAGTTTGAATCTACCATCCTGCTGAAATGATTTCTGTGTGTGTGTTGCGTGTGTACAGAAACAGCATCGATGCTGTGGATGACGATGAAGACGATGAAACCAGCTCCATCCCTAGTGATGAGGAAGGTAAGCAGGAAAATTTCAGGAAAATTAGTTTTTCTTTTTTTTTTCACTTTCTTTTTGACTCAAGCATGGAAAGTTGGGAATCAGATAACATCATCTCTGTGTCTCTTCTGTCTCCACCCCCCACCCCCATGTCTTTGTGTCTCACACACACACCAGGCACATGCGCGTGCGAGCACACACACACACACACACACACACACACACACACACACACACACACACACACACACACACACACACACATGCACTGTGCTGCATGTATCTACCCCTGTTCCTGTTATCGGGTATCACATACATTGCTCCCTGCATCCAGTATCACAGTCATACACTGACCACTCTGTCCACTATCCCTTTAGTGTTAGACTACTGATTGCTATAGCCAATATCCATGGTATAGCCAGTATCCTTGATACAGCCAATGTTTCTGATAAAGCTAATATTGTTGGTATAGCAAGTATCTTTGATGAAGTCAGAATCCTTGGTGTAGCCAATATCTGTGATAAAGTCAATGTCCTTAGCATAGCCAATATTTTAGGTAAAGCTAATATCCATGGTGTAGCTAATATCTTTGATAAAGCCAATGTCCTTGGTATGGCCAATATTTATGATATGACCAAAATCCTTAGTGTCCCTAGCTTCTTTGTTATGTCCAATATCCTTGGCATAGCCAATATCCTTTTTTTTTTAGCAATTCTACGCCAAAAGTATTGTTGTACTAAAATCATACTTATAGTATCTCATATGTAGATGGTGTAGGCTATTAATTGTCCTTAATAAATAATACCCAAACTCATGTTTTTTTTTAAACATAACTGTCAGTATTCCTTCATCATTTTTATTCAACATTGTTTCACAGTGTATTCATCAACCTCATTCAAAACATGTTTCAAATTTACATTCTAACGGGAATATTTATAATTGATGTGTATTTTTGCACCCTTGATTTTTTATCACTTTTGACAAATTAATAGTCTACCTATCACATTTGTGTTATTAATGATTAATTATACGGTAAGAATGTATTAATCATCTAGAACAAATAATGTAACTGAATACCCAGTGAATTTGTTATTGTCAAATGAAATAACACACTAAGTGTATTTTGTCCTAAACATCATTTTCTTCTTTTTAGAATAAAATCTAACCTTTTTACTGGATTATTTTCTATCCTTATTTGAAACACTTTCTGCTTAGTGTATTTTTTATATTTGTCAAATAATACTATTCACTAATTGTTGTATATGAAATGGTATTGACTAATCATGGTATACCAATTTTGTCATGCGCTTATCATCATGTATCAAATAATATACACTAATCATCACATAATTGATTAATATACACTAATTACTGTATATCAAATAGTACTATGCACTAATCATTGCATATCAAATAATATCATACGCTGATCATTGTGTATCAAATGGTATTGCACCCTTATTGTATATCAAATAATATTAAATACTAATCATACACAAATCATTGTATATCATATAAATCTGTGGACTAATCATTGTATATCAATTAACAATCTACAACAATCATTGTATGTATCATTTTACTTCATACTTTTTCACCAGAGCTTTTTTCTGTAAATGTTCCACCCCTTTCCAATCTGAATTCTTCCACAATGTGTAAAGTGAAGGACTTTTAAAAATATTATTCCATTCGGAGTCACCATAAAACTTTTCTCTTTCAAAAAGGGTCTTGAGAAAAAGACATTTTCCTGTAAGTTACTGCATTGGTTCTTTTTTCTTGTTTAAAGCATACTAAATAATGTATTGAATAGTGTCAATCTTTGAAAATGTCAGGGACAGTTTCCTCACTGACAGAGTAAATAACAACCAACAAATGGAAAAAAAGAAAAAGATATAAAGTATGATTTTACTCGTCAAACTTTAAGTCTTTCTGGGAAAAAAAACAACGAACCAGGAGAATGGACCAAGAAAGCTGAACATAGGCAAAGAAAGAAGTGACAGGAAGAAAAAGAACAAGCAAAAACAAAAGAGGAATAGAAAAGAGGGAATTCCTTGCACAGAATTTCCAAAAGGCATCCCCATGGGGAAAACCAAGTATTTAAAAAAAAAAAAGAGAGAGAGAGAGAGAAAGAATAGAAAAGGACTGGTGATGTGCAGACTGTAACTTATATAATAATATGCAGACAGTAACTTATATCAAGTGAAAGTTAGTTGCAGTAACTTATGTAAAGTGAAAAATAGGCAGAAGTAAATTACACGAAGTGAAGGTCAGTTTGCAGTAACTTAATAAAGTGAAAGTTAGGTTGCAGTAACTTATATAAGTGAAAAATAGCTGATATAAAGTAAAAGTTAAGTAGCAGAAGAAAAGTAAAAGTTAGGTTGCAGTAACTTATATGAAGTGAAAAATAGCTGATATAAAGTAAAAGTTAAGTAGCAGAAGTAAAGTAAAAGTTAGGTTGCAGTAACTTATATGAAGTGAAAATAGCTATAATATAAAGTAAAAGTTAAGTAGCAGAAGAGCATGCATCACCCAAAGTGTGCACACTGTGTGTAGAATGCTGGGTCTGGTGTTTGTTTCAACCTCAACAGACCACTGTGCTCACTACCCCCTCTCCTTCTACTGGTCTTATTTCTCTGTCTTTTCTTTGTAGAATGTCAGATCTGGTCTGGTTTGGTTTGGGGTGGGGTTTTTTTTAGAAGGGGGGGGAGGGGGGGGGGGCTATAATTTTGTTTTTGCTCTTTGTAGAATGTCAGGTCTTCTGGTTTAACAGGTGACTTGAGTTAACCCATATACTCCCTGTAATAAAGTTTTTGTTTGTATTTTTTAATTATGTGGGGATTTCTTGTTTTTGTTGGGTTTTTGTTTTATTTTTGTTTTGTCTTTCTTGTTCTTCTGTTTATTCTTTGTAGAATGTCTGATATGGTGAATAATTTATTTATATATGTGAATGTTTTTCTCTCTCCCCCCCCCCCCCCCCCTTTCTCAACCATTCTTCCACCTCTACACTACTTACACTCTTGTCTTTCTTTTTTCTTCCCTCTCTCTCTTTTTTTGATTTTATTTGGTATGATTTTGTTCATGGTTTGGAATTCACTTCTATGTGTGAAGTTTTGCACAAGAGTGATTAATCGATTGACTTTTGGGAGAAAAATTGGAAGGAAGTAAGAAAAGTCATCGACAGCTGATGGAATAGTGGCCAGTGTTTATGGATTGTAACAGTAGTTGGGGGGGGGGAGGGGGGGGGGATTGCAGTTTGAGTCTGTTACAAGGGATTGGCCTCCATTGCTATTGACTTTGAGTTGTGGCCTGTACACCAGCGTTTCAGATATAACCTTTTAAAATATTTTCAGAGAAAAGCAAACCACCACAAAAACCAAACAACCTTTGTCCCCCCCCCCCCCAATCCCCCCCCCAAAAGAGAAAACTAACAACAAACCAACCTCCTTTAAGTTCTATGTTCTATGTGCAAGTACATATACTGCACATGGAAGAAATCACTTGAAAAGAGTTGCATAAAATTGACAAAAAGCCAAAAGTGTCTACTTTTGAGAAGAAGTGAAACAAGTATAACATAAATTTCATACCTTTCATTAAGGTGGGAAATATGCACCAAAAAAACCCTTTTTATTTTAATTAAAGTGTGAAGAAGAATATGACAGTCATTGACTGTTGGATATTGAAGGGGTTAAAGTATGAAGAAGAAATATCACAAACATTCATTGCTGTTTGGTATTGCAGGTTAAGTTTGGTATTGAAGGGGTTAAAGTATGAAGAATATATCACAAACAGTCATTGGCTGTTTGGTACTGAAGGGGTTAAAGTATGAAGAGAATATCACAGTCATTGGCTGTTCGGTATTGAAGGGGTTTTAAAGTGTGAAGAAGTATATTAGGAAGAACAGTGGTGCACCGATGGCTGTTGTGGAATGTGTGTGTGGCCACCTCCTGATTGTTCATACTGACCTCAACAACATGCCTTGTCTGCTTTTTCAGGTTCTATTTTTGGTAAGACCGTTTCACCCTTCCCTTGTTTTTTTTCGTTCTCCGTGTCGTGTTCTTTTTGTTTCACTGGGTCTGTTTATTTCAGATGTAAAACTGCATGACATTTCAGGTAGCACACTAACATCCAACACTTGTGTATTTGTCATCATGTCAGATGTCAACTTCGTTGTTTTCATTGTCAGTGTATCACAACCATTATGTCCTCATACCTGATGTTCGCTTTCATGGAAGATTGTTGTTGTTGTTTTCGCTTGTCACTCAATCATTGTGTTTCCCCTCCATCACTCGTGTTGCTCAGTGTTGAGGGTTCATCTTGGCTTTGTGTGTGTGTGTGTGTGTGTGTGTTGATGTGCATGAGAACAGAAAATGTAACCTGGAAAATGTCACAGCATCCGTGATGTTCCTTCACCTCATGTTTGTCTGTGTGTGTTCCGTTATTTGTGGTCTTTGTCGCAACTTATCCGTGTTTCCATCCTCTCTCCCCCCCCCCCCATCCTTCTCTGTCTCTCTTCTTCCTCCCTCACCACCAGTTTCTCCCCCTCCCCCAAGCTTCAAAAATGTATAACTGAGTTAAGAACAGTGTCTTTTTCATATTCAAAAGTGATGTTTGTTGTTTTATCGCCCATTAAAAACATTTTGAAAAAAAAAGTTATTACAGGAAATTGTTTCAACTGATAAGTAGAGAGTAGTGCCATTTATTTTTTTTTTTTTTCAAAATATTCTCAGGGCTCGTAAAATTGTGTATAGTTCTCAAAGCTGACAAAGAAAGCCAAGATCTTTTTAAATAGACTCTCATCTTCATAGAGAGTTCTTACAGGTTATTAAGATCATATAAACGTTTTTGCCACAACCCATAAAGAGTTGTGAAACTTAATAAAAAAAAAAAGGAAAAAAGTTCATGAAAGTGTTATCAGAGCATACAAAACTGTAGTCAAAGTTCCTATATTTGTAATATTTTGGTAGACTCCAAAAGAGTCAATATAACAAAGTTTTCAAGGATTTATGAAAGTCTATGAATATTAATTAAAATTAACAAAACATCGAAATGAACATTCTGACATACATTCCGTCTCAGCTGAGAATAAGGGCAAATAAATAACTGTCTTATCGAAGGTTATATCATCTTTAAAACCATGTCAGTATTTCCTTTCTCAGGGACCTCGCCTCTACACAGCACAACTTTGTGTGAACTGGAAAAACATAGCTATTCTTTGACCCCCCTTGCTCCCAGTGCAAATAACACTCTTGTAAAAAAAAAATTGTGTGGCCTCTATTGTATCATTTACCCCTCTTTTCTGACACCATGTTTTGTATCATCCTTCATTGTTGAAATCACAGGTATCAACTCACATAATTTCTCCATTTGAGATAATAAACAGATTTTTAATATTGACTCATATATCTTCATGTATATGGCTTAGAAAAGACAAACCCTACTAATTACCTTTAATACTCCTCACTCTCTCTCTCTCTCTCTCTCTCTCTCTCTCTCTCTCTCTCTCTCTCTCTCTCTCTCTCTCTCTCTCTCTCTCATATTTTCATCCCAAAATGCTAGGTTATCCCTCATCGTTTACCTCTACCACCCTTCCCCCCAAATCGCTGTTGCTATTTCATTCACCGGAAGCACAGGCATGTCGTATCGTGCCCTAACATGTACATATGCACACCATATTTGTATTCATTATTTCTAGGCAAAAATTGCCTTACCATCACACTTTCCTCCCCTCTCCCCACCCCACAACCACCACTTTATTTGGAGAATATCATTGATAAAAAATGTTCTCTGTGTGCGAGTGTGTCCATGGGTGAGTATGTGCGCATGTATATAGGCGACATGCATGTGTGCATATGTTTGTGTGAAGCAAGGCATCAGGTCATGAAAAGATGAAGAATTATTGTCGGGCGTATTTTCTGTTGTACATATATTGAAGTTAAAGATGTGTCAAGTGCTTTTTTTCTTTTTGATTTTGTTCCTGATTTGTTGTTATTTTTGTTGCTAATACCAGTGTGTTTTCCTTTGTATTTTACTCTCAGAAATGTATTTGTGTATTGTCATACAAATACCCATAATCATATAAGATATGTTTTTAGAGCAGTGTACTCTGACACCATAGACACACACTCTCACTATCTCTTTTTCCCTTTCTCTCTCTCTGCCACATATGCAAGTATAAACACGCATGCAGAGGGGCATATACACCCACTCACTCACTTAGTTTTATTCTGTTCATCCTTTCTATTGCTGCTTTTCCCATTATTAAAAAAAAACATTTAAAATCTTTTCGTTTAAAGGCAGACAAGACTACATAAGAATTTTAATTGATGTGTAGTTCTAGTGATGTTTCCTCTTTACAGAAGAATGTAAGGGAAGGGGCAGATACCTGCAGGTTTTATTAAGTTTTGTTTTTTTTTCCTGTTGTTGTTAATGTTTTTGATTGAGTTGACTGTTCTTGACATGTGTGTTGTACTGTGCTTCAGTTTTCTGTTTGATTTTACAGTGTACAGCATTTGTTTCTGAGTCATGGATGCTTTTTTCTGGGCTTGTAACATTCCTGGGTTTTGTTGTCTGTGTCAGTGTAGCCCTACGTCTGACAAACTCTAGGGAAATATGTTATAATGGCAAGAAGAAAGAAAACTGGCATGAATGCTTAGAAAGATGATTCCAGAGGGCAAATGATGTAGTCTGTTGGTGTTCAAAGCACTTTGGAAATGGGGGGGGGGGGGGGGGGGGGGGGGGGGGCAGAGGGTTGGGGTTAGTCTAGGGGTTAAAATATGGAAGTTGTGATTTAACAATAACTGACAGCACAGGTTTGAGTATACACTGACCTGTCTGGGGAGAATTTTCCCTGGAGTTAACATTGGTACTGACTGCACACTCTGCAAGTTCTTTGGAGGAGATCATGAACTGAGACAGAGTATTCAATTTCAAGCATAGCATCTGGTGCACATGGCAAAAAATATATCCAGGGGGTGGGTGGGGCAGGCTAGTGTTTAGAGCTTTGCACTCTCAATTTGATGGCCCAGGTTCCAGCCACCACTGAGACACCTGTTCAAGGGCATTTTTTTCACCCCGGAGTTAGCATGGCTCCACTCCTCTAAAAATCCCTTGGATGAGACTGTAAACCAAAGCCACATGTGCACAGAGAGAGAGAGATAGATAGAGAGAGAGAGAGAGCAACTGTTCCAAATTTCCAAAATTTCTGTTTTAGAGATAATAAAGTATTTTGAATTGAAATGCATGCACAACATCTTGTGTACACATTATAACCTGTTCTGCCTTTTGTAAGAGTAGTTAAGAGGCTTGTTGATGACATTCAACTGGGGGGTGGGGGTGCAGGTTGTTTCTCGGCTAGAGCTCCGAGGTTCATCAGTGGTAAGATTTTTGTATATATATGCTCTGTTTTTTGTTTTTGCCCACCATTTTGCCCACCTTCATATCATTAACCGTCTTAGCCCGTTGCGGCCGCAGCCGCCCGTAACAGCACCTGCTGCTAGATTCCGTTGCGGCCGTAGCCGCCCGTTGGTCCTGACCACGTGGGCAGTACTTTTCCATCACACACATACCTCGTGGTTCTCACACAATGTGTCTGAAATTTGGTGGGGCGATGCAGGGAAGGTTTCAGATGGTGCCAGTGATAAATTTAGACCACTAACAGTGTGTACTTGGGAGGGAAGGAAGAAAGCAAGGCTGGCGATAGAAACGCCTTTCACTCATAACGCGTGGCGAAAAAAAATGGCGTCTTCGTTGGTAGCAGACGATTCATCTAACTAACTAGACAATAAAATGAACGTGTTTGCATTGGAAGTAGAAAAAATTCAATGATAAATATTAAGTGAGTCAGAAATAAAAAGCTGACGGGGGAGAAGAGAAAGGAAATAACGCAGTTAGAGAGAAGAATGAACCCGACTACACGGCACATTCCTGCAAGCGTGGCGACCTGTGCTAGGCCTACCCACACGCTGTGGAGAAATTTGACGGGGGGAGGGGGGGAGGGGGGAGGTCCGCAGTATAAACGCCAGAAAATGTGACGCCTTTTGTCTATTTTCTAGTTAATACCACAGACAGATTTGCTGATGACGAAAATACCGAGAAGGAAAAGAAAATAGACCTCAAGTCTGCCAAGATGCCACAGGTGACAGCGATAGGTAGCCTACACCCCCGACACATCCACATTTTGTGCTTTCTGTGATGTGATGTGTCCCTGTGCCATCACTATGACTACTTTAAAGGCTATCACGATTAAAATTTTGTAGAATTACAGAAGTTCTGTGTTGTTTCATGTTTGTCACACCTGTGTGGTGACACTGGTGACAATGTGACACTTATGTACAATATTACACTTCTGTGCACTTAACAAACATGTGGTAAGACATAGACATCTGAAATGCAGTGTATAGGTAAGATATTGATTGAATATTCCTTGTTTTCAAAAGACAAAAAACCAGTTAAACAAAAAGTATGCCTCATCAAGACATATAAAACAATAGGTGTTATGAGGACATTGTGTGACACATCCTTGAAGTACAATTGCACACAAACATTAATAAACACGTTAGCTAGGCATCAGTTCTTTATTCAACACTTACATGTATGAATTTGCGTCTATTCCATATATATTTTGCTGGTTTATTGTATACAACATACTTTTACCTGTGATTGGTGACAAATAAGGTGACAACGACACGACATTTTGTGACCAGACATGTAAACTTGTCTTAAAATGCAAGTACAAAGATATATCTAGCTTGTGACTAAATTTCAGCTTGATAGCTTGTCAGACACACAGACAATTGTCTCAGGAGTAGACTATGTCAGTTTGGGGTAGAAAACTTTAAAAGAATTCAAAATCTACAGGCAGTTTAGCTCTGTAGAATTCAACAACAAGAGGGTTAAACCTGTGGAGATGTAAAGAAATTTTTCATGAAGTATTTTATGTTAATGAGACAGAGTAAGGGTCAGGTCACAAAAAGGCTGAACAAACACAGACAAAAATCTGTTCTGACTGGTCGCTTATGAAAGACTGGTAGGCCAGCAGAGCTGTTATTAGCATGTAACATTATAATGTTTTAAAAGGTAAAGGTGTTCCATAACCTATGCGGTCTTTTGGAGCAAGGTGTTAGAGGCATCAGCTGCTCCAGGGGCTAACACATTAGGGCAGGGCCCATCTCCTCTCCCTTGCTGCTTTACCTTCTCTGTCACTAAAGAGGGCAGGTACCCGTTTACAGCTGGGTGAACTGGGGGACTGTACTGAAGCCAAGGTGCACAAACGGTCATCCATCCAAAGTGGTAACCATGCACAACGCCTTAATCTTAAATTAAGTGGGGAGAGCGTGTGCTCTGACCACTGAGTTATCCTGTCCCCCTGTGATGTTTTACCAAGATGCTACCCCCCACCACCCCCAAAACAAGCTCATATTCGTGATCCAGGACTGTTCATACAAAACAGTGGCATAGGAACCTCCCTGATCAGAAATGGTTGGCCAGCGACTCCAAGGGTGTTGACTGGTGGTGATGACAGTATTATCCATTGTGTGTATCCCCATAGTTGGAATGTGGCTACCTTCATGTTGGGCGAAAATGGTCACGCACGCAAAAATGTCACCATTGGTGAACCTCAGAGCTCTAGTCATGGAACCCAACAAAAAACCAAACAAAAGAATCCATTATGTCATGGCAGTTCCCCCCCCCTTCCCCCCCCCCCCCCCTTCCCAATATTCACCACTATCAACATGTCGTTTTTTCCTGTGTGGTGTCATTGATGGTGTCCTCACAGGGCAGTGTGCTGTGTGTGTGTGTGTGCAGAACCTGAGGTGAAGGAGGCAGTGGCTCTACACGACTTTGAAGGTCGGTCAGGGCGAGAGCTGTCCTTCAAGAAGGGGGATCTGCTGATCCTCTACACCCAGGCCTCCCATGACTGGTGGGAGGGCTGCTGCCACGGCCACGAAGGCCTCATCCCTGACAAGTACATCAGCGTCAAGCAACTGCAGCAGTAAGTTGATCCCTGAAACTGACTTCACCTGACACACCTGTCAGTTTCCCCCACTTTCAGCTCCTCTCAACTGCTAAGTAATCTATCCCATCCCAGCCCAGATGGGGCCAGCTGGTGTCGATTATAGCGGGAACTGACCACACTTGGACTAGGTAAAAGGAAGGTGCACACTCACTATAGCGCTCTTGACTGAGTGATGTTGGATTTGTGCGCTGTGCTGACTTCTCTCTTGACATCTGGAGGCATCAGTACAGCCCTGTGCTGAATTGTTCAGGCAGTGTGTCCATGCCACCAGACATACATAGCTGGTGTACTCTTCTGTGAAAGGTGCTTGGGCTTTTGCTGTGTCCAGAAGCAGTTCTTGCATGTTCATCTATATCCTCTTCCCTCAGTAGGTGCCTTTCACAACAGTTACAGGGAGGTCATTGGACCTTGTTGCTAGGCCATGCAACTTCATTTTCTTTTTCTTTCTTTTTCACACGAGGAACCTTCATGTATATTCTCATTTGAAGGATATTCAAAATCAAAATCAAATTTTTATTTCCAGATAGTACATTAAGCAACACATTTACTTTTTTTTTTTCATCAAGTCATCTACCTCTCTTCATCTTCTTCCCTTACTAGTGCCCTGCACAACAGTCAAAGGGAAGTCATCAGATCGTGTTGCTGGGCCATGCCAACTTCATTTTCTTTTCTTTTTTTTATGTATTCTGAAAAACTCTACCATGGTTTGCTGTTTTGGATTACTTATGACATTAAGGTTTCAGCTTTTGACATTGTCCTAGTATCAAGCAGTTTGGTTATTGTCTAAGTTTTATGCCTGTTCTGAAACCACCCCTGAAGGTTGTGCAGTGATACACAGTTGTTGGCTGCTTCTGGCACAGGAAATTATGGGATGTCTATAGATAGGACTTTAAAAAAAAGAAGAAGAAGAAAAATTCACTGTTAACATGACAGATACTTGTTCTGGCTGTCGGCTCCCATTTTGTTATTTGTGATGTGTTTATTGATGGATGTGATGCTTGTGACATGGTCTTATGTGTTGACAATGTGTAGCTGTTACCTGATGGATGATCATTAAAGCCAGCAGTTATGAGTTTTCTGTACTGTTGTTGTTGTGTTAAACATCCATACATCCCCATTTACCCTGCCAAAGTGTATAACCTTTAGAAATGTGTGCGCGCGCAGTGCACATTTGAATGGCTAAAACTATTAAATCTTCATTGATTGCTTATGTGTTGTATAGATCAAATGCAAGTGTTTTGATTTGTTTTTGCAAGATATACCGCTATATAAATTCCATGTATTTTTATTATTATTATTATTATTATTATTACATGGTGTGTGTGATGCGCTGTGATTGCAGACAGCCGGAGGGCCGGGGAGGGATGCAGGGCGGGGAGGAGAAGAGCAGCTCCACCCAGTCGCTGCCCACCAAACCCATCGTGCGGCAGGTCAGCAATGACTCGGGGCTGGAGACCTCGGACAAGTCCACCACCTCCACCTCCCAGCCCAACATCGTCATCCGGGAGACGGACATCATCGGCGTGGACCCCCCCGAGTCCACCCCCCCCTCCACCCCCCACAGCGGCACGGGCACGCCCCGCGACCTGACCTCCAGCATCTCCAGCGGCAGCGACCTCTCCCCATCCAGGAGGACCACGAGACCAAGCGCCACACCTCCTCCCCCTCCTCCTCCTCCATCATGGACTCGTCCGTGTCCACCACGGCGTCAGGACAGTGGGGCGGACGAGCTTTCCCTGGACATCGACAACGCCCTGGAGGAGGTGATGGCCGGCCTCAAGTCCCTGGAGATGCAGCAGAAGTCGGACAAGCGGATGAGTCTGCCCGTGGTGAAGCTGAAGCAGACTCCAAAACACACCCCGGATCTGGTGCTGGACCTGCCGAGGCTCCAACACGCCCCCCTCCCAGGAGTCAGCGAGCCCGACAGCCCCACCACAGCGGCGGAGACCTTTGCCCAGTCCAACCAGGGCACGCTGAAGAAGGCAGGGGGGCCCATCCTGGTGCCTCCGGCCATGCCCCCGTGCCTCTGGCCAGTTCGGGCCACGGCGCGGGGTCGGCCTACAAGCGGTCCATGTCGCCCCCCACCAACAGGATGAGCATCTCCAGCGAGCCGGGGGGACCTGGCGCGAGAGGCGGTGACCCACTCCCTGCTGTCCTCCTTCACCCCCACCCCCTTCCACCGCAGCACGCAGCAGGTGGGCAGCGTGCATCACGTGGCGGCAGGAGGACCCACCATGCTGGGGGGCAAGACGCCCAGCCTGTCCAGCTTCGGCAGCGGCAGCGTCATCGGCAGTGTGGTCAGCAGCACCAGCAGCCTGGCGGGCAGCATCGGCACCGGCGTCAGCAACCTGGGCCTGGGGGATGATGAGACGGGGAGCAGCCCCCTGTCCACCCCAAAACCACCCCCTCCCAGACCCCCACCCCGCCCCCTGTCAAGCCCAAGCCCCCGGTGAAGGTCAAGCCGCCCGTCATGAAGAAGCCGCCCAAGGGAGACTCCCCGGCTTCCGGGCCCCTCCCCACTGCCTCCCCGCACACCTTGGACTCGGCCCCCAAATGAGGGGGGGGGTCCGTCCCTTTGGACGACATCAGCTCCCACATCTGCTTGCCACGGCTGTGAGCGAAGGAACCACCAGTCACCCCCTGGTGCTGTTGGCTGTAGCGTCTACGCAGCAAAACGTGAACGAACGGAACTGCCAAAAGGCTGCAACCAGTTAGGTTACAGAACTGCTCAAAATGTGAAGCTGATTTTTTTTTTGTTTTTTGTTTTTTTTTTTTTGTATAAAGTGTTCGGTGGTTTGGGGGATTTGTGGAGGACTGTTCCTCAAGTCCTTGCGTCGCACTGTTTGAGGTGACCGTCGTAGTTAGTTCTGTGAAGTGATGTTAGCTGACGTAGTGTGTGAGCACGTGTCCAGTGCACTTGAGCACTGAATGTGTGTGTGTGTGTTTTTTTTGTGCAAAAAAAACAAAGTACGATGATCTGTATCAAGTCGTTTAAAACATGGAGAGCGCTGGAGGCTTCCTGATGTGCTGGACCCATGGTGATAATCATGTGTGCTTAGAGCGGAGAGAAGATTTCTACAATTGTGCAACCTGTGGCGATGACCACTGTAGTGTGTGTGTGTGTGTGTGTGTGTGTGTGCTAGCTGTGCTGTGTGGCCATGGTAGGGAGGGGGGAGGGGGTAAGGTTGGGTGGAGGGAGGGGGTGGAGAGTGCTGCTAGTGTAGTGCATGTGTAGCTTCCTCAGGGAACCACCCATCATCACTTTTTTTTTTTTTTTTATTTAATGCTACTGGTGGAGCATCTCTTTCTGTCTGCGCCGCTGGTGGATCATCTGTGCTATGCTGTCAGTTGAACATTTTCCCTGAGATGCTCCTGGTTGAGCATGTTTTCTATGCCGCTGGATGAGCATCTCTGTTTCTCTGTCTACGCTTGAGGGTCGCTTGCCGGGGGGCAAAGGCTTGGCGTTTTTCCTGTGCCAAGCCATCTCTTTTGCCACTGGCTGACCATCTCTTTTTTGGCTGCTGGCTGACCATCTCTGTTTGTGCCACTGTTGGAGCATTTCTTCTATGCTAGTGGTTGAGCATCTCTTTGTTTTTATGTCTTCATGCCATTGCATTATCTTTTTTTTATACACTGAGCAATTTCTCTTTTCATGCTTTTGGTTGAGGCGTCTCTTTCCACACAACTGGTTAATGAATGTTGGATTTATTTTGTTGGCATGATTGTTGTGGGGATTTTTTTGTTTTGTTTTTTTTGGTTTGTTAGGGTATTTTTTGTTTTTTGATGGGTTGTTTTTTTGGTCAATGTCACTGTCATGAGCAGTATTTTTTGTTTTCTCTGTTGGTGACAGGCATTGCCATTTCTGATGTTTCCATTTCCATGTCACTGCCTGAGCCATTTTCCACACACATGCCTGATGTACATAGATATATGCGCTACAGTCTGACGAATTCAGTGAGTTGGTCCTTTCTCCAGCTCTTCATTATATTCGGTCTTTTTTCAGTCAGAATAAAACTCCTTTCACTATTTTTTATGGGACATGGTCTTGTCAAAGAAAAACTCTTTTCACTATTTTTGATGGGACATGGTCTTGTCAAAGAAAAACTCTTTCACTATTTTTGATGGGACATGGTCTTGTCACAGAAGATTGAACTGTGCATGTATGAAGATGATGACATGGTCGATGGTCAGTTGAAACTGCCACTTATTTTCCTGTGTACATAAATAATATTGGTGCAAATGGAGAGAAAGAGAAGGGAGTATAAACTCAGTCGTTTTTTTTGCCTGCTTACTGGCTACAGGCGTTTAGGAGACTGGTGTCTTCACTGGGCAGTAAATGCTGACCCAACTGTTGTGCATGAGATGTCAGGAATCTTGACAGTAACCAGCGCAGTCTTGCTCTCAACTTCTCCCATAGCTCCTTTTTGCTCACATGATCTCTACAACAGCTCTGTTTATCTATCATTATTTGGTGTGTACATGTTTGAGCCGCTTTTCTTTTTTTTTCATTGCTCATTGTTTTGGGAGGGGTTTTGTGCTGAGAAACTGCTCTGAAGCCTTGAGCAGTCTGCAAGATTTTTTAGCCTGAAGAGAGAAAGAGAGAAAATGTGTGACTCATGCATTATTACACTTAGACTGAAAAAAATCAGCACAGTAGTTTTCATATTAGCATGCCCATAGTCCTCCTGACAGTCAGTATTTCTAGAACGGAGACCTTGCTGTGTGATTACAACATCGCAAAGTCTCAGTTTCTGTTTTGAGGAATGTTGTGTTGAATAAGTGACTTGGATAAAAGGCAGGAAAGATCTGATCTCCCTGAACTCCCCGAGGAGTGGTTTCAAGTTTTCAGACAGGGCAAGTTGAACCTGGCAGACCCACCCCATCCTCTGCAGGTATTAGTGTGAGGAAATGGAGTGAGCCGAGTGGTAGGCACCCAACCAGTGCATCATGAGATTGTAGATTGGAGCTGAGGATCAGGGCAGTGGACTGTTTTTATTTATATCTAGATTTGTTCCATTTTCTTCTGGAGGTTTTCCCGCAACCTTGAAGATAGTGATGTGAACATAGGATAGCACACACAGATTCTCATTTAACCTCACCACCATTATCACGTTGATCACCTTCGATCTTTTTTTTTGTTTTGTATACCACACAAGAAATATAGTCTTTAGTTTGGAATTGAATCGAATAATCAGAAGCGTTATTTATATACATAGTAGAATGTTATTGTAGTCTGTCTTCCACTATTTTTCTATCTGCTCAAAGATTAGATGCTCCCGAACATCAGTATCTTGTACACTGAATGTGGACAGTGCTGTAAATCACTAGATGTCTGCAGCGATGTTCATAGTGCTGCTTTAGGGGCCTGTTCTCTCTCTCCCTCTGCCCTTTTTTCTTTCCTGTCATAGCTGGCAGCTTCCTACCCGTCAGCATTACTTCTCTTCACAAGATGTGTGGATTCTGAATTGTCAGTTTGCTGTCTCTGGTCAGAGAGAACAGTTGATGTACAAGAGACCTGTACAGTTGCTGAGAAGGCTGGTGTTGGTGGTCATGTTTCAGTCTTCTGAAGATGTTTGTGTTGGGGACTCTGCCTCTGCACCACACTAAGGCTTTTTGGGGGGTTGTTTTTTTTTTTTGTTTATGCTACAGGGATGATGGCTAATATTTGGCTGTATTGCTTAAGGTATCTTTTAGTAAGGCTATTTCTAGGCTAGTTGAAAAGTAAATTTGCACACCCCCCTCCTCTCCGAAAAAAATAAATTAAATTTTTTTTTTTTTAAAGGTGTACTATGACCTATATGGTCATAAGGGAGCAAGACACTTCGGGCCAGCATGTTGAGGGCTGCACCCATCTCCTCCCTCGCTGCTTTACCTTCCCTGACCCTAAAGAGGGCAGGTACCCATTTACAGCTGGGTGAACTGTACTGAAGCCAAGGCACACAAACGGTCACCTAGCTACTTGGTAACTACGCTCAGTGCTGCTTTACCTTAGCTTGGGGAAAGGGAGTGCTCTGACCTCTGAGCTATTTCCACATCACAAATAAGTCAGTAAAATTACTTCAAAAGCTGAACTTTGTCTCTCCCACTCTTTAGAACAGATGACAGAATTTACTAAACTGCATCCACACAGGAACTTAATGTAAGAATTTTTTTTTATTTTTAAAGCAGCACATAAGTGCTTATTCCGTTATCCTCGATGTACAAGAATAGATAATGATAATAAATGGGAGAAGAAGGGAAAAGTAAGTATTCTGAAAACATGACCCTCTTTGCAATTTTTGTTTGAGATTTGTGGTCAGTGGCATAGCATGCCATACAACATGAGGTTGTAGCCTAATTTGTGTCTGGATCAGTGTTCATTTCTGTAGGGAATAAAAATTTTAAAAAAGAGGAATAGAGTAGAGGTCACATCATTTTTCAGTGTGACTCCTGCCTTTTCTTCACTGTTCATCAAGAGGAGGGGGACAAGTGTTTTTTTTAACCCAACACAGATTCCTTTTTAATACTCTTTTTCTGTTTAAAAGGACAAAGTAGAAGACTAGATTTTTCATTTGCAAGGCATTGGGAGAGAGGTATATTATCTGTGGTGATTTTTTGGACGCCGGAAATGTTGTATGGTTCAAACTGAATATTCGGACTCTTGAAATGTTGGATTGTTTTGTTGGGTTTTTTTTTTGGGGGGTGTAAAAAATAATTTGAAGTATTCAGATGATTGGAAAATGTCCAGAATACCAACACTTGAAATTATGTTCTGGGCAGAACCTCCTTTCAAGATGCACTAGATCAATTTATTGCAAGTATTATGATGCTTATTTTTGCACAGGAGCAAGTACACAACAAACAAAAAACGAAAAGAAAAAAAAGTGGACATATATCTATATTTGAATACAGGTTTCGTAAAGATGAGAATGTAATCTGCTTCATTATCCCAGATGAGCTGTGTCGTCATTGATGATACGTCATTTTTTTTCTTTTCTTATTTTGATATGGTGCAATTTGTTTCTGTGCTCTTTCACAATGAATGAACGTTGACTGATGAACGTTGCCTTGTAATTTAAACGATTAAGAAATGATGAAGTGTATACGATTGTCAAGTGTGGTTTTCTTGCTGAGTATGCCAAACTGTGTTGTCCTGTGAATGTCTCTCTCAGAACTAAGTTGTCCTATAAATGTAAATTTAGAGTGTTATTCTGGTGATTTGACGACTCAGAATATAGCCTGCATTCAAACCACCATTCAAGGGGATTTTCCCCCTGGAGTACTGACTCCACTCCACTGGAAGTCCTTCGGATGCAGATGCACACAGAACTTCTTGCGCACACACTAAATCCCTTTCTGCCTTTTGGAAGAGTTGTGCCATTCTGACCAAGCCGAGGTTTGAACAGGCCTACAGGTGTCTAGTTTGTTTGGTGTTTTTTTTAATATAAATTAATATTAAGCAATTTCCATACACATCTAGCAATACAGCTGGGGATATGCTGCTGATATGTGTGTGCTTTTCACAGGCTGCATGCAGTTCATGGCAGCATTCACACTCAAACCACCACCACACACACACACACAAAAAAAAAGCCACGCAACTTTAAAAAAAATGTTTAAACTCACTCAAACAGCAAGTTGACTGTACAGTTTATTGGTGGCAGATAGCTGAACTTGGCAGCAACCCAAAAAAAATTAAGAAAAAGAATGGTTCGAGGTTTCTCCCTCCTCCAAACCAACAGCTACACAGTGAACCTCGTGGTCACTGGTCACCACCAACACACAATGATGTAAAAATAGCAGACACAAACCCGACACACACTGAAGCAAAAATCGTACATGGCAGCACGTCTCCCCCCATGGGATAAAAAACATGCAGAAATATCTTGGTCGTTCATACAGCTATGCACTTGTTACTTTTCTAAACCACAACGGAATGGACACAAAGAAGAGGAACACTTTGCTGTTGACAACTGCTATTTTTATACATGCATAAAGTGGTCATCAAAATTTAATTCTCAGTTCTACAAAGTCAAGAAGGTTGTCAACATAAATACTACCTTGAATAAATGAAAATATTTGACTTGATCTTTCAAAGCAGTATTCTCTTCCCTCTGTGCTTTCCCCCTTCCCCAGTGAAGTCTGACAATAAATATAACAACTAATGTTACAGCAAAAAAATGAAGGGGTCATAAAAATAATTAAACAGTTTGTGTCTGGTATGAAAATACTGAAAAAAATATTTTTAAAGCAATGAAATGAAACGGTGTGCTACTGTTAATGTTTTAATTTTAAAATGGATTTGGAAAACAATAAATAAATTTTTTTAAATTGGAGAAAAAGGGGGGGGGGGGGGGACTGGACTGAAATAAAGCAAAGAACAGATTTCCCAGATGGTAGAAGTATACATAGTATCCATAGCATTCCAACAGGGCAAAAACATCACTGAAAAGAACTATTACCCTGAAGAAAAAAAGAAAAAGTGACACCACCACTTAGGGGGGGAAAAAAGACGTTTCCCAGTCCTCTGGCTCATTTTTTTCTCCCATCTGATACACAGACCCACAATTTTTTAATTAACAAAAAAAAAAAAAAAGATAATAATTGAGGAGCAGGAGGGGTCTGCTGAATCATATTGAAGACATAAAAGGGTGCAAATGACTCAACAGGTGTTAAAATGCAAACATTTCATAACTACTGAATACTAACCACCTCCCAAAAGAAAACCTTAAGATTTCTAGACAAGAATCAAAACAGCGAAAAAAACATTCCAACCAATTTCACTTAAAAATGCCCAAGACCTGAGAAGTAGCCACATAACTGCAGCTGTCCATCAGCACCAAATCAGTCTTCAGGTAGACGACATCGTTCTGTTGGTGTATTTTTTTCATTCTTACCAACTGATAATATTAATAATCATAAATGGAAACAAGACTTCCAACGACATTGTTCTGTTGGCATTTTTTTTTTATTCGAACCAACTGATAATAATCATGAATGGAAACAAGACTTACAAACCTTTTGTAGTGAAATGCAAAAATTGTTCAGGGAATTTTCTTCTTTTCTTTTTTTATTCTCTCTCTCCTTTCTTCAGCTAGAGCTCAGAGGTTCAATAATTTCACATCATTTAAAAAAAAAAAATAAAAAAAAAAGGACACACAACACACACACACACACAATTACTGTTATTACTGGAGAAATTGAGCAAATTAATCTGATTAACCATTCAATCCTAAAAATAGCATTTCAGAAAAAAAAACACCATACTTTCTTTGGGGTTGGTAGTTTGTCAGTAATAAAGTACTACAACTGCAATCCCACCAATCCATACTATCCAATATTGTCACAACTACAACAACGAGGCAAAACCATCCAAGCATACAAGGTGATCAAGACTGAAAAAATGTCACAAACACACGATTTAAAAAACCAAAAATATATCTGCAGTGATAACAACCATTAAAAATGTTGCCATCAGCCCGTAAAATAGACAAAATTAA
This sequence comes from Stramonita haemastoma, assembly GCA_030674155.1. Classification (NCBI taxonomy): domain Eukaryota; kingdom Metazoa; phylum Mollusca; class Gastropoda; order Neogastropoda; family Muricidae; genus Stramonita; species Stramonita haemastoma. Next base: position 32,914,094 of record CM060329.1, on the reverse strand, counting down.
AATGAATGATAATCGGTTTGCTGATGTAAAATATTCTTAAACAAAAGCAAAATTTAAAAAAAAACAAATGTTACACTGCAGCCATGTGCCCTCCCTGGGACAGTAGCACAACCTTTAGGCCGAAAAAAATACAGTGAAAAGAACTCTTACCTAAAAATATTCTTGAGCAACCTAAAAATATTCTTGTGCTACCTGAACTGGCAAAGAGGACATAACATCTGAGCCAGACTATTCAAGAACCTGTCCACACATTACCTTGAGACAGCCATGTTCCCATGGGGTTGCTGGGGACCTGTCACTGTGTCAGTATAAATAGCATCTCCACCTTTCTGGAAATTCTGTGCTACAAATTGCCTCTTATCTAGTCCTCTATACCAATTCTCTCCCACACCAAAGTCTTAACACACAAGACCACGAGGTCCCGTGTATTGCACAAAATTATTAAGTGCATGTAAAAGAACCCACAGCAACAAGAGTTGTTCCTGGCAAAACCTGTGGATCAGTTGTCTAGAGGTAATACGCCTGCCTAGAAAGTGAAAAGTTCAGGTCAGACGCATGCGGTGATTCGAACCCCGTCTGGGCCCAAAACTTTTTCCCCGTCCATTAGACCATGAGTGGTGGTCTGGGTGATAGTCTTTCAGATAAGAGGATAAACTGAGGGCTGGTGTGTTAAACAAAATTATTTAACGCACATAAAAGAGCCCACAGCAACAGAGAGTTGTCCGTGGCAAAATTCTGTAGAAAAAAGCCACTCTGATAGGGAAACAAATACAGTTGCAGACAGGAAAAGAAAAAATATAATAGGTGGCGCTGCTCTTGTGGCGACACATTTCTCCCTGTGGAAAGCAGCCCAAATTTCATGTAGAGAAATCTGCCAGGACTTAAAATGGTGTCAAATGTAAAAAATGAAAATCAGATGCCTGGGCCTAGCTTTTCAGGTGCTTAACGCTTAATCCTAAAAGTGCTTGACTTAAACTTTAATTTGATAGATTATGTTTGGTTTTGTCAATCTGAGACTGATATGATTTTTAAAAAAAATTATGGCCAATACAGAATGTCACAGTATTGTTGAGGTGTGAAAATGACAATGACTCCACTGAGTTTAACTTGAATTTCTTATTCACCAGTAACACAAACATGCTCATATCAAGGAAAAATGTCTCAAGCTTTCAGGAGGAAAAAAGTACATATATAAGATTATCTGTTTTTATTTATTCTTTTATATCAAGGATAATGGAATAAGCACACATGCTTTTTTACATCCAGTCCCTATGTGTATGCAGTTTTGTAAATCTTATCTGTTCCCACCGGCACACAATGTCCTACTCTTACAAAAAGCGGAACAGGATTTAACATGTGCGCAATATGTTCTCTTTTACGTATTGCATGTTACATAAACTGATTTTAAAAAAATATATATCAGTTTTCTAAAAGAAAGACCCAATGGTAAGACTTAATTCCATAACTATTAAGAAAATATTTTCTTTCTTTAAAAAAAATGCAATTCTCAACAGTCCATCATCTGAGGACCCATCATCACACTTACCACAAAATGGCGGGCTCTACCATACATCACAGTCATTTGTACACACAAAGCAAATACAGCACATCACAAAAAGCCACCACATTCATATGATAATCAGCCTCAAATAACCCCTGCCAAGACATGTCACAGTAAACCTCATTTTATCTATCTGTGTACATCTGGAAACTCTTGCACTGGTTCCGTTCTGTTTCAACTGATATCATCACTAAGGCTTGTACAAAAACTAAACTGTTCACAAACTGACAATCAGAATCCAACAAAGTCACACAAGGCGGGAAAGAAAACCCAGCCAGAAATAGGAAAATTGTGGTTTGGTGTGACTTGCATGGGTTTTTTGTTTTTAATTGAGGAAGAAGTTTTCATATGTAAAAAAAAAAATAATAAAAAAAAGAGAGAAAAAAAACAAAGACAAAAACCCCCAACAGAGCATATAAAGTGTTTATGGGGGAGGGGTAGGTCTTCTTCTTTTCAAACTATGATGAAGATAAACGACCAAAATATAGGCAGAATTTCAATGAATTAGATTTATTTTTTCCTTCCTCAGCTAGAGCTCAAAGGTTCACCAATGGTGAGATTTTTGTGTATGCAACCTCCCCCTCCCCATTCCACCCCACCACTAAGACTGCAAATCTCAGAAACTGACATATTACACACATATATATATACATACATACATATATGTATACATACATACATACATACATACAAAAATGATACATACATACACTGGTACATGAAACATTAGAAAAGGACTTATGTCTAAAATCAGAACAGAGTATAACACAATGTACAGATACACAATACATTCTTAGAATATCACTGTCCAGTATCACACATCTCTCCATGACACTTTAAAAATGAAATATAATAATATCTGGATAGATTTTAACAGAAGAACTTTAAAATATTTTTTTTAATAATGGCATATTATTGCTTTTTTGTTACTTGCACCTTTAATCACTGCAGTATATATATATATTATTTTTTCAAGTTATGTACATTTTTATTTGTAAAGAAATAACGTTATATGATTTCAATTAAAAAATAACTTTTTTTTCTAAGCATGAACTATTTCTTTCCACATCATAGGGAAGGCATCAAAAACCTATTACTATTCAAACATTTATTTTACACACAAAAAAAGACATTTTTAATTTTGTCATAATGAGAAGACCTATGTCTAAAATGACATGGTGTGTTAAAGAAGTTGATGGCAGTTAGCATTATTCAAGAGTCCAAGAGACCCCTCAAGACAATATGAGAGCGAGGAAAAAGAGAGAAAATTAAGCGTAGTGTCAGAAAAAATTATGAGCATCAATCCTGCAATGTTCCTCTACGGGTTTGCTACTCTAGAAATCTTTGAAACAAAATAATCTTTAAGAAAGAAAAGGAGGGAAGGGGGGGGGGGGGGGCGTTCTGGGCCCACTTTAACTCCTAACAGACTATAAAGCCTTTTTAGGTTGGGTTTTTTTGTGTGGTTTATTTGTTCCTCAGGCATATGTGACCATTTTCACTCACTACTAAGGTAGCCATATTTCAACTTCAGTTAAAAAAAAACCTGAAGGGGGGGGGGGGCGGTGAAAAAAAAAGTAATCTGGTGACCCTTGACAGAGCAATGTCAAGTGGACACCTGACACAATGAACTTCAGAAAGTGGCTCGACACCATACTCATCATATATATATATATATATGTATGTATGTATGTATGTATATATCGGTAACTGTAAAGGTGTCCCATAACCTAGGTGGTCATAAGGGATCAAGGCATCAGAGACCTCAAGCTTCTCCAGGGGCCAGCACCCATCTCCTCTCCCTTGCTGCTTTACCTTCCCCGAGCCTAAAGATGGCAGGTACCCATTTATTTATACCATTTTATGTCACACCAGATTTCTCTGCATGAAATTTGGGCTGCTCTCCCCGAGGAGAGCATGTCTCCACAAATGCAGCTCCTACCCATTTTTTTTTTTTCCTGTCTACAACTGTATTTGTTTTCCTAACAGAGTGGCTTTTTTCTACAGAATTTTGCAGGGACAACCCTCTTGTTGACATGGGTTCTTTTATGTGTGCTAAATTATGATGTGTAACACACTGGACCTCGGTTTACCATGTATTCCTAAGGACTAGCACCCAGACCACCACTCATGATCTAATGGATGGGGGAAAAGTTTTGGGCCCAAATTTACAGCTGGGTGAACTATATACCCAGCTGTAAATTTGGGCCCAAAACTTTTCCCCCATCCATTAGATCATGAGTGGTGGTCTGGGGCTGTACTGAAGCCGAAGCGCACAGTCACCCATCCAACTGGTAACCACGCTCGACACTGCTCAACTTGACTTGGGGAAAGCGAGCGCTCTGACCACTTAGCTATCCCGCCCTCATATATATTTATATATATATATATATATAATATATATATAATATGATTAAACCTTAACAACAACAAAAAGAGATAGCCACATAAAAAAGTATGAAGGATTATACTGCACAGCAGTGCTTCAACTCCAATCACCTTTTTCTTTTCATTTTTGTGTTGTTTTGTTTGGTTGGTTTTATTTTTATTAAGTTAAATGTTTTTCACCCTGCCAAATTGTTGATGATGAACAGGTCTGTCCTGCTGTTACCACACAGCTCAGTCTGATCTTACTGCCTCAACCTTACGCTGGTTCATCAGTGATATATTCCCAGAAATCCTCATCAGTCATGAAACTTGTTAATGTTAGGCCGCTGTGAGGCAACCTTCCACAAGGTCCCTGCACTGCTGCGAGTCACTGCGGTGAGTTTCTGTGGTGGCCGTTTTGATCCAACGTGAGTATGCAGTACACTGTATACTAAGCCCCTTACTGACGACAACCATGCAGAGCAGCAGAGCCAGACTGAGTAAGATACCCACCTGGAGTTACAGCCTTCACACCTGTAGTTACAGCCACCATACCTGTAGTTACAACCATCACACAGTATCTCCAACAACCAGGTCCCAGGAACCTTCAGCTCAAAAGGCTTCAACACACCCATCACAAGTACTGACAGATTTCAAGACCTCAGAGCATTAACAACAGTATGACCTGTTTTATGTATGTTCATGAAGAGTGGTGGCAGGACAGTTAAGACATCCACCTGCCTAACGACCACACCTTGCGGTTCTGGGTTTGATTCTCAGTCTTGCCCTTTCTTTCCAGTTTGACAAGAAAATCAAACTGAATGTTAAAGTCCTGGATGAGACTATAAACCTAGGCCCCAAGTGCGAATGCACCCAGAACATCTTACATGCTAAAACATGCTCCACCTTTTGGAAGAGTAGGCCATTTTATACTAGTAGGAATGTCTTTTTTTTTTAAGAACACATGCACTCAGGTGTCATGCTTGGACATCATCCCCAAAATCGGAATGCACCTACTGAAATGGTGGAGGGGGAAAAAAGGTCACATATAATATGCAAAAATCTCACCACTGGTAAATCTCAGAACTTAACTGGGGAACAAAAAAATAATGTGAATCTTTTTCTTTTTTTTTTTTTTTGGGGGGGGGGGGGAGGATGATCTGCCCTAAAATCTTCACAGAAAAAAAGCACCTAGGTTGGTAAGAGGTAACATTTCAGGAGATAAAAAGTTTCAAATGAAAAATTTTCTTGCAAAATGCATTTATATTCAGCTTCAAAAGTCTGTGCACCATAGCCACTGTTATTCCATGAGGGGGAAGGGGGGGGGGGGGGGTTTCAAGGGCTAAGAAGAGATGTGGCATGGTATTTAAGACAGTGACTTGCCTAACAAGTAAACCATGAGGTTCTGAGTTCGATTCCAGCCTTGCCCTTTCTTCCCAGTTTGACAAGAAAATCTACCTGAATGTCATTTCTTAGGATGAGACTATAAACTGATGCTCCTTGCGCAAATGCACACAGAACATCTTATGCACATGTCAAAAATCTGTTCCACCTTTTGGAAAAGTAGGCCATTTCATGCCGGTATGAACAGATGACAAACTTCCAAAAACGCATGCTCACAGGTGTCATGTTTAGACACCATCACCAAAGTTGGAATGCTGCTAGGCCTACCTAGATGGTGGAGGTAGGGGGGACTGTCATAAAATGCAAAAAATCTAACTATTGGTGAACCTCAGAGCTGCAGCCAAGGAAAGAGGAGAGAGAAAAAAAACCCTCAGGGCAAACAACAGAGGACAACAGCAATCAAAGGCACTTTCTTCTGACACTTCTCTCCCAAACCGACTTCAACCATGAAGACTTTTACATGCACAATCACAAATTACAATCTTTATTTCTCCAACAAAGATGATTCAATATATAGCATAGCTAAACCAATGATTAGTTGGTTTCTGTTATTTTGACAAAAAAAGCAACAATGATAAAAAGAGAGTTGATATTTAATGTGAGACACACATGAATAAGATGCAATTTTCTCCATACACTATATTACAATGATTTAAAAAAGAAATACCACAAAATGGTCAACATATAAAACCACTTGTTCTCCAGACGTTCAAAATAAAACAAATATCACTTTAAGCGTTCACAACACATAGGTATCTCCTTCCCTCTACAAACATTTCCACCCATCATTTTTTTTTTTTACTGAGTTGATAAAAGCAATTCTTTCATAAATACAACGTACCCCCTCCCCTCAACACACACACAGAGAAATATTCTCTAATCTCTAGATACTGTTTTGAAGAGCAATGTTCTACATGTAAATCTTTTAAAATCATTAAGTTTCACTTCTCAAATTACTAAAACAGATTCTGCATAGATGTACCAACATTAAACCAAACCAAGCAAAGCTGACACAGATTTTTGCTTTCTTTAGCTAAAGGAACATAAATGTGTTCTTTAATTCAATTTAACACTACATCACAGCCCAACCGATTTTAAAACGAAATTTGAGCTTTAGTCAATCCAGCTCAAAACAAACAATATTTAATGTTTGTCTTCTTCCAGAACAATGATATTAATTCAGAGACCGAAGTCTGATAAGCTGGGCCCGACTTGTCAGGTGCTTAGTAGCGCAGTGCAATTTTGCTTGTGACAGACAATGGTAGTTGCTGTCTGCGTGTTTGAGGAAGAAGAAGAAAACTAATTCAGTGACCTATTACAGCTATTCACTTTGGTTTTGTCTTTACATAGCTTATAGAACAAATATGGGCTTATAAATGATAAAACATTTTCTACAGTGGTGCAACTTATATATAATATGGCAGTGAACAGTGAACTTTCTTATCCAAAAATTATGGTATTGTGTATGACTGTATCTACCTACATGTAAATGTATCCACTTGCATAACCTATGTCCTGTATGTATGAACTCATGAAATACTGAACCTAATCAGATTTTGTTGTTCCTTGGCTAGAGCCTCATGGTTCACCAATTTTGGTTTACCAATTTTGCGTATGCAACCCTTTTTGCCTTCCACTGAGGTAGCCACATTCCTACTTTGGGCATTGTAAGATTTAAATCAACTACCAGCAAAACCAATTCAACACTTATCTACACAGGTCTAGAAGCAAATAAGGTTAGGCTGTACTTCAGCTTTCAGCTCTTCATCACCAGGATAAACTAGATAGATACCACCATTTCAAAGCAACAAAAAAGGCCACATGCATTACACATCTCATATTCACTTCAGTGAGTAAAACATCACCAACACATGTCACACCCAAAAAAAGCACATCACAGACTGCATATAAAAAAGGAGAAAAACATCCAGGTTGGCATTTAAAAAAAAAAAAAAGGAGAATGAATGGCCTGGGGTTGCTGAAAGTAAGCCAGAAAATACTGATGGGTTAAAACAGAAAATGACAGACACAGGGAAACAGAAAAGGTAAACAACACTATGAACACAAAGAGTAGTATCCATCCTTTATACACTGAAGATGCCCCTAACTTTCACAGAGCAAAATGTTTCCATGCCTATAAGCATACAGCTTATTTCAACACAACTGTGGACAGGTGGTCTAAGAATAATGCACCTGCCTATGATAACAAAAAGTGCAGGTTGGATCCCTTTTTGTGTCTAAAACTCTTCCCCCATCCACTAGACACTAAGTGGTTGTCTGGGTGCTAGTCTTTTGGATGAGATGATAAACTGGGGTCCTGTGTGCAACAGGCATTTAGTACACATAAAAGAATCCACAGCAACAAGAGAGTTGACCCTGGCAAAATCCTATGGAAAAAAAATTCAAGATGGGGAAATATACACATGCCAGATAGGGAAAAAAAAGCGGTGCTGCTCTTGTGGCAACGTGATCTCCCAAGGGAGAGCAGCCAGAGTTGTATGTAAAGAAATCTACCATGACTTGCAGAGGTATACAAGTACCCCACATATCTACTGAAATATGAAACTTGGTTAACTCAAAAGATTAACAACCACTAGATGATTTTTTTCCCTTTTAAACAGGCACCTGGATCAAAAACCATGCTACACCACTTTCACCAAGGGATGGTTATGACTAAACGTTCCCTCTGTCAGGTAAAAACACTTTTCAAGATTGTAGGTGTGTGATTCTAGTGTTGTACTGTCTCTGGACAGGAAAATATATATGTGGCACTCCACCACGAAATGAGTCGCTTAGCACATTACCCAATTTTGCGCTAGGAGCCTTTAAAGGCAGGTGGGGGTCAAGTTGTCAATTTTGAGATTTTGATTGATTATTAAACTAGATTTGTTTATTTACCTTATAATGAAATATCAAGGCATAATTTTTATTTCTTTTGCTTTTAAATGTGTTTTGAAAATACCAAAGCACTCATTCTGACAACCTGTTACTAAAATAAACTTGCCCGTTTCTCATTTTGTCCCATCCTGCAGTCTATCATTTCAATTTGTAATAATGCTGCACAGAATTGTCCGATTTTCAATCCGTTTTTTGTATTTGATAGCCACTTTATTGCACATTAATAACATGTCAATAACTTAAAATTGACCCCAGGTGCACTCCGTCTCATTCAGACCTGTGCACCCCCTTACTACTGATTTCAGTATTTTCATGGCAATTTTCAGTATTTTTCACCGAGTTTCAGTATTTCTGCGCGTTGTTCATGATACACTTTTTCAACATGAAGCATAAACGTCTTTTTTTTAATTTTGTTTTTGTATCTGTATTTGTTTGCTCATCCCCCTTCCAATTTCTTTCCATTGTACAAAAGCTCATAAGCTTTTTCTTTTATCAACTAGCAAATCTGGACAGGTCTGATGACTTCATAAGTGATGTAATATACAGAGTGTAGAATTGGGAGAAAAAAAAGAGGAAATTGAGCCGGGGTCCAGGGGCCGCTTAGGCCCCGGTGGGGTGCAGGGGCAAAGCCCTGTTGGGGGGCCCAGGGGGGCGAAGCCCCCGGCCGAAAACGATTTTTTCGCATTTTAAAGGCAGTTTGGGAGGCATCTCCAGGCACAATTTTGTGCAATGTGGAGGCATATGTGTGTGTGTGTGTGTGTGTGTGTGTGTGTGTGTGTGTGTGTGTGTGAGAGAGAGAGAGAGAGAGAGAGAGAGAGAGAGAGAGAGAGAGAGAGTGAGAGAGGAGAGAGAGAGAGAGAGAGAGAGGAGAGAGGAGAGAGAGAGAGAGAGAGAGAGAGAGAGAGAGAGGGAGGGAGAGTGAGAGAGAGAGAGAGGGAGAGTGAGAGAGAGAGAGAAAGAGAGAGAGAGAGAGAGAGGAGAGAGAGAGGAGAGAGAGAGAGATGAGAGAGAGAGAGAGAGAGACTCAGACTTCCATAAAGAACCACCAGAGTATGTCAAACTTGTTATAAACAGATCTATTCTGGGTAGCGGTAATATAAGTTTGTGAGTACCACTGTGATGGTTAATGGAAAACGTGGAGAGAGAGAGAGAGAGAGAGAGAGAGATGAGGAGAGAGAGAGAGATGATGGAGAGAGGATTGAGGGAGAGAGAGAGAGAGAGAGAGAGATCAATACACTCTCTGGTGAAGATTTAAGAAGATCCTATGCCTTTCTCATTTTATTTTTAATTGATTCGGAGTGGACTCACAATGACAGTTTGCATGGCCAGAAAACAAGTGCTGTGTATGTGTGTGCTCTGCTGCTGTCGAGCGGAGCGTGTTCGGTACGATATAACTTCAGTAGCGATGTTTTCATGTAACTTCAGAACAAGTCACTTTGCCGTTTTAACGATCAACTGATTTTCGAATAGATGCGGAAATTTTACTGTTCCATGATTTTCCAAGAATCAGCGCCTCTATAAATGAAGAGCCGTGGTTTGCTATGTTCCGACGCATTCCATTTTCCAATTTTCGACACCACTTGCGAATGAAAGTTCAACTTTTCACTAGCGAGTACCCTGATGGAGAGACGTAGCGCAGGTTTCAAACCTTACTCGGCACAACGAACACCCAATTTTGTGCTTATGCATCTATATCCGCAATGTACTCTTTTAGCCCATCTGCGCTGTTAGCGTCATTTTGCTTTTCACTCCGCGTCTTTCTTTGCTTATTAAGTGTATCAGTTTGGTCTGTTTTCTCCGCGAAAGTTTACACTTTCCGCCATTTTGTTTTGAAGATACTGTTGTGCGCATGCGTCGTCAGGGGAGATAAGTAACTGAACGCTAGTCGATTAGGGCTTAGCAACGACGTAACGCGAGATAAACGGCATCGCTGAACGATAGAAGACGACGTTTTCGATTTCGGATTTTTCGTTGACAAAAATCGGATTTGATTAATAAAATCGTATTTCCGTATTTTCCACTTTTTCGGAACAAATACGGAAAAATACGGAAGGTGCACAGGTCCTGCTCATTATGTGGTGGAGCATCACATATGCTAGTGACTGAAAAATACAATTCAGGGAAAAACACTTCAAACCTGTCAGCCTGTTTCATGCACTTTTTGGGTATTTTATTTCATGGCGAACAAATTTTATCTGGGTAACTTCTGAGCCGTGAAAAAAAGTTTATTTGGGGACATATGAAAAAGTATATTTAAGCGACTTTGAGGACATAAAAGTTTATTGGGGTGACTTTTGGGACACGAAAAAAGTTCATCTTGATGACTTTTGGGACAGCAAAAAGTTCATTTGGATGACTTTTGGGACATAAAAAGAAGTTCATCTTGATGACTTTTGGGACGCGAAAAACAAACTATTTGGATGACTTTGAGGCATGAAAAGTTCATTTGGGAGACTTTTGGGACACAAAAAAAGAAGAATTCATTTGGGCAACTTTGGGGACATAAGAAAAAAAGTCCATCTGAGTGACTTTTGAGACAGGACAGAGGTTGTTTACCTGTGCTGCTGAATTAGCAGCTAGATGTCTTCTGCCAGACACACTTCTCATTCAAATACTTGCATGCAGTGCATGCATTCACTAACAAACCCAACAATTTTGTACAACATCACTATCACATCTTGGCATCACCATCACATGTATACATGTCACACCAAAACACACTTGATACAACAGAATAGTGTAAAAGGGCTGATATGGCGACTGCAAAAACAATGTAAAATGCAGAATACCTCAGAGCACTGAAGTAAATGACTCTTGTAGTAAATTAGTAATCTCAGGTATTCAGACAACACAAATGAAAACTTGTCTACTCATTACCAATTAAAAAAAAAATTTTTTTTTTAAAGAGAACTATATAAAAAAAAAGACTTTTTTGTGAGGGGAAAAAACAGTCACAAACATATCTGAAATACTTTTCTACATCAATTATAGTAAATTTATACACTCATACATTATTTACATTGAACACAATTGATGATTATACATATTACACATTTTATAAACTGAGCAAATTTGTTTTCTAAACCATTCTCATGCATGTCTGTCAAAAACAACAACAAAAAACCCCATGAAAACAATGGGGAAAAAATGGCTTCCATGTGTTTTACCATTTTATATACAGTGAAATATGATCCTATTGGGTTATTTTATGCTCAAGTCCAGCTTTTCAATCAATAACAGTACAATGAAGACCAAACTACTAAATGATGACTTATGGGTGTATCATGAAATCATTTTAAAAAAACACACAAAAAAAGAATCAGGAAGCCCAGATCTTCATGTTCTGATCTTTCCTTTGTTAATATCTTTTTACCTTTCCAACAGAAACGAGAAGTTGGAAAAGAAAGAAAAAAAAAAGGGGGGGGGGGGGGGGGGGGGGGGGGGCAAAATTGATGAGGCAGCATGTCATGAATGTTGCAACTGTCGATCTCACATTCCCAACACAATATGTTACTCACATACTTAACTGCCTCTCTTCTCAAAACTGACCTACCCCTGTCCAGCCTCCAGTGCCATGTATCATTAGTCCTTGATATATTTTTCCCCACTGCTGAATTCTTTTAACTTCAGCCTGTCTTACTTACCTCTATGTTAATGCCTACTGATTCTACATCACTGACGTTGAAAAAACATGATCACTCATGAATTCACTACGTTTGACAGACCTGCCAACCATACACAAGGATGACCACATAACGTCAAAAAAAAAATTAAAAAATCCAAGACATCTTCAAACCTGACAACAGGAACCAGGCTACCTAAAACAAAGACCAGCCACCACCCTAGTGAGCACATTGACATCATGCGTTACTTGTGACCATGACTTCTCCCCTTATCCCTCAGGGATCACCATGGCACTATATTGAACTTTTCTGGTGATGGGACTTGCGTAAGTCAAACCTGGCTGAGCCCATTCCACTCCAAAATGTAGACTGCATGCTGTATATATATGTATAGTCTATGCCACAGATGGCCTCATCTTCTATAAAACCTGTACAGGCGGTTGTTAAAATGGGTTTTTTTTGTTGTTCCTTAGCTAAACCTCTGCGGTTCTGCGACCATTTTCTACCCACCATTAAGGTAGCCGCCGCATCCGACTTTAGGAATATGTCGAAAGAAGACACCTGTGAACATCCAGGGTTTTTTATTTTTATAACTTTATCTGTTCCTACAGGCATGAAATGGCCTACTCTTCAAAAAGGCAGAACAGGTTCTTCTCATGTGCGTAAGATGTTCTGCATGCTTTGACACATGGGGGCTTCAGTTTACAGTCTCATTCGACGGACTTTTGGGCAGCACAGTCAGTACTGATGTTGACTCCAGGGGAAAAAATTCCCTAAAACAGTGCCTCCATAGTGGCTTAATCATGGGCTATCAGATCACAAGTTCTAAACTCTCACCACTAGGGCATCCCCCGCCCCCCGGGTTTTTAATGTGAGAAAAACATTTTGTGTCTCATACATATGACTTGCTGGGGATTGGTGTTGGTAAAGGGAAAATACCCTACTTACCAGACACCCCAGAGGAGGCTTAAACCAGCATCAGCTCACCCACCCCCACATCAATATGACATATTTGCAAATTTACTCAGGATATGCTTCTCCTGTGAGCTTAGACTGCTAAATTCGGAAAAAGGAGCAAACAAACTCGTATCTGCATATTTACCAATACACACATGACAGCATACACAACAAGGAGACAATTCAGATTTCACACAATTCTTGTGCAAAAACAACAAAACATACCCTGGATCATCAAATCCATGGGGAGAATTCGACAAAATACAGGGAATGTATCAAAGACAGACTATAAAACATGAAAGAAATAACAAATGAGACAAAAACCAGGAGACAGACAGACAGAAAAGATATTTATGGCAAAGAACTCATATCAAACGTCCCACCATCTCTTATTGGGGAGTCACCAATGATTATCCGGTGCATATGACACAAGAGCAACTACAACTGGATGGCTGATAGTGTCTGCTTGCTTCCTCTCTTGAAGTCTACACCTTGAAGTCTGTCCACCATCTTTCTAGGCCGAGCACCGAACAGGGGCTCCTGACTGCGGGTCTGGTAGCCCACCTTGGCAGAAACAGTCATCCCTAACTCCCACCCACATCTATTCTTGTTCTTTTTCCTCTTCCCTGATGACTCCCCCGACCCTCTACTCTTACCAGGGGAGGTTTTGCTCCTGGCTGATTCCAACACGGACAACATCTGAAGGGCAGACAACAGTTTGCGCGCTGGAGGCGACGTTTCTTTCTGTGTCTGAAACGAAGGGTCCGTCTTAGCAGGCGAGCACTGCGACACTTGCAAGAGTTTGTGAGAGGAGTGGGTGAGATGAGAACTATGAAGTGGAGCAGGGCCTATACTCTCTGGTGAATCACTGTTCACTGAAATACTCGTCATGCATGAAGACATCACATTCCCTGACTGGAATGTGTTTTCAGCGTCGTTTTCACCTGACGATGACGTCTGAGGAGACGTCCAGTGGCAGTGTGCTGAGAAAGGCGTCGGAGTTTGGCTGAGGATGAATGGATTTGAACCCACAACAGTCTGGCCACAGGAGCCCGTGCTGTCATAGGCACGACCATCAACCCATGTCCGGCATTTTTCATCACCGTCAAACTTCAAATCCAACCCCTCCTCTTCCTCCACTTCAACTCTCAGCACTTTTCTTTGATGCTGGGCATCCTCTGTCTGGTCAGGGCTGCTTGAGGCAGAGTTACAGTCCACGATCCCATTCAAAATCTCTTTTCTAGGCACGGAAGTGCCTCTATGTTCCTCTTGTGACTGTCCTTTGTGGCCACCACTGCCATTGCACTGACCCCATTCTGTGCCATCAGGGCCACACCAGGCTTTGTCAAGTTTTTTCTCACAACTTTCATCTGTGTTTCCTGAATCTGACCGACTCTCTGATTTCCATTCCCATTGTGTCCGCTCAGGACTAGCACCTCTTCTGTCCAGCACTGTGGTCTGCTGCCTGCAGTGGACAGCAGGACTGTCCCCTGTGTGCTGGCCCATGCTGCGGGTTTTGGCAGTTTGCCTAGACACTGACGTGCACGTTTCTCTCGTCCCTCCCTGCAGGGTGACCTCCTTTCTATCCCTGGAGCTAGACACACACACAGACCTGCCAGAAGAGGAGACAGCCACATCCGCTTTTCTGCTGTCGCCGACAACAGAATGGTTCCTGGACCTAGGAGCAACCATTTTGGCATGGGTGGGATTTTCCAATCCTTTGAGCACAACCCCATTCTGCATGGAGTGGGTCCTACTGTCCTTCCTCACAGAGGAAGACCCTGTCCTGGTGCAGACGGTGGGTGACCCCTTGGGGCAGTCCTGCCCAGTTCCAGACACACTTGCTGAGGAGCTGAAGGAGAGAGGAGACTCACAGTGGGCGCCACAGCCACCACATTTCACAGCGGACACCCAGGACTGGGAAGAGCTGTGCGCGCTGAGAGACAGAGGCGACAGAGGAGACGGGGAGCCCGCCAGCGAGAGGGATGCAGGGGAGCTCAAGTCAGCAGGGGCAGAGCTTCCCAGGCTGCAGCTAGAGGCTGGGGAATGTGAACAGGGTCTGCTGGCGGCAGGGAGGGCCAGTCTCTGGGAGGGGCTCAGGGCTCTGTTCCGCACGGAACACAACGCGCAGCACACCCCTTTCCTGGAGTTCTCCTCATCTGAGGAAGACACCGTCATGACGGAGAAGCTGTCGTCTAGAGGACTGTTCTTGGTGCCTCGGGCCGACCCCATCACAGAGGGAATGTCAATCTTCAGTGGAGTCTTCATCTCGGCCCCTAACCACCCGTCTCTTGGGCTCTTGAAACCACCAGGACTGTCCACAATGCCAGCAGTTGAAGACGGGGTCTTCTCTACTGGAAGACTTTCCTGCACCTTGCTTCGACCAGAGCTCCCTCTGTTAGGAACCCGCCTTGTGGTCGCCCTGGAGGATTTGGAGAGACCATTGAACACATTCCGGTTGGGAGCCTTTTTGGTGCACTGTGGCTTAGAACCGCTGTCTTGGCGTTTGAGGGCCTGATCCACCCGGATGGCCAGAACGGTGAGATACTGGGATAAACCAGGATGGTCTCTCACCACCCTGGACCCAGTCCACATGCTGATTTCTTTCTCCGTCAACCGTGTCAAGGGCACCGACACTTTGTTCAGGGAAGGCTTCCACTTGCGGAGCGTCTTTGCCGACAAGCGCTTCACCACCACGCTGCTTTTCCGGATGCAGCGCAGCAGCTTCCTGCAGCGCCAGTTGAGGCCCGTCCTCATCTTCTCCATGAACTCAAACGTCTGGGCGCGCGTGAAGTTATACAGGTGGTAGTGGGTCTGCTGCCGCTGCCGTTTCCCCGTGCACTTCCAGGTCACGGGGTAACTTAACTGACGTGTGCGTAGCCGGTCCTGGTACTTGTCCTTGATGGGCGTGCGGCAGAACTGCTCGCAGTCCAGGACCACTGGGGTGTGGCCCTCCAGCGTCATGTGGCGCAGCACTCTCTGCCCCAGCCCGAGGTGACGTCGATGGAGAACAGCGACTTTTTGTGCAGTTTGGGCTCGTCTGTGTCGTCAGCGCCTGAGTCTGAACTCTCCTCGTCGCTGCCCGCCTCTCCCCCCTCTTTGCCCTTGTCCTCCTGTCGGTCCACAGACTGCCGCAGGTAGGACAGGCGGCGCCGGCTGGAGCTCCGTGACTCCCGCTCCCACCGCTGCTGCTGCTGCTGGCACCCCGTCCCGGCTGAGCAAAGAAATCAGCAGTTTGGGCGTGCGAGGGTGGGAGGGGAGATGGGCGTCTTGGGCTCTTCCAGGTCGATGGTCTCGCACTCGGTGTTGCGACGCCGCGCCTGTAGGATCTTCCTGGCTCTGTGCACAGGCACCATGTCCAAGGCGGCCACAAACTTGCTGAAAGACGGCTGGCTGGGTGTGGAGGAGGAGGAGGAGGAAGAGGCGGAGGACTGTGGCTGGGAGAGGGTGGCCCCGATACAGAGGTGTCATCTGAAGCGGTGGTGGGAGGCGTGGGGCTGGGGGAGTCTGAGGCTGGAGGGGTGGAGGGCACGGACATCACCAAGCTTCCTCCACTGCACTGCACCTGTCACACACGTCAGCTCAGGTTACATTCTGACATAACTACTGACACATTGTCTTTCTCCCTTAACTCCCTCAGGAGTCATTGGAAGCACTGCAATGAATTTTTTAGATAGCGTGTCTTGGATTAGCTGAAACCTGGCAGAGTCCTTCTCTCCAGGCTCCAGGATGTATGTTGGGTATGTTCAAGTCACCCATCCCACCAGCCAAGAAGGGAGGTGACTGGATGGTTTAGTATTCATCTGCCCAACAAGTAAACAGTGAGGTCCTGGGTTTGGTTTCCAGTCTTGCCCCATCTTCCCATTTTGACAGGAAAATCAAACTGAATGTTATATCTTTCAAAGGACTCTAAACCAGTCAGACCCCCTGTGTGCTTACAGACTTGTGCACATCATCAGAACCCACAACAGTTGAAAATCCGAAAAAGCAAGGAGGTAAGTACCTCCAGAATTTTCTGGCAAAATTGGTTGGTTCAATTCCCAACAGTATCCCAGAAGTTGGAATGTGACTATTAGTGGAGGGAGGGGGGGGGGAGGATGGTTAGACACTAAAAAAAATCTCATCACTGGTGAACTTCAGCATCTAGCCAAGCAAAGAACAAAAAATTAAAAAACACCACTGGTTACAGCTGGCCCACTCTTTTATGAAAGGTGAATGGGGTATTAACCAGGCATGCGATTATGATCCAAAAAAAAAAAAAAATTTCAACAAACAAAACAAAACAAAAAAAAAAGGAAAAAACAGGAAAAAAGCACAAAAACTCACCTGATGTTTGTGCAGGGTTTCTGGGGCAGAAAACTCTTTGTTGCAATGATAGCACAGGTGAATGTCCAGGTAGGGAACGCCATCTGCACAGCAACACTGCATGGTATCATTTCATTCATCTATCACAACAACTTTTTCCTACTGTACTGTGTTGAATTCTATTATATTGTATACTACTTTCAGTCTCAGCAGATTTGTCTGCATGAAATTCAGCTCCTCTCCTTGAGGAGAGCTCATCGCCACAAGAGCAGCGCTACCTATAATTTTTCTTCTTCTTAAATTTGCCTTTCTGCATGTCTATTTGTTTCCCTATGAGAGTGGCTTTTTACAATAGACTTTTGCTAGTGTCAAAGCTCTAGTTACAATTGGTTCTTTTATGTACGCTTTTTTGAGTGGTGTGTTACTGCTGGGAGACCAACCTAGAATATCAACTTCAGTATTGTCGTCACCTGTTGTACAAAGCAATCTCAGGCCTTAAACCGTACTCCTTTTTTTTTAAGTAGCAAAATGAAATTACGCCAGGACAAAAATTTTCAGTAATACAGTTTCAATATAAAACCTATTCACTTCAAAAAACAGCTAGGGTTTTACTCTTAAGTGCAAACATACACCCATAATTCACTCATACACTTACATCTGTAACTTGTATCCATTCATGCATGCATGCAAAAAACACATATTCAAACATATATAAATGCTCATATGTATGCACAATCTGATAATCTGTCATTTTTCTTACCTTTCAGTTTTCGTTTTGTAGCAGATATCCCACAGTTCTGAAACATCAAATGAAGAAGCATGGTACTACAATAAATTCCATGAGTATGTTACTTCAGTACACCTTCAGTAACTAAAACCACTTTTCTTCCTCTACAGCCAAGCAGATGTCCACATTATGCTGGTGTGTGTGTGTGTGTGTGTGTGTGTTTGAGGGGGGAAGGGGAGAGGAGTCCTAACCATAAGACAAGACGACAGAGAGTAATTCTAGGACAACAGGATCCAAAAGATACATTCATCAGTGATGCACCCTAAAAATCTGAGAAAGTCTGATATTTACACCGTATCTGAAAAAAGATTAAGAGTTAAAGTCAAATCTGCAGTCATTTCTTCTTCAATGTCGAACGCTCAGACAGCAACTATTGTTATCTATCATGAGCAGAAATGCATTGTACTCCCATTAAGAGCCTGACTAGTCAGGCCCAGCAATCCGACTTTAGCATGGGAGAGAAAATCTTTTCAGTGTTTTTAGAAAAAAAAGGCAAGAGAATGGACCAAGAAGGCAGAAAACAGACGAGGAGGTGACAAGAAGAAAAGGAACAAGGCAGAAGCATAGAGAGGGAAAGAAGAGAGAATTGCTAGTACAGAAATTCCAGAAAGTGGGGATGCTGCTTATACTGACAGGCCCCCCACATTCCAATGAGGAAATCTGCAGTCATTTTACACAGAATTCAAATGACCAATTCAGTGTTGATTCTAGGATTTCAGGAATGGAAACCGGAGGTCCTTATAAAATGAAAAATGGCCACATCTTCAATAAACTCCATACATCATCGTCCCCCTTCTCTGCCTATAAATAATCAAAAGGCCCTTTTGTTGTATATATATAAAACATAAAATAATGAAACATGTAATAAACATACAGCTGTATCCCATGTGCTCTTCCTCTACTGAAGGTATCATTTAATCCACTTTTAGTTGTAACTGAAATTAAAATTATCAACAATCTTGGCATAGCGGACCTCTGCTACTGAATCTCGAATTAAACTCTTTCCCAGAACTAGGTAGGTGTCAGCAGAGAGGTCTGGACCTCCTAACTAATGAAGAATGAAGCACTTAGTTGACAGATAGCTGTAAATAGAACTGATGGCCAAAGCAATGTCAAAATGGGCACGAATGTCCCCATTTTGTGTGAAGTCTCAACTTCCTTGCACAAGTGGTATATTCAGGTTTTACTGCAGAATCAATGCACCAGGACACCATTCAGACCTTAGGATAGATAATTTAGATCTCTGAAAAACATTTCCTTCTCATCATCAAAGTAGCCCAAACAGGCAGAGCACAAGTCTACAGGGGAGCCCTACCCACCTTGACTGGCTGGACACAGGAGCGGCTGGGGGGGTGGCTGTTGAGCCAGTCCAGCACCCGGGGCTGGGGAGGTATCCTGGGCTGGTCAGGGTTCAGCTGCACAGAGTGCTGGGTCAGGTAACTGTAGCACTGTGTCACCAGCCCACGCAGACAGGCAGTGTTGGCACTCTGAAAACCACACATCATTTTTTTGTTTTGTTTGTTTGTTCCTCGGCTGGAGCCACAAGATTCGCCAAAGGTGAAGTTTTACATATGGAACCATTTTTGCCCACCATGAAGGTAGCTGCATTCTGACTTCAGGGATCACCAAAAATTAAATCATAAAAAAAACAGCTAAACCAACTTTCATAAAAATTATGATCATTTCAATTTACCATCCTTACTCTTTTCTTCCCCAAAATATATGCTGGCAATGCACACAAAAAAAAGTCTTATGACAACACATCTTCTTGGTCTATGAAGGTTCAGACAGCAATTATCATTGTCATATGAGCAAAAATGTGTTGCACTGCCATTCAGCACCTGACACGTCAGGCCCAGTGCATCCAACTTCGGTGTGGGAGAGAATTGTTATACTGTTAAGTCTTTCTGTAAAAAAGGCAGGAGAATGGACAGAGAAGGCAGAAAATAGAGAAGAGGGTGACAGGAAGAAAAGGAACAAGGCAGACGCAAAGAGGGATATAAGAGAGGGAATTCCTAACACAGATTTTCCAGAAGGTGGGGGATGTTTTTTAAACTGACAAGCCCCCGGCATCTCCACATGGGAACAACAGCTCTATAAGGTTGAGGACAGAAGGAAAAGAGGCAGACCACCTACATCACTGATGTCAGTGGTCTGCGATGGCACCAGACGAGACATTTATAAAGAATGATGGCCAATATGTTGAGTTCCGACCGCCAATACTGGCAATTGAGACAGGTGACTTTTAGAATTTTTTCTTCTACAATCAAAAAAACATATATGCAAATCTTGAATTCCATAATCACATATACACGCACAAATGAACACTACTTCTGTTCATCTTGGTCTTGTTAGTGGGGTTTTGTTTGGTTTGGTGGGTTTGGGGTTTGTTTTTTTCCTTGACTGGAACTCCAATGGTGAAACTTTGCGTATGGGACCATTTGCCCACCATGAAGGTAGCAGATTCTCCTAACCACCATACAAGTAACTGCATACCAACTTCAGGGATGATGTTTAAAAATGATACCAGTGTGCATGCCTCATCCACTCCTACCATCATCTAATGGTTATAAACTAATCCATGAGGAATCAGATGCATTTCACGGCACAATTCCCCTAGCTTTAGAAATCAGCTCAGTCAAATGTTACACTCCACATTGTAAAACAAAACACCAGAAGAAAAAAATTTATACACTGAAGAGCAGAATTTGATACCTTTTCAGAACACACAAAAACAAAACCCAAAAAACTTTTACAAAGGGAAAGAACTGCACATACAAAAAAATAGCTCATTCTATGATTAGTAGCTTCCCTTGGACTGACCACTTCCTGTTACATGACCTCCCTCCTCCCCCCCCCCCCCCCCCCCCCCCCAAAAAAACAAAAAACAAAACCAGGTCACCACTGAAGCTAAGCACATTGCTTATGGTGGAAAGGGTAAAGCAACTGCAGAAACAGCAAGAAGCGCAGGTTAAAACCCCATTTGAGCTAGAACTTTTTTTTTTTCCTCCACAAGGCCTTGAGAGGTAAACCATGGTCCTGTGTGCAACATGCATTCGACACACAAAAAAGAATCCACAGCAAAGAGTTGTCCCTGTCAAATTACGGGACAAAAAAGCCACTCCCTCAGGGCAACAAATACACATGAAGACATAATCCTTTCTTTTAAAGAAATTATGGGTGGCACCACTTTTGTGGCGACATGCCCTCCCCAGGGAGAGCACCTTGAATTTCAAGCAGAGAAATCTGCCATGACTGAAAGAACAGTGCTAACTGAAGGATTTTGGGGGATTCCTTGGCTAGAGCTCCAAGGTTAACCAATGGTGGAATTTTACGTACACCACTATTTTTGTCCACCATTCAGGAAGCCATATTCCAACTTTGGGGAAACAAGAACAGTTGAAAGATTTGCTTGAAAAAAAGGCTGGGGAATGGATTGGGAAGGCAGAAGATAAACAAGACAGATGATAGAATGGTAAGAAAAAAGACAGAAACAAAGAGAGCACTTGACAGAAAAGAAAATTTCTAGCACATAATCTACTAAAGGTGGAGATGCTATTTATACTGAAAGAGAATCCCCCAGCCATCCCTCCCACAGCAGACTGTGTGTGTGTGTGTGTGTGTGTGTGTGTGTGTGTGTGTGTGTGTGTGTGTGTGTGTGTGTGTGGTGTGGGGTGTGCATGCGTGGTGCCTGTGCGTGTGTGTGTTGTAATGTGTGTTTGTGAATCAGAAAACTGGCAGCACACAGACCCCCCCCCCTTTCCTGATAACCAGAACATGTCTTTTGTTTCATTCCTTTGTTTTCCAACATCTGTATCCATTGTTGTTTCAATCAGTCAACAAATTTTCAGCATACAGATCTCCAATACAAGAAAAGCAGCTATGAATGATTCTCTCTATAATCTTATGCGAACAAAACGCTGTGAAAGTGAAATTCAGTCTTCATAATTCATTGTTCTAGCTGACTGTAAAATCTGACCAAATAATGTGAAGTGTAAAGGCAACAAATCAACAGGCCGACATGACAACTGTGACATCTTTATGACATTGTGCACAGAAAAGACTGCCATACCTTGACAGCAGCGCTGATGCAGTGCGGTGTCCAGGGAATCGTGGAGTGTGGCCACCAGTCTGGCTTTCGGCTCATCTCTCCTTGCTGCAGTATGGCCACCAACTCTGGCAGCACCGTCCTCAACTCTGACTGAAATCCATCAGACACTGGACATATTTACCTGTTAGCATATTACTGAAAAAAACATATCACACTGGACATTTACCTATTAGTTATAGCTGAAAAACCATATATCACTGGCATGCCTACCCCCACATTTCACTTTCTGGGACAAAGCTACTGAAAATCAGAGACATTGACCAATTAGAAAACACTCAACCACACAAAAACACATGGAACAACTCATATCAGAACATGTTTTCTTTCCTCTGACCCTATTCACATGCTTTTCTGCTTAACCCTCTTGAATTTGGATTCTCTGAACACAAACTGCCCTAGATTTTGCATTCAATCACAAAATCAGGTCAGGCACACATGCTCGCTCACCTTTTCTTCCTTCTAAGTACATACCAGCAGCTATAATTACTTCCAGACTTTCAGCAGGAGTTTCTACCTCTAGCCTGATAGAGCTTTGGCATGTGGTAGCAATTAGTGATTGTCACAGCATGATGGAAATCTGTGTGTAAATCCCCAGAAAATCCCGGTTCATGATTCAGGGGGGGCAATTATTCAATCCCGGCAAATCCCGGTTCGGGACTAAGAGGGTTAAGGCCATGTTTTCAGATCATGGTAAAACATTCCAATGTGCATATATGTGCATAAGCCTTATGACTGCAAAACCAGAGATCTTCATTCATCTGCCTCAGCTATGGCACACACACATACAGATTATACATAACAATGTACTCCCTACAACTTGGCCCAAATGAAACTTGCCAAAACCCATGACGGTTGAAAATCAGGAAGACCAGGTAGGTACCTCGACTGTCCTGGCAAAACTGGTAAACAGGTTCAATTCTCATCTGTATCCCTTAAGTCAGAGTGCAGCTACCTTCATAGTAGGGCGGGGGGGGGGGAGGGCACATACAAAAAAATCTCTCTACTGGTGAACCTCAGAGCTTTAGCCTAGGAACAAAAAACACAACAACAAAAAAGTCAATCTAAAAAAGATTTTTCTGTCTGTCTGTCTCCCTCTCTTTCTTTCTGTGTTAACAAAACCGTTAATATGTTTTGCATTTGGTATAGCTATTATATAACCAAAAAAATGAATTAAAATTTTTGGGAAAAAACCCCAAAACATTGAAACATGCATTTTTGAAGCAATGCAATTAACAGCTGACTAAAAAAAAAAATTTTTTTTTTAAAAAAAGAAAAGAGAAAAGATTACTCTCGATTTAGAGAGAAAAACGAAGACAGAAACAAAACAGAATAAGAATTCCTATGAATTTTTTTTTTTTTTAAATGACAAAACCAAACCAAAAAGCCCCGGACTCACCTCTGACATGGCAGCAATGCGCAGTGGAGAGAGTGAGGTAATGGCCAGGGGAACAGAGAGGGGGCCTGGCTTATCTCCTGATAGTAATGATCCCTGCTTCTCTAGTTTCTGCAATCACATGTCAACAACTCACTGTCAACTCCAGCACTGGTACTGAGTGGTAGCAGCATCCTTTTTCTCTTTTCTTCATGTTATGTAACACAAAATATCCAGAGACAATCATCACCAAAAAAAGTTTTTCTCTGCCACACAAACTTTGTGAACCAGATTCCTGCTAGTATATATCACTAAAACATTCTAAATTTTACCATGATGCATCGATTTCTTCAAATTCTTACAGTAATACATGACAACTACCTCAAATATTTTTGTCTATTACACCATTATTCTGTGGCGTTAAGCGACTGAGAGTCATAGACTCCCCCCCCTGGATAGGACGCCAGTCTATTGCAGGATTAACCCCCAACACAAGGTTGGCCCCTTTTACACCTGGGTGGGGCGAGAAAATAGCTGTAAAGTGCCTTTTCCACAGAAACCGGGTTAAGCACCGGCCTGATGAGTATTAGGCTCGGGACAGACTTTAACTTAACACCATTATTGATGTCAATAAGAAACAAAAATACAACTGTTCTCTCTTTCTCTCTCTGCATTCCTTAACCGGCCAGGGTGCGTAGTGCCTTGTCTTCTGTGCTTGTGACTTTGCAGGTCTGCCTAACAGTCTCAGCCAACTCATTCTAACTCCAGAGCAGCTGATTTCTTTGTACAGGTTGCATGCTGGGTATGTTTGTGTTTCCATAGCCAACCTAATCGGCTAAAGTTGGCAATAGTGACATGAATTACAGGATCCTGAATGTGCATAACTGATCTCCTGCATGTATACATGAAGAGCATAAACGCACTGGCAAAAGGCCCTCCGATGAGACAACAAACAAATGCCCCTTGTGTGAACACATGCTAATGCATAATATCTTGTGCATATGTTAAAACCCGTTTTGCCTTTTGAAAGAGCAGGCCATACTGTCTTTATCGTCAAACACTCAGGCAGTAACTATTGATGTCTAGTCATAACGACATAAGTGAAAATGCATTATGTACACTGCTGTTTATTGCCTGACAAGTCAGGCCTAGCACACCTGACTTTACCATGGGAGAAAATAGTTATCTTTCAAGTCTTTCTGGAAAAAAGGCAGAAGAATGGACCACAAAGGAGGTCACAGGAAAAAAAGGAACATGGCAGAAACAAGGAGAGGGATCATTCATAACTTTAGATAAAATGCCTAGCAACAGAATTTCCAGATGATGGGATTGATATTTATATTGAAAGACACCCCCCACCCCCAGGGAAATTTGTGCAAGTAAGGAAAATAATGTAAAAAAACACAAGCACAGTGGTGTTGTGTTTACAGTTTAGACATCATTCTCAAAGGCAGACTGCAGCAACCTTAATAGCGAGCAAAAATGGTTGCATTTACACAAAAATCTCACCAATAGTAAACCTCAGAGCTCTTGTGGAGGAACAAAAGAAAATGACACAAAACACACTCAACAAACAAACAAACAACAACAACAAATACCTCTTCATAAAAAAAAACATTTCAAAGTCATGTCCTTTCTTGTCAAGTAACTGTTAGCCCTCAACCACTTCACTGCCTGCAGCATCCATGTCCATCACAAGGTCACTTTTGGTACCAATTCTATAGATGCCTATATATAATCATTTACAGTACATTACTTACTAACTTAGCAACATGAAATTCATATTTTAAACTACAAGTACAATGACTAAATTCTCTGGATACACAGGTTCAGCCTCTCAGAGAGATGTCTCATTACACTCAGTTCCCAGGTCTACAAAGTCAAAAGCTTTAGTTCTGTTGGCTTCCTTCTTTCTGAGTATGACATCCCCTGTCAATCTGGTCTCCACTAAGCACTACAGAGGTTCAACCAACAGTTGCCAAATTGTACTAATTCTGTGGACACCCCTTGTGTATTTGTGGACAGAGCCAGTCCACTAACCATTTGATCAACATGATAAATGATGTTTCATTGTTTCTTTTAATACAGCTGCAAGTGTAATCAATAACTAAAGCCAGTAAAGGTCAACTTAAAATCTCATGAGAAACATTGGTTTGGGAGGGAGGTGGGTAATGGTGGTATTCACAAATCAACCCCCTTTTGTTTCTTTTTTTTTTTTTTTTTTTTGGTAATAATCTCCAGTTCCAAGTTATTTTAGTGCAAACTTGAAAAATTCAAATTAGTCTTTCTACAACATGTACCATTCAAACAGATGCTTTATCTGTTATGACTGGTATTCACAGGAGGGAAAGTGTTGGCAAATCATTTTGCTCTGTTGTACATTAAATTAATATAATATATAAAAAAATTTAAAACAGCAGATCTCTGTGGCCAAGCCAAGCAATGATTTGACTAAGAAATAAACATGGACCACATGCATGATGTAATAAATTTTAAATAAGGAATGATTCTTGGATACATTGTATTACAAATAATTGAGATGTTCAAATTCACTTTCCCAATGTGAAAGAACTTTTCTACTGGTTATGAACATATGTCGCTCCACTTTGGGCCGAAACTGAAACATACTCGTAGTGATATAATCTGAATCAACTTGAAGGTAATTAAAAAGCATTATCATCATCCAAGATGGCTGCAACCCTTCATGATCAGTAAATTTTGGTCATTGTTTTTTTTTTTTTTTTGGGGGGGGGGGGGGGTGTAAGAGAGACAAGAGTTACAAGCTATAAATAAACAGTTGATAAAAAATACATTGATCACAGAAAAATACAATACAGTATCTGAACATCAGCACACACACACACATTTCATAACATTATAAAGTGCTGAAACATCAGCAATCAGTATACCTAAGCCAGTCATAAACTCACTGCAAGAAATATCACAACTTAAAAGAAATAATTTTGCTTTAAATACTTCTTCAATAGTTGTTTAATCAGAAAACAGAATGCTTTGCAGTTTGATGCGATGATCGAAACAAAAAGAAAGGTAATTTGGGAGGGTCAAAATTAGCTGACTTGTAGAGTTCTATTTGCATACTGAGCAGAACATCAAGATGGTTCATCTGATATACTAATCACTGCAAAAAAGACCGGTTCTTGATCTTTATTCTGGATAAAATAGTATTGTAGTTCATAACTTCATGTAATATACTACTGTAGTTAATAACGTCATGTAATACATCTCTTACACTGCAGCTTAGCACAGAAAGACTTGACATTTTGCAAACTTGCCCGTTTTCTTTGCTGGAATCATGAGTGAAAGTAAAAATGCTTCTTTATAAGCGTAAAGAATATGATCTGCATACAATTTAGTACCATAACATCTTGTGCAACTTTAAAACAAATGATTTTGATTTAAACACTTTTTTTTTAAAGTTCCCTATTATAAAAACCAAATGCTTTGTAGTTTGATGTGATGATGGAAACAAAAAAGTAAATTTCTTGGTCACATGTCAATTTTTGCCGAATACACAATGTCAGCAAGAATGTATATTATATATCACTTGTCAGCATGTGTATACATGTGTGTGTGTGTGTGTGTGTGTGTGTGTGTGTGGTGTGTGTGTGTGTGTGTGTGTGTGTGTGGCGCGCGCATTGTGAGTGTGTGCATTGTGAGTGCGCACGCACTTATTGTCTGCAGTATGTTCTCTTGCAATTCAGTGAGAGCCCCAAGAACATTTTTCACTGAAATACTAAATAAGCAACCTGACCCGATTTAAAAAAAATGCTAGTTTCACCATAAAGAGTGATACATCAGAGTCAAAATTTGACTCAAATTTAAAATATGTATACATGTATACTGTACAAATTGGTCTCACCAAAGAAAGTATGAATAAAATACTGGTTCGAAACATCATGCCAGCATGTGTTCAACTCCAAACCATGAACATAGTATAACAGTAGACTGATGCAAGTGATGGCCAAGATCAATTACATAATGTTTTAAAATGGTAATCAGGTAACAAAGTAATACAATTTTCTGCAGAGCATTAAAATCAAAACTGATTACAGAAAAATTTGCCCCCCCCCCCCCCCCCCCAAAAAAAAAATCAATTAAGAAATTATGTGACTGACATTTTGTGTGTGTGTGTGTGTGTGTGTGTGTGTGTGTGTGTGTGTGTGTGTGTGTGTGTGTGTGTGTGTGGTGTGGTTGGTTGGTTGAGAGGTTGGGGGGGGGGGGGGGGAGGGGGGATGATTACAGAGATAAGGTGAAGGGGACAGCACTCTTAAACATGTTGAAAAAAACCAGAAAGATCTTAGGACCCTTGAGACCCCAAGATCATGGCTCTAGGAGTCTACAGCATACTTTTTAAAAATTTTAACTATTAATAAATTTACTATAAATGATGCTACACAAAATGCAAGACTTGAAAGTTGTAAAATGGCCATTTAAAATTAAACAGCTTTTCACTATTTCAGTTCTTACAAACCCTTCAAAGAAAGAAACCAATGATTATCATCAGGCGACGATTTTTTAAAATAATGAATTCTAAACTGGCTTCCACATCACTCAAAACAGAACTGCATAGTGCACCAAGTAGCAACTGGATACTCCACGCACAGGTGCTAGCATACAGTTCTGGGAGTTCCGGATCAGCAACTCCTCTACGTACTCCCCTGCCGATGACGAAGAACATCCTGTAGAACTATCCCATCCCCGGAACAGAAAATTGGCCTACAGTGACACCGATTTATGAAAGGGTCTTATGTTGACATACAGGACCCCTCCCATGTTTCCAATAAACAATGTCATTCGTCATCCCTTTGCCTCTGGTCCTGTCTTCATGTCCTGAGCAAGCAAGAGCCATCACCCATCTTGCGTCCTCCGCAAGAGGGTTCTACTTTTCTTTTTAAGCGCCACAATTTCTAATAATCTAGTAAACAAGCTCGATACTTGCAATACGTTGCCTACACTGTTAAAAATCATCGTTGTCTGGCGGTTCTACACAGGTTTTCCATAATTAGGAACCACTTTCCGCCGCAAGAACTTCACAATTTGGCCATCGCCAGAGGCAGGACTGCCGGAACCTGAGGACACCTGGCTGGAAACGTGCGAGCATCCAGGCTATCACCACACAATAATTCCCGCAAATTAAACAAAATTATCCACATACACTTACCATATTTGCACAAAAGCGCAAACACGCTCATCAAGAAACAGCACAACTCGACAAGATTTCACTACACACATTTCCCAGTCAGTCCATGGTTATGCATGGCTTCTGGATGCCAGAGCAATATGGCCGCTGCGCTGACCTCAACATCCGGGTTTTGAAAACTTATGAACTTAGTTCGAAAAGACTAACATTACTGGGAAGTTACTGAAGTAAGTTTTAATCTCGCTGAACAAAATTTGCGATTAGAGATTTGTTTTAAACATGATCTTGGTCTTCATTCAATTCAACCGTAATGCATAGAGTAGTGAGCTACTTTTTCCTTACCATTTCGGCGCGAGGCATGGTATATTTGGCGCGCGCTGCGGCCGTTGCGGCCAATGAACATAAGTGCGCATTGAACTTCTTTGCATAAAGTCAGTACTCAATACCCTACAGGTTTTGGTGGAGGGGGGGGGGGGGGGGGGGGGGGCTGATGTAATTCATTTTGCTTCTCTCAGTCTTGCATTTTGTTTATCAATTCATGACACCAACACAACAATCTAAATCACACCAGTAGGTCATAGTTTATGGGTCTTAATTGTACAGCCTACTACTTTACCGCCACATTACCATGCAACTCTTTTGCTATGGATCACGGCAAAACTAATAGCACAAATGCTTACTGGGATGCAACAAGATAGAGATAAGTGAGAACAGTGAATTGAAAATGACCCTTTTTTATCATTAACAACTCGATTCGGCAAAACTAATTCATTGACTGCAAAAACAAAAGCACCAGTTAACAGCAGTCAAGATTGATACAGGCTATAGCTAGCAGCAGCCCACATTCAGGCTTTTCAGGTATCCTCTTCTTCTTACTTCACCTTCACATATCCCGTAGTCTAGTAGGCCTAGACCGTTGGGGCACCATGGAAAATTTTGCAACCAGCTTCCTCCACTCCTTGCAGTACCTAGCTTTCCGTAGTATGTCGTTCCACTCTTCTGTTGACTACTAAACTTTAAAAACCAAAGTTAGTCCCATGTGTGTACGCAGACATAGCCTCTCATGCTCGCATTTCAATTCAAAACCCATCCATTACGTGTGTCTTTCCATAGGAGTCAGACAACTCATGGCTGGTGGTATGGATGACACGAACATACCACACTACTTGCAACCTGTCTGCTATAAATGATCTAAATGAAGACTTTAGGAGCATGTAAAGAGGGAGGAGTGGCCCATGCAGTCGGCCTACATATTCCAGCTGCACTGACTGGAACATGCTCAAAGACTGTTGGTTACCTGACGGTTGTGGCTCAGTCAGTACTATGGGTATGGTAGCGCTAAAACATGCATTTTCTAAAAAAACCCATTTTGTTTGTTAACTAATACTATGTTTACAGCAAGCTGTGGTTTGAAGGTAGATCATGCCTAGGCCTAATGCTTTCCAAGTGTTTTTAATTACAAAAAGAAGAACAGGTCAAGCTGAAAAAAGAATGTGTGTATTGTAATGATCAAAGGAACTTGCAAAGACAATACTGTAAGGCACTGTCCACGGAGGAAGAAAAAGAGGCAGACCAAGGAAGAGATGGGACGACAACATCAGCGAATGGACAGGCCTAGAACTCAACAAAACCATGAGAAAGGCAGAACACAGAGAGGGAGGGAGCTGGTTGTCAAGTCTTCGGGGGGTGCCCCCACGGTCGCCAGACTACGGGATAGATAGATAGATAGATAGATAGATGGATAGATAGATAGATAGATAGATAGATAGATAGATAGATAGATATAGATAGATAGATAGATAGATAGTATCGTGTTCCATTCAACGTTTCAAACTGGTGATAAGGACGCTATAGCCGAGTAATAAAAACCGTTCAAAATCAATCCCACGAGTCCATGAAATCGTGGGTTCAAATCTCAGTGGTGTCTGGTGAATTAAGGGTGGGCATTTTCACAATCTCCCACGTCAACTTCAAGTGCAGACCTGCCAGTGCCTCAAATCCTGTGTTTATACACATACAGAAGACCAAACATGCACGTTAAAGATCCCGTAATTCATGTCAGTGTTCGGTGAGCTATGGGAACACGAACATACCCAGCATAAAACTCCGAAGATGAAAAGCAGCTACCTTCATGGTGGGCAAAAACAGTCGCATACGCAAAATCTCACCACTGGTAAACCTCCAAAGGCAAAAAATGGAACATCATTTTCCAGTTATTTTTCTTTCCGTACATTTACTTTGCTGGCAGTTAAGTATTCAAGTCTGGAACATAATATTACTTCCAGGACATTCTTCCAGATTATTAATCTTTTGAAGTTTGGAACAGTGTTAGTTCCAGAACCCTTTTCAATTGGTTCTCAATATGTAATGCGATTTCGCCGTGACAGTGAGGCTACAGGGATGAGCTACAACACACGTAGCCGGGATGGTTTTTGAAGATCGAGGTGGGAAATCTCTCTCTCTCTCTCTCTCTCTCTCTCTCTCTCTCTCTCTCTCTCTCTCTCTCTCTCTCTCTCTCCCTTGGAGTAGCTTCCCCTGCTTGGTAACCTGCTCGATGTTTTACTCCACAGCTATCGAAGAAAATCGCAATTAATCTTGCCTATGTGAACCCATCATGCCTGATGAAGGACTGCTATCAACTCTTCAGAGTCTATTGAATTCTGTTGTGTTTTAGTTCAGTGAAATCCTTCAAGATAGACAGTAAAGGTAATCAAACTGTTGTTGTTCTCTGTCTGTCAGCCAACACTTCCATGCAAACAACAGTACCAGAAGATAGCACAGTGATTCACAGACGTAAGTGTCCTTCATAGGTAAGAAGAAGCCCATAGGACTGAGACATACAGAACAGGACCTGAGATGAAAGCAAGTGACCCATCCCCTTCAGGTCTATTTTTGCCAACCCTACCCAGTTTACATTATAATGCTGACCAACAGGTAGAGGAACCTGTTATTGATTTATAATTTCTCACACATTCCCAGCACCTCGTCAGCACCTGTATCTTCAAATGACATTACATTTGATAAACAGCAAATCAATATTATTATGTCACTAAGGGAATACAGACACTCAAGACAATGAACATGCCTTACAAGTTTGAACGAAATGAGGAGAATGAAGAAGAAGAACCCAATGTGACTGTTGCAGAGTGTGTGGTTAGTGATGGTGATAATGTATAGAGTCTAATAATGAGGCAAATATAGATCACAGGGAATTAATGCAACATCTGGAGAAGCTCTATGACAACCCTTGCAAGAAATTAGAGGATTGTTGTAACACACTGAAAGGGTTGTCAGTCATCAGTAAAACTGCCAAAGAAGAAAATCTCAATACAGATGTTTCGTACAGGTCTGCCACTTAGTTTGCATGATACTTTTCCAGTCATAATTTGACAGTGTGATATACACCCAGTTTACTGCATGATGTGGTATCCACGTTATGGCGGTATTTCAACTGTGCATCTGAAATGTTTTGGACTTTTGTATTGTGCATAGTCCCCTCCAAACTGTCCCACGTAAAAGGGCTGTAAAGTCCCATTAAACTCTCTGTCTCTCTCTGTGTCTGTCTCTCTGTCTGTCTGTCTGTCTGTCTCTCACACACACACACACACACACACACACACAACACACACACACACACACACACACACACACACACATTACTTGCAAAGCTTTTAATCATACACTTTTGAAATACCTTTGTGTCTTTTTTCTTGTTTCGGTTGAATTTTGCTGACATGTGTGCATTTTTCGGGATGGTGGCCGTGGTGGTGGGTATAGAGGTGGTGGTGGTAGTGAGTGATGGTGGTGGTTGGGATGGCTTTTTGTTGTGTTTTTGCTGTTGTTGGTGGTGGTGGTGGCTTTGTTGTTTTTTGTGGTTTGTTTTGTTTTTTGGTTGGTTGGTTTGTTTGTTGTTGTTGTTGTTGTTTTGGTTGGGGTTTTTTTTGGGGGGAGGGGGTAGTGTGGTCAGTGCACTTACTTCTCTGAGAGGCCCACTGTAGCCATGGGCAGGGTAGAGAAGATAGCCAGCCAAGGAATTCCCCTCACCCTGCTCCCCAGTCAGCTCAACCTTGACCCTCAAAAGCCAGCTGTCCTCTTCCTCCTCGTCAAGGTCGTGCAGACGAACTTTTCGCTCCAGGTCGTCCAAAATCGTGTCAGCGTCTAAGATTGGAAACTTCTGGCAAGCCATCTTCGTTTTTGCGTTCCTCAGAGGAACAGCTCAGTCTTTACAATGAAGACAGACGTAGGTTGCAGGTCTTCTGAGTCTCTGGGGAGCTTCTTGGCCGCTGGAGTGGGGTCAGGCTAGGTCTTCTACCGGTTTGTCGGAAGGCATGTTGAGAACCTGTGTTTTCCTGTTCACAGTGACAGTAATAACAAGGTTATGACGAGCGTTACACGTGTCACTCGCTTGAAGCTTTGTTATCTGTTTACGTTGTCATATTTTTGTCTGGGTGGGTTTTTTTAATCGCCAGTTCATACTGACAGTTGCGACTTTCCGTGACCCCAATCGTTTAAAGAATCTCCCTTATATCAGCTTTTGCACAGTCTTTATTTATTCGTTTATTTGAGACTTTATTTGTCTAATTCTTTAATTATGTTATTTTTGCCTCAGTGAATTCTGAAACAGGTAAGATCTGACGTTTTCGAAGTTGTGCGTCTTCCTGTTGGATCCATTACGTTGCTGTCAGGAAAAAAAATCGTCAAATGGGTCATGTCTTTCAAGAATTTGTGGCAACAACACACACACACACACACACACACACACACACACACACACACACACACACACAAGGTTTCTTCAGGATATTAGCTTCTAAATATATACTAACAGATACAGGTGAAAATACCAAAACCTGACAATGAATACATACCCTGGTCTCTCAGAAAATACACATCACGAATCTGTAACTAGCATCCAAATCTGCAGCCTCCTAACAAAACACAGTTGGCTCAAAGAAACCTTTCACAATTTCATATCACAGAATCCACGAAGGCCTATATATAAATGTGGTGTGTGTGTGTGTGTGTGTGTGTGTGTGTGTGTGTGTGTGTGTGTGTGTGTGTGTGTGTGTGTGTGTGTGTGTGTGAGGAGGAGTGGGTTGTGTGGTGTGTGGTGTGTGTGTGTGTGTGTGTGTGTGTGTGTGTGTGTGTGTGTGTGTGTGTGTGTGTGTGTGTGTGTGTGTGTGTTATGTCTCCGCCAGAGAAAAAACACGCACAGCTCAAGATGAAAAAAACCAAAAACAAACCCGAACTCGCACACAAAATAAACTAGGCGTACACACAACTCGCACACAAAATAAACTACACACATATCTCTTCCTAGCCTATGCACATGCATACATGCACGCTCTAGAAATACTAAGCGACCCACGTTTCTCTATCGAAACCTCAGAAAATACTTCTCTCAGTACAATACCAGGAGGAATACACACACAAGAAATAATTACACAGGTATAAAGTCTCTGCGAATGCGCACACGTCTATTAGGCTCGTTTCCTAGAGTAGACTTCACACAAACACATCTTTAACTCATTTCACTCTAACACAATGAAACCCCCAGTGGAAAACATCGTTTCCAGCATGAGAAAAAGTTTACAGAATATCTCAGGACTTCGCTGGCTTGCTTGTTCGTTCGCTGCGCCACATGTAATATCCTGGTCCGTACG
The DNA here is from genome assembly GCA_030674155.1 of Stramonita haemastoma. Taxonomy (NCBI): domain Eukaryota; kingdom Metazoa; phylum Mollusca; class Gastropoda; order Neogastropoda; family Muricidae; genus Stramonita; species Stramonita haemastoma. The sequence continues at coordinate 32,879,888 of CM060329.1, read as the reverse complement.
CTCGTTTCGCAAACAAAGAAAAATGATACTAAAATGGTGTCGCTATACTAACATCCAGCGTTACAAGACTAGCAGGTCAATAATAAGCGCGTATGTTTGCGTACCAAGAAGGTAATTAAGACAATTAAACAACAACAAACAAAAAAAGTCGACAGGAGCTAGTTAAAAGTTCTTTGTTGAGTCAATATTGATGTACGGCAGATGTTTGACACAATGGGCGTGTTCTGTTATTTTGTAGTATGTTTTACAACAATACATGGAACAGAACATTATGAAGGCAGGTAATTACAATGTAGCGATGGGAGTTTCTTTCCACATCATTTTGTTTTGAAATAATTGTTTCAGGATTTAAAAAGAAGAAAGAAAGAAAGAAAGAAAGAAATGAAACGTGCAAATAAACAAGTAGCCTATTACGTGTGATGTAGGCTACACACAAACGAAGAAGAAAAAAAAACCCAAACAAACAACTAAATAACAAACAAATGTGTGTGTGTGTGTGTGTGTGTGTGTGTGTGTGTGTGTGTGTGTGTGTGTGTGTGTGTGTGTGTGTGTGTGTGTGTTGTTGAGGACTACCTGCAGCATGATCTTGCTAGGATGGCTTATGAGACTGATGGTTCTGTAGTTCTGGCATTGCTTGAGGTTTCCTTTCTTTGGCAGGGGTATTACAAGAGACTGTGTCCATTCTTTTGGCCATTCTTTAGTGTCGTGAATCTTCTGACAAAGTTCTGTGAATCGCCTTGCTGTTTCATTCCCTCCATTTTTTATGAGTTCAGCTGGGATGTTATCGATTCCAGGGGACTTCCCCTTCTTCAATTGTTTAATAGCTGTGTCTACTTCACACCTTAGTATTGGTGGTCATGGGGTTTGTCAGAAACTACGTTGGTATCTGGGCGTAGTGGGTAGTTATGTAATCCCTCACAGTATTCTGTCCAGCGTTGGAGGATGGCATTGTTTTCCGTTAAAAGATTTCCTTCTTTGTCTTCAATAACAGAGGCTTTAAGCTGTGTGGTTTTAGTTAGTGCTTTCAGAGTGTCGTATGCGGTTTTGCTGTTTCCCTTGGCCATTCCAGCTTCGATGCTGTTGCATTGTTCTTCTATCCACGCTTCTTTGGCTTCTCTCATCTTTTTCCTCACTTCTCTGTGGCTATCCATGTACTTGTTGTTGGCTTCTTGTGAACTTTTGTTTCTTAAGCTCTCTTCTTTTGTGGCAGAGGTCAAGAACCTCATTTGTCACCCAGGGTTGTTTCTTTGTTCTGCTTCTTCCTAATGTTTCTTCTGCTGCTGTCGTTAGCACTTCTTTGATGTTGCTGGCTAGTGTGTCCACATCATTGTCGATGGCTGTGAGTGTGGCGAACTTTCCTCCAATGTTGGCTTGGAAGATCTCAACCACTGTTGGGTCTTTGAGTTTTTCCAGATCAAATCTTATGCGTGGGCTTTTTGGCTGTTGTTTTGCTTTCAGTTTCAGCCTGATGGTGGTAAATACAAGGTCGTGGTCACTGCCAATGTCAGTTCCTGGGAATGTTCTTGTGTTTGCCTTGTTTATGCTGGATTTGAATCTTTGGGGTGACAGAATGTAGTCAATTTGAGAGGATCATCAGAAGTAACAACATCAGCTTCTGCACCAAATACCACCTCTACAAATCCCTCGTGATATCCATCCTCATATACGGCTGTGAATCATGGACTCTGACAGCAGAATTAGAGAGGAGAATCCAAGCATTCGAGAGAAAGTGCCACAGAAGACTCCTCAAAACATCATACAAAGAACACAAGACCAATAACTATGTGAAAGAAGAAATCAAAAAGCGTGTGGGCCCCAAGAGCTTTTGCTTCCACCATAAAGAGGAGAAAGCTGATGTGGTTTGGTCACACCACAAGACACAACACCTTAGCAAAACCCATCTTGCAAGGAACAGTCGAGGGCAAGAGAAGAAGAGGCCGCCAAAAGAAATCATGGGTTGACAACATCAAAGACTGGACCGCCCAACCCCTGCAACACCTCCTACTAGCCACACAGGATCGTGAAGCATGGAAAAAGATCTCTGTTGCGTCTTCTCTCATGTCCCCCCTACGTCCTTTGGGACATGGGACATGGTGAGTGAGTGAGTGAGTGAGTGAGTGTGTGTGGTGGTGTGTGTGGTGCTGGTGTGTGTGGTGTGTGTGTGGTGTGTGTGGTGGTGGTGGTGGTGGTGGTGTCGTGGTGTGTGGTGTGTGTGTGTGTGTGGGTGTGTGTGATCCGTGCACTATCTTTAGAACATACACTAGTCGCTTTGAGATCATTCTACAATTTACTCACAGAAATCTAGATTTGTCTGCTCAGTGTACATCAGTTTAAAGGAACTAAGCATAGAGCAGCCTGTACTCAGTCCTTATCTACAAACGGAAGAGATTTTTCATAGCACAATTATCCTCATCTTGTTGAAGGTTTGGGCGTTCCCCAGCTGTGAGACCGTGAAGTATACACTGTATGAAAGTTTGCTTTTACCGCTGTTTTCGAGACAGCGCCAAATCGGCAGCCACACTCCGACTTCAGAGGATAGTTATCATCTTCATGAATCATCAGTACATGGGGATCGAAATCTTAAGAGTGTGTGATCATTTATACCCTTATCCTAACATGAATATGAATGCTTTATTATCTGTAAAAAAAAAAAAAAAAAAAAAAAAGACCAAAAACAAACAACAACACAACAACCACAAAAAGAGAGCAATTCCTGTAGGTGACGGCAATAAGGATTTCTCAGTTTGTTTCTTTGTAGTGTGTCTAAAACTGTCTACAATATCAGCACTGGGAGGGGGGGGGGGGGTAAGGCATCGATACTTCTTCCTCAAATACCCAGACAGCAACTATTGTTGTCTGTCATATAAGCTAAAATGCGTTGCGCTGCCGCTAAGCGCCTTACAAGTCAGACCCAGCGCATCTGACTACGGCGAGGGAGAGTTCTACATCTTTAAAGTCTTTCTGGGGTAAAAGAAGGCAGAAAACAGATAAGAATGGTGTGACAGGAAGGAAAGGAACAAGGCAGAATCAAAGATAGGGGAAGAAAAAGAGAGAATTCCTGGCACAGAATTTCCAGAAGGTGGGGATGCTATTTCTACTGACAGGTATAAAACACTGGGAAGACAACATTAGAGAGTGGACTGGCCTTGAATGGAAGGGTTTGCTACAGAAAGCAGAGGACCACGGGGGGGTGGAGGAAGCTGGTTGCAAAACTTTATTGGTGCCTCCACGGTCCAATGGGACTACGGGATAGGTAAAGGTGAACAAATGATTCCAGAGAAGGGAAAAAAAAGATGAAGGGGAGAAAACACACAGAATTATTTTTTTTAAACACGGAATAATGGTACCTGGAAAAAATCTCTATGCAATAGAAATCACTATACATGACATAAAGCTGTTTGTGTAAGAGAAAAATAACAAAAAAAGCTGAAATAGTTTAAAGTGATAATGTAAAATTAAATTTGTTATTCCTTGACCCATACCAACATTGTCATCCTGGAACATAACATAACTATCCTTATTGTATCAAATCCAGTGAATTCCCTGGGGCGAATGTTGTCAAACCACTCCACTTGATTAAGTTTGATTTTCTCAAGTGAAAAAAAAGATAAAAACAATGAGAAAGGAAGTCTTTCAGGTAAACAACAGTGCAGCATGGCCGTTCTATGCCCATACTAGTTAGTGTTGACAACTGCACTACCTGGTCCAAACATCTCTTTATCAAAGACTATCAGAGAAATAGGAATCTTGCTTGTAAAAGAGATAAATAAAATGTGAAGATAATTAGACTGTAACGTCGTGAAAAGACAAGGCAGACCATGGAGAGAGAAAGAAGGACAAATGTTAAATACAACATTTCCATGTGTGGATACTATTTTTATCAAAAGAACGCATAGCCTCACCTTTGAAAGAAGGCTCTGATAAAAAAAAAATCGATGAAATAATTCTGGTGAACAAGTATTAACACTTCAAAAGCTCAAAAACACTTATGATGGACGAAAAAGTTCTGGCAAAAAAGAATGATGATCAATGGAACAGTACTATCCAAATAGGATCATGAACACAGAAGAAATAATAGTGGAATGTAGTTCTGCAAAATGGTGACAAAATACAATTAACGAAATACATCTGCTGAAAAAGACTGACTATCACTAGACACATTCTGTGAATATAAAAAGTAATCTTACGATCTTGAAATTCAGGAAGGGAGGGGGGGATCAATACTGACGAGATATTTCTGCAGAAAAAGAAACAAATCTTCGGGAAAGCTTTGGAGCAAGATAGTGATGACTACTGGAAAAGGTCTGCTGGAAAATGAACATGATTGTGGGAAAATGTCCACAAGAAAATAATAGAATTATTCTGGCAGAATAAAAACATGAAAGTTGAAAATATTATATTTGGAAAGTAATCTTTAAAAAAAATCAACTTAAAATGAATAAATATAGGAAAAAATATATTATGATATGTTGAAACCAAGAGCAACTCATTTCAAAAACAAAACTTATCACAGAAATGAATCACGTTGATATTTTTTAAAAATGCAAAGAAACAACGTGGTAAAAAGGCAAAGAAACATTATGATTTAAAGGAATATGTATTGATCATCAGAGTAAGATAAGCCCTGGTGGAAAAGGGATGGCGAATGATAAAAGAATAACTCCTGGTAAAAATCAATAATGTCTGATGGAACAAAATTGGCCTTGGCCACCAGGGTTATTGATTACTGGAGGGAGCAAAGTTCTGGTGGAAGATACAATCATGGCTGGATGGGGAAAATCTTGGTGGACAGAAATGTAGTGACATTTCTCACAGGGGAAAATGGTTAGGGGGGCTGACGAAATAAAATGAGAATTGTTGTAAAGAAAGATTTCAAAAGAATCAATGTAAATTGCTTGAAATGTTTTAAAACAAAAACAATAGTGACTGATCAACAAACCATTAAAGATAAAAAGTAAGCTTAAAGATTTTTAAGAGTAAAAACAAGAATTAAAAACAGTAGTAATCTCAAAAAAGTAATGGTAAACTATAAAATGTGGAATATTTTCTTCAACTCGGAAAAAAAATGTCACAGAAGAGAATAATGATTACTTTAAAAAAAAAAAACAAAAAAACCGGTGACATGGGAGGAGGAATGACCATGGGGGAAAATTGCTGGTAGAAAAAGATGGTGATCGCTAAGAGGAAATGAGAGGAATAAACAAAAGTAATGAAGGGAATAGACACTGAAAAAAATTATTTGGGTAGAAAAGAAAGTTTGGAATTGAAATCCTAATAACTATAACTGCAAGGAAGAGAGAGAAAAGTGTTGATGAAAAGAAACAATGGTCCAGGAAAGAACTGAGCTCTCGTAAAAAGAAATGGTGAACACTAGATGAGAAATTTCCAAGGCACAGCAATACATTTCTTGGGTAAAAAGGAAGAAGAAACATCAATTGCAAGCAAAAGCTCAATCAGAGTTTGCAAGGATAAAACACTGGATAAAAAGAAGCTGATGGAAAAGAATAGTGATTGCCAGAGGATACTGGGTCTTGGTGGAAAGAATACAAAGAGTGTAAGGCAGAAACCAAGTCTGATTGATTAATGTATGCTGAAGGGGAAAAGTTGTGGGCAACAAAGAGAGTAGGGCAGCAACCAAGTCTGATTGATTAATGTATGCTGAAGGGGAAAAAGTTGTGGGCAACAAAGAGTGTAAGGCAGTAACCAAGTCTGATTGATTAATGTATGCTGAAGGGGAAAAAGTTGTGGGCAACAAAGAGTGTAAGGCAGAAACCAAGTCTGATTGATTAATGTATGCTGAAGGGGAAAAGGTTGTGGGCAACAAAGAGTGTAAGGCAGTAACCAAGTCTGATTGATTAATGTATGCTGAAGGGGAAAAGGTTGTGGGCAACAAACCTCAACAGCTGAGATTTTTGTGAACAGAAATAAGGATGACTGGAAAATCCTAATGGAAAGCTACTGTGATCCCCTGAGAAAAAGTCTTGGCAAAAACAGTCATTGCCATATGAGTTATAGAGAACAAGAAAAGTGGAAGGGGAACAGTGAACAGAAAGAAATACTGCTACAGTGAACATCCTGAAAAGAAGTAAATACTTCATCAAAGTGAGTGTATTTTTTTTTTAATTGCTGTAACAAACATGGTGAAAAGAATTAACCATCACCATGACAGACATGAACAACAAGAGAAAAATAATTGGCAGAGAAGTGATGATGAAAAAACAAGAAAGAGCTAAATAAGATCAGAGGTGGCAAAAGGAAGTACTAATCCTGTAAACAAGGAAAACATTCAAAAAGCAAAATTGATAACAAAAGAAACCTTGATTCAGAAAAAAAGGAAAAGAACGTATATTTTAAAAAAAATAGGTTGAGGAATATGTATCTATTGATTATCAAAGTAAGATGAATCCTGGTGGAGAGAAAATGACAAATGGTAACCAAATAACCTCTGGTAAAAATCAATAATGTCTGATGAAACAAACGGCCCTGGCCACCAGGGATATTGATTGCTAGATAGAGCTGAGTCCTGGTGTCAGGTGTAATCATAGCTAACTGCAAAATCCTGTTGGAAAGATATCATGATTGCTGGTGGTGTAAGCTTGTACTAGAAGACAATGTTGGTAGACCCGGTGAAAATGAAATTTTTTCATGATTTTTGTCTGTTTGCTTTTAATAAAATGTACTGATGAAAATGACCCATCGTTGATTGCTTGAAATTTCAAGATGAAAATAATACTGATTAAACAACAACAAAAACAACAACAACAACAACAGTATAAATAAAAGTATGCTTAATGACTGTTTTTGCAAAACGAAAATTAGAAAGATACTAATAGTCATAAAAGTATTGGTGAACTATATGATGAGGAATGATAAGCATTGAAAAAAAAAGCATGTAAGAGAATGAGAATTGTTAAAAAGATAAGGCGCTTCACGAGGAAAAAGTTCTCAAGGAAGTTTTGATAAAAAAAAGGACAACAATTGCTAAGGGGGTTGAGAAGAAGAAAAACAAACATTTAACAAGAGGCAATAACGATGGATGGAGAGGATGGGGATAGAAAAGGGAAGCTTTCACAAAAAAAAAAGAAAGTAATAAACAGAAGGAAACATTTTGGTGGAAAAGGACGTTGTAAAGAAAAATCCTAAAAACCGTTACTGAAAAGGAAAGATGCTTTGTAAAAAGGAATAATAATGAATGGCAGAGAAAAAAGCAAATGAAAAGAGAACCAAGACTTGATAGAAAACGGTAGTAATTAGAGGTAGAGCAGGGAAGGTTAGAAGGGAGTGAGGGTGGTATTTGCAAGAAAACACATGGACAAAGAACAAAAACAAAAACAAAAACAAAAAAAAGGGGGGGGGGGGTCCAAGAACAGAATCTCAGAAGAAATCACGGCTCAAAAACAGACATGGGGGAAAACTGAAAGCATGAACAGACACAAGCAGCAGGATAACTGATCACGAAAAGGAACAAGCCTGACCAAAAGTTGAAACAAAAAATAACGTAGAAGAAGAACTTTTGAGGGACAGAACCGAGTTCTGGTGGAAGGAAAAAAAAAAAGAATATGCCTGAAGGAAAAAGACAGAAAAAAGTGGAACTGGTAGAGAAAAAAATGCCTTGGTATAAATAGAAACGAAGGCTGGCTGATGGAGCCATGTCTGGTGGAAAAGAATGATGTTTGAAGGAAAGCAGGCAAGGTGAAACGATGAGATCACTGGGGAAAGCTGGGTCTTGGGAAAACAGAAGTGGTTACTGGTGAGAACTAGACCTGGTGTAAATAAACAATGATTAAAGGAATTATCATTATAACACCACAGACATAAAAATTTTTTAATGTATCCATTATAATGACAATTACATACTTAGTACCTGTACTGGAAAGAATTACATAGTGTATAATATAAACATGGTGGGAAGAAATGTCAGACAAATGGAAAACTCCTGAGAGAATCCTAAAATAGGATGTTATGAAGGATGGAAACAAGGATTACTGGAGCAATTGTCCTACAGAAAAGAAACAATCATTGATAGAGGGAAAATGCCTCATGAGGAAGAAATAAAGTTCATCCTGAAATTTAAAAAAAAAAAAGTCAATGAAGAAAAAAGGAAAGAAAAGAAAGTCCCACTGAAGGGAGTAATAATTATTTCTTTTTAAAAAGATTGGTGGAAAGGGAGACAGATCTCTGACAGGAGCTGATCTAGTAGACAAAAGTGAAAATGAACAAAAGCTGGTGGAAAAAGAGTATTGATTGTTGAGGGAAATGACATTGGAGGAAAATAACACAAGGGGGGGGGGGGGGGGAGTACATTTGGAGAAAGAAATCATTGATCATTTGGGGGGTCTGATAATTTTAAAAAAATAGATATTCAGCATGAGGAGGAAGGGGGAGGGGGACGTATATGGAGTCTGATGAAAAAGAATACCCACTAACAAATAAAAATGAGGTTGACGAAAAACAGTCTTGATCATTGAAGGAAAAAGCGTTATTTCAGGAGAAATGGGATCAGTACCCACTAACAAATAAAAATGAGGTTGACGAAAAACAGTCTTGATTATTGAAGGAAAAAGCCTTATTTCAGGAGAAATGGGATCAGTGAGAAAACTGATTGAAACAGGAAACAAATTTGACCACAAAAAAAAGGAGAGAAAAGAATATTAGGATTAGGTGGGGGTGGGGTGGAGGACTGAATCTGCTGGGGAAAATTGTGATCATCTGTGGGGAAATGACTGTGATGGAAAATATTGATCTCTATAGGGAACTGGGTTTGGTGAAAATGAACTATGGTTGGTTGGTTGGGTTGGATGTGGGGATTGATTTTATGGAAAATATTGATTGCTAGAAGGTATCATATATGAGTATGGAGAAAAAGGACACTTGTTTTGGGGATGGAATGAGTTTGGTGTCAAAGAATGTAGATGGTGTAAGGGGAAAAGGTCCAGCATTGACTACTTGTCTCTGGATGCACACAATTGAGTAGAAACCAATAAGGTTTGATAAAAAAAAAATCCCTGAGGAGATGCTGAGGGTTCTTTCAGTATAAACAGCATCCCCACTTTCGGGAAATTATGTGATAGAAATTTCCCTTTTCTATCACCCCTTTGTTTTTGCCTTCTAACTCTGTCTCTCTCTGCCTCTTTCTCTCTGTCTGTCTGTCTGTCTGTCTGTCTGTCTGTCTGTCTGTCTGTCTCTCTCTCTCTCTCTCTCTCTCTCTCTCTCTCTCTCTCTCTCTCTCTCTCTCTCTCTCTCTCTCTCTAGCTTATTTTCTGAATACCCAGCCCATTTTCCTGCCTTTTCTTTTTAAAATCGATTCTGAAATCTTTTCTTTTATGTACTTCTTAATGAGCTGCCCTGAAGTGGGACTGTGTCAACTGAAGCCAGCAGGCAGACCTCCTGCAGAGTTACAAGTGCAGGAAAAGACGAGGTACTAATCTAATTATTGTACCTAGCATGGCAATGAGGGAACACAGAAGAAGACAGACAGCAGCAATAACCAAAAATGCACTAGAAAAGAATACCACTGGAAGCATTGAGTCATGTCAGAAGAAAGCAATGGAAAATTCCTAGTGGAAAGTAATACAGGTCTCTAGTATTTAAAAAAAAAAAAAACTCCCAGAAGAAGGAAATACACTCTGTTATGGTGGCAAAGAAAATCAAACAGGAAAAATGAAGGTGGAAAAAAAAATCAGGCAACAGAAGGAAATAACAAGGCGGAAGAACTAATGACATCAAGCAATAACTTGGAGGAAAAACATGATAGCCACAATATGAGACAGACATATAGACAGACAGACAGAGGCAGAGAGACAGAGAAAGACATATCAGACAAAGACAGAAAACAAGTAAGAAGCCACAGAAGAGAGAAGTACAGAATACACAAGCTGAGATTTCAAGCAAAGAGAGGAGACTGAATAGCATATATATAGACAGTGTCAGAATAGGGGAGCCCAATCAGGACATGAAGTAAGGGTGGGGAAGTGAATGACAAGGGAAGGAGGGGGATGGGTGGAAGTAATGGTGGCAAACAATGAACAATGAGACAGAACACAGGAAAAACTTGAAGAGGACTCAAGAGGGAATACTGGGGAAACAGGGATGGGCACGGTACAGAGGAGTGACATGAATGAAAGATGACTGGGTGGGTGAGTGACTGAGGAGAATGGAGACATGGCAAAGAGTATGAGAGGAAATGAAATATTGATTTTTGAGGGGAATGACTGGCAGTACAAGTACAGCAGGATCACTGAGAAAAAGATTTGGGTGAAAAAGAACTGTGACTGTCGAGAGAAATGACTTTGGTGAATAGGAATATTGATGGCTGATGGAAAGGAGTGTGGTGATAAAGCGATAATTGAGGGATAGAAATGACTTTGGTCAAAAAGAATCATTGAGGCAGATTGAAAACTGAACCTGCAGAAAAAAAATTGTAATCATCAGTGCGAAATAAGTTTGGAGAAAGAAGATAATTATTTTGATTTTTTTTAAGGGAAGTGAGTTTGTTGAAAAAGGCAAATGATTGTTTGAGGAAATGAGTGTGGTGAAAAAAACACAGTTTGAGAGAGGGATTGAATGTGATGGTAAAAAAAAAAAAAATAAGATTGTCGGAAGGAAATGAGTCTTATGAAAAATGGCGTTCATCATCGAAATGAAATGCTTTCAGTGGGGAAAAAATTGATTGCTTAAAGGATGCTAGTCTCACATGATGAAATACTGATCTCGAAGAATTCACTGTAACAGGGTGGTCCTAGTTGCCTTGCCAAAGAGTACAGTGCTGTGCTGTTTCTAAACAGAGACACACCAGCGAATTGTGCAAAGGTCTGTTTCCTTGGGTGGTAGTTCTAACTTCTCCTATCATACACCACCTACGAGGTGAAAATTAATGTAAAATGTGTACTGCCTCATTTTAGCAGCCACATTCTCTGCTGTTATGAGCATGTTGCATAGCTCCTAGGTTGTTGTGGGGATGTGAGCCAACCTATCTTCACTCATTACATCACTTTAGCAAAAGCAGTAATGCTCTTTAGTCTTATGATTAACTAGACTTATGCTAGGAAGGTGAAGTATACTCAGAATTATTTTGAATCTATTGGAGGGAAAGGTAATCACACAAGATGTAGCAGCAACACATATAGAGCGAGTCAGTACAATTTAGCATTGCGTATCTTCAAAGCTTACAAAAGAGAATGTATTAATCAGGATTATTTGAAATCATTAGAAAGGGTGCTTAATTTCTCTTCCCTCCAATACAGTCAAATAATCCTAATTAAACTCCACCTTCCTAGTGTAAGCCTAGTTTAATCATAAGATTATTTCTCATACAGAAATATCATGTAAGATTTAAGCAAACTAGTGGACATACAAGGTGAAATCTAACATACCACATTCAATGCAAAAAATCAGCTCTGCAACAAACTGTAAAAGTACTGCTGAATGAAAGGCTGATTATATACAATTTTTTAAAAATTCAGATTCGACACTTTACTGTTCTGTTAAATGTGGCCAAGACTTACTGTCCAAAGTTTGGAATGACAGCTTTGTTATAATAATTACAGAAAGGATTTTGACTTCTGGAGCCAGCAGCTTTCATGATAGATGCAAGAAATGCACCATGACTGGCAGCTACACTGGTACTAACAGCATGTCTACTGTGGCTTCCATGTTTTTAAGTTCGACAGAATTAACTGTCAGTAGAGGGAGAAACCCCTGATGGCAAATAAAAATAAACAGATAAGAGGGAGGGTAAAATTATCACTTTGGGAAAACCAATGTAGAATAATCAATGAAATCAAGCAATGATGGGAAGAAGGAGGAGGTGGAGGGAGAAGATTGACTGTCTGAGTGTCAGTATGCACAAAAACTGGAAAGAAGGATAACAGATCAAAAGCAACAGAAGAGAGTGGTGTCACACACAACACAGGCGGTCAATTCAAAGCAAAAAGGCAAGATCAGGTAGCATCAGAGAATGTTCTTTGGTGATGTGTACAGACACAGTGTCAGAACTGGGTAGCTCAATAAAACAATAAAAAAGGTGATGAACCCAGGGTGGGGAAGTAAACAACAGTGGTTGTTTCAACAAATAATAGAAGAGTAATATACAACACAGGAGAAAGAACATGAAAGAGGGACTCAGAGGGGATGGTGGGGAAAAAGGGATGGGCAGATTCACAGAGAGGTGACATGAATGAGGGATGACTAGGTCAATGAGCGAGGAGAGGAGGGACATGTATGTATGGCAAACAGGATGAGAGGAGAGATGACAGACAAGTGAGGGCACATGAAAGACACATTCTACAGAGCACAGAATAAGAAGGCTGGAAATGGGAATCTTAAAGACCTGGGGCAGGGGGAGGGGAGAAGAGGGGAAGGGGGTGGCATGCATTTTTTTTCTTCTTCTTTTCTTCTTCTTCCTCCTCCTCCTCCTCTTCTTGGAGCTTCTTCTTCTTCTTCTTCTTCTTCTTCTTCTTCTTCTTCTTCTTCTTCTTACTTCGTGGAATGCTCAGACAACAAATATTGTTAACTGTAATACGAGCCAAAATGTGCTCTACTGCTATTAAGCGCCTGACATGTCAGGTCCAGCACCTCAACTTAGGTGCTTTTTTTCTTTCTTATTTCAAGGATAACCATAATAGAATAAGAACCCCAGTGCTTTTCCTACCTCCTGTCCTCTTGTACATGTCATTTTCTATATTTTGTCATCCATCCTTTCCACACAAATGTTCTACTCTTTCATGTGTGTGTAAGTGTGTGTGTGTGCGTTGGTGCGTGCGTGCGTGTGTGTGTGGTGTAAAAGAAGGAGAAGAGGAAGCATGAGATGAGAAGAAAAGCCTGGTGGAAAAATATAGGGGGGGGGGGGGGGGAGAGACAGAAAGAATGAATCATGACAGGAGAAAGGGAAAGGAAATTCCTGATGGAAAGCAGTATTGATCCCTGGGGGAAAGCCTCCTGGTGGGATGAAACAACTGTCAAGTGGAGAAAGATATGTTCTGGTGGTAAAGAAAAGAAAAACAAGCCTTGAAGAAAAGGAAAAAAAAACCTTCACTGTAGGAAGAAGTAACAAGACAGAATAATCAATAAGATCAAGGAATAACTCAAAGGAGGAGGGGAAGGGACAGTCAGAACCATAAAGAAAAAAAAAACGGGAAAGAGGGATGGACAGCAAATCAAAGCAAGAGAAGAAAGTGACCAGTACAGAACACACAAGCTGTAAAATTCAAAGCCAGGGGGCAAGATTGAAGAGCATGTATTGACACAGTCAGAACATGGTCGCTCAATAAACCAAGAGAATGACACAATAAAGAAAGGATGGGGAAAGGAATGACAGTGGGGGAGGGACACAGGGGGAAGGACACAGGGGGAAAACCGAAAAGGGAACACACTCACAGTGGGAATGCTGGGGGGAAAAGGGGATAGGCAGATTACAGAAGAGTGACATGAACAAGGGCTGACTAGGTCAGCGGCTGAGAAACATGGCAGACAGGATGAAAAGAAACGAAGTATTGATCAATGAGAGAACCACTTTTGAGGGGGGAAAAAGTTCGTTACAGGGATGATTATGGTGAAAAAGAACATTGATTGCTGTGTCAAAAAAATGGTGAAAAGGTTGATGAGGGGGGGCATGGTGAACAAGAAAGATGAAAACTGAGGGTTATTTTCTTTTCTTTCCTTCCTCAGCTACAGCTCTGAGGTTCACTAATGGTGAGATTTTGTGCATGCCCTGGATTTTACCCACCATGAAGATAGCTGCAGGGGATACTGAGGGGATATAAATGACTTTTGTGGCCAAAAATATTGCTCTTTTGGGCAGACAGGAAACCAAACCTACAGGGAAAAATTTGTAATCATCAGCTGGCAATAAGTTTGGTGGGAAAAAATATAGATTGATGTTTGAAGAGAACCAATTTTGTTGAAAAAGGCACGTGACTCTCTGAGGAAATGAGCCTAGTGAGAAGAGCACTCACTGGCTGTTGTGGGGATGGAAGGGGAGGGGGGTTGAGGGATGGACTGTCATAGAAGATATTCACTGTGAACAGTGGAATGAGTTGTCAAAAAGAACATTCATCATTAAAGTGAAGTGCATTTGGAGGGGGGAAAAAATGAAATACTTGCTTAATGGATGCAAGTCCAGCATGATGATAGATGAAATACTGATCTCCCGAGGAATCCATTTTAACAAAAAGCAAAAATCCTATTTCATAGCAAGCCATGATAAGCACATGCATCAGTAAAAAAGGGAAGAATGCCAGGAAAAAAATGGTTATGATAGAAGGAAAATATTGAAAAGACCTGACAGGAAGCAATATACTTGATAGCTGCATTAAAATCCTCATGTTGAAAGCAATGATTGTCAAGAGAGGGAGATACATATGCTTTAAAAAAGAAAGAAAAAAAAGAAAAGTAACTGAACAGAAGGAAGGACAAAGTCATTGTCATAGTGGGAAATAGCAAGGGGGGGGGGGGGGGGGGGTAATTAATACCATCAAACAAAAAAATGGGGCCAGATAAACAATGAGTCAGAATACAATAATAATTGTAATAAACAATGATAAAAAGATAACAGATCAAAAGCAACAGAAGAGAGTAGCTCACAGAACTCAACACACAGAATTCAAAGAGAAGAGACAAGATTGAAAAGCATGTATGGACACAGTGTCAGGACAGTGCAGCCCAGTAAAGCGAAATAACAACATGATGAAGAAAGGGTGGGGAAGTGAATAACAGTAGGTAGTGGTGGTGGTAGTAGCAAACAATGAACATCCAGACAGAAGATGGGGAAAGTAAAAACATGAAAGGGAGACACAGAGGGAATGGTGAGGAAACAGGGATGGGTAGATTGCAGAGGAGTGACGTGAATGAGGGATGGCCGGGTCAGTGAGTGAGGAAAACAGGGACATGGCTATCAGGGTGGAAGGAAAGAGAGATGAGGAAGGAGTGGAGATATGAATGATGAACTTTAGGGAATAAAAAGACTGGGAAAAGGAAGATGAGAGTGGAGGAGGGGGAAAAGGGGGAGGGGTCATATTGTGTGTGTGTGCTTATGTGCATGCGTGTGTGCATGCATGCGTGTGCGTCGGTGTGTGTGTGTGTGTGTGTGTGTGTGTGCGTGTGTGCGTGCGTGCTTGCGTGCGTGCGTGCTTGCGTGCGTGCGTGCGTGTGTGGTGTGTGTGTGTGTGTGTGTGTGTGTGTGTGTAGAAGAAATGGCAGAAGATGAGTCAGAAGACTAAAGAAAAGTCTGGGGAAAAATCACACAGGATATTTGAGTGAGAAGGGAAGGAGGACTAAATCTGATGGAGAAATATCGATCATCAGAGAGAAAAGAAGTCTAGTGGGGAAAATTACATCCTTTGAAGGAACCAAGTCCAGCACAGTGGAATCTTAAGCTCCGGAGAAATTCACTTTAGTAAAAGGCCAACATCGTCTTTGATCAAAAATGATAAAATAAAATAACAACCAAGTACACAGCAAAAAAACATGACTGGAAAGAACACGTTTTGATTGAAGAAACACTCTGAGATACCAGACATGGCCCAGCCCAGTAGAGTTACAGGAAAAACTCTGGGGACCAGCAGGTTCACTACAACTTGCTGCAGACTTTGCCGTCCAGACTGGATTAAAAATTCAGCATAGCCAGGGAACACAGATGGAGGTGGAGAAGATGGAAGAATAAGAACATACATCGTTTAAGGGGGGGAAAAAAGTCCAACACAATGAAATACTGTTCAGTCAAAAAGCCAAATTTAGTATTCCTACGTAATCAACCTGTAGAAAAAAAGCAATAACAGCCAAATGTACTGGAAAAGTACACCTTTGGAAAGAATGAATCATAATAGGAGAAAAGAATGGAAAGCTACCAAACAGAAAGCAGTATTGATCCCATGGAAAACACCTAGTGGGAAAAAACCTGTCAGTGTCAGAAGAGGGAGACAGCATCTGGTCGTGAAGAGAAATAAACAGACACAAGGGATGGAACAAGATTGTAACTGTGGGAAACAAAAGTGGGATGATCAGTATTACCAAGCAATAATTGCAGGAGGGAAGGGGGGAAACAGGACAGAATTTTTCAAAAATAACTAGAAAGATGACAGTCAATGAATGAAAACTTAAAATCCAACAGCACAGAATAGCACAGAACTACACAAGCTGAGACATCAAAGCAAAGAGGGAGTGAATAGCATGTACAGACACCATGTCACAACACAGCAGCTAAAAAATAAAACCCTGCAATAACGACAATACCAAAAAAAGGTGGGGAAGTGTATGACAGGGGTGGTGGTGGTGGTGGTAATGGAAGTAGTAGTAGCTGATGATTGACAGTGAGACAGGACACAAGAGAAAATTACAGGGAGATAGGGATGGGGGGGGGGGGGGGGGGGGGGATGTTGGGGAAACATGGAGGGGCATGTTACAGAGGAGTGACATGAATAAGAGATGACTGGGTCTGATGACAGAGGGAACAAAAGGGAAGATGGCTGACAACTGAAGAGAGATGAAAGGAGGCTGGGGAAAGGGAGTCTGAGAGAGGCGGAAGGAGGGAGGGGGTGGGGAGAACGTGGTGTGTGTGTGTGTGTGTGTGTGTGTGTGTGTGTGTGTGTGTGTGTGTGTGTGTGTGTGTGTGTGTGTGTTGTGTGTATTGTGTGTGTGCGGCGTGCGTGCTGATGTGTGTTTGTGTGTGCTTGAAGGAGAAAGAAATGGAGGAGGAGGAGGAGGAGGAGGAGGGAGAAAGGAGACAGAAGTGTCTGGTGAAAAAGCACACTGACATTTCAGTGAGGAGTGGGAGGGGGAGGGGGGGGCATTAAATCTGATAGAAAAAAAATGTTGATCATTAGAGAAGAAATAAGTCTAGTGGAGAAGAATATACATCTTTTAAGGGGACAAAATTCAGCATAGTGAAATATCGATCTGTAAAGAAGCCTAGTTTAGTAAATAGGAATACTAAACTTTAGTAGAAAATATCAATAACTTTTAGCAGACAGAAGTAAAAGCTTTTAAAACCAGAATTAACAACACCATGGGACCGTATGAAGAGCTCCTGACTTTAGTGAAAAAAAACACAAACTGAAATGGTACAGGCACGTCACACGAACATCTGGACTGGCCAAGACTGTCATACTGGGAACAGTACAAGGAGGAAGACAAAGAGGCAGACAGAGAACATGATGGGAAGACAACACCAAGGAATGGGCTGGCCTTGAGTGGAACGATCTGCTGCGAACAGTAGAGGACCACGGGGAGTGGAGGAAGCTGGTTGCAAAATCTTCACTGGTACCCCCACAGTCTACAGGACTAGGTTAAGCAGCATTGAGCGCAGTTATTATGTGGATGGGTGACCGTTTGCACACCTTGGCTTCAGTACAGTCCCCCAGTTCACCCAGCTGTAAATGGTTATCTGCCCTCTTTAGGGACAGGGAAGGTAAAGCAACAAGGGAGAGGAGATGAGTGCCACCCTAAACATGCCGGCCCTTAGAGAAGCTGAGGTCTGTGACAACTTGCTCCCTAATGACCACATAGGTTATGGGACACCTTTACTTTTACCTTTTAAGTAGCAATAACCTTTATAAAAAAATTTTAAAAACGCAAACTGAAGTGGTGTGGGCACATCGCAAGATCAACAGGGCTTGCCAAGACGATTCTGCAGGGAACTGTGCAAGGCGGGAGAAGGAGAGGCAGGCAGAGAAAGAGATGGGAGGACAACATCCGAGAGTGGACGGGCCTCAGGCTGAGTGACACCCTGAGAAAGGTCGAGGACAGAGGGAAATGGAGAGAGCTGGTTGCGAGGTCTTCCGTGGCGCCCCTACGATCTAAATAGACTATGGGATAGAAGAAGAAAAAATACCTTTATAGAAATTAGCTAAATATTTGATAGAAAGTAGCTATAACCTTAGTAGAAAGTAGCTATAGACTTTTGTAGAAAGTCGCCATAGCCTTCACAGAACATAGCAATAACCTTTACTAAAGGTTACTGCATAGAAAGTAGCTATAACATTTAGTAAAGAGTAGCAATGACCTGTGGTAGAAAACAGCAATAACCAAGAGTGCCAGAAAAGAAAGCTATTGGAAAGAATGAGTCATGATTTAAAAAAAAAAGGGGGGGGGGATGGAAAACTTCCAACAGAAAGCAAGACAGATCCCTTGATAAAACCTAATGGGGAAACACAACCATCAGTTCAGGAGGGCAGCCCCTGGTGGCAAAGAATAATGGATCAGCAGAAGTAAGGAAAATGATCCTTGCTGTGAGAAAAAAAATTATGGTGGGATGATTCATACCACCAAGAAATAACTTAGAGCAAAGCAAAAAATAGATATACCAGTCTGAGTATGAAAAAAGAAAGATAAATAATAAATAAATGGCAATAAAAGAGAGTAGCACAGGACACACGACTTGAGAATTCAAAGCAGACAATTCAGAATGCAGCAACTCAATATTAAAACGAAATAACGACATGAAGAAAGAGTAGGGAAGTGAACAGAGGAGGGGGGGGGGGGGGGGGGGGGGGAGAGGAAGAGAAGGTAAAGGTTGCAAACAATGAACAATGATACAGAACACAGGGAAGGAAAACATAAAAAGGGGGGAACTCAGAGGGAATGGTAGGAAAACAGGATGGGCAGATTACAGAGGGTGACATAAATGAGGGACGACTAGGTCAGTGAGTGAGGAGAACAGGAAGATATATGGCAAACAGGATGAGAGGAAATGCAATATTGATTGCTGAGTGAATGAGTCTGGTAAAAAGGAATATTGGGGGTTGATGGAACAATATTGGTGAAGAAGAACATTCATTGTTGAGGGAATTCTTCTTTGTTGAACGCTAAGACAGCAACTATTGTTTTCTGTTACATAAGAGAGAAGGCATTGCGCATGACAAGCCCGGCTCAGCAAATCCAACTTTGGCATGGGACAGAATTGTTATATTTCAAGTCTTTCTAGAAAAAAAAATGATCAGAAAAATGGACCAAGATTGCAGAATTTAGAAAAGAACAAAAGAAAGGCAAAAAAAGAGTGATAGAAAAGAGGGAATTTCTAGCAAAGAATTTCCAGAAAGTGTGGATGCTGAGGAAAATAACGGTGAACAGGAATATTAATCACTGAGGAAATGAATGGTGAAAAGGAATGTCAATTATTGAGAAAAAATGATGATGAAAAGAAATATTAATCATTAAGGAAAATGACGGCAAAAAGGAATATTAATTAACGAAGAAAATGATGGTGAAAAGGAATATAAATCAATGATGAAATTACTGGGGTGAAAAGGAATATTCATCATTGAGGAAAATGATGGTGAAAAAAAATCAATTATTGAGGAGAATGACAGTGAAAAGAAATATCAATCATTCAGGAAAATGACAATGGTCAAACCAAACTGATCACTGGGGTGATGGAAAAACTTAGCCTCGTGGATAAGAACTATGTTGGAAAAAAAACATCGATCTTTGAAAGGAGTTAAGTCTGGTCCAAGAAAATAAGTCTGGTCAGAAAGAATATAACTGTTGGGGGGTGGGGGGTGGGGGATGAATCTGATGGGAAAGTTTTGATCAATCATTAGATGGAACATGATTCTGGTGGAAAAGAATCTGATTATTTGATATTGAGACCAAGTCAAATTAACAAAATAATGATCTTAGGAAGAAGTAAATAAAACAGAAAGCAATCAATATAATGCATCTTTCAATAGACAGAACCAAGTTTGCTGAAAAAAACATACCACAAGAAAGATAGTCATAATAGAGGAAAAGATAGCAATTCCAAAAGGAAAGCAAGAAAGGTCCCTGGATTTTTTTCTTTCTTTTGTGTTCATCAGATGGATAGCTCAGTCTCTGTTATAATGGCAGCAGAATACAACAGGTCCTCCCAGTCTCTATAGAGCTTCTTGGCCATCTGGGATGGGGTCAAGCCAGATTCTTTTTTAGAGTGCCTCATGAAGTGGGCAGAACTGCAGCGCATCCTGGCTGCCAAGTCTTTAAAGGCCACTGCTCTGTGTGTGGTCTGTGGAGACTTATATGTACATAGCTGGGATGAAAATGCCAAAAGAAAAAAAATATCTGTCAGTGGAGGTAGACAGATTAAGAAGGGTTGAAGGAAAGGGAAATGATTCTGAACTTGTAAAAGAAATAAAATACATGTAAGGTGAGGTGATTCATGACATCAAGCAATGACCTAGGGGTGAGTTGGAGTGCATGACAGACAGCTAGAATGTCCACAAAAAAAGAAAGACGGAGAGAAAGGGACAGAGAAATTCTAAATTGGCAGCAGCAGCAGCAGAAGCAGCAGCACAGAGTGGCAACCAACACACAAGCAAAGAACCCAAAGCAAAGATGTGAAATTGGATGCCATGTGTTGACACAGTGTCAGAACACAGTAGCTACATAAAACGAAATAATGACATGACAGAGAGCGGGTAGAGAAGTGTAAGGAAAGGGATGGTGGTAGCAAAAAGTAATGGAGATGGGATAGAACACAGGGAAAAGGAGAAAAAAAAGACCTCAGAAGGACTGGCGGGGAAAAGGGCATGGATATATTACAAAGAAGGGTAATGACAGAGAGAGAGAGAGAAGGAGGGGGGAGGGGGGAGTCAATGATTGAGGAGAGCAGAGACAGGGCAAACAGAAAGAGAGGAGGAGACATCTGACAAGAGAGTAGACATGTACACAGAAACCACCCGAGGGATAGAAGGAAAAGGATGGAAAAAGGAATTTGCGAGAAGAAAGGGAGGAAAAGAGAAAAAAATATGAGGAAAAGAAAGTAACAGTGAGAATGAAGCAAGAGAGAGAGAGAGAGAGAGAGAGAGAGAGAGAGAGAGAGAGGAGAGAGAGAGAGAGAGAGAGAGAGAGAGAGAGAGACAGACAGACAGAAGACAGACAGACAGACAGACAGACAGACAGACAGACAGACAGACAGAGACAGACAGGTAGGCAGACAGACAGACAGACAGACAGGCAGAGACAGAGACAGACAGAGAAGGTGGACATTCTTGAATATTTTCTTGTAAGACCTTGAACTTGGATGAGATGAAAATGACTGGCCATTTGATTTTAAATTTACATATTCATTGGCCCGTTTTGCATTTCAAATCGAAAATGTTCTTATAAACCTTGTGGGATTGGTGTGTGTGTATGTGTGTGTGTGTGTGTGTGTGTGTGTGTGTGTGTGTGTGTGTGTGTGTGTGTGTGTGTGTGTGTGTGTGTGTGTGAGGCAGGATTGCAGCACTGATAGAGACAGAAAAACAGAGGTGTCTCCAGCTGTTCTTAATTATGTTAGCTTGACATAAAATATGTAAATCAGAAACAAACAACAACAAAAATGGTGCCCATGAATTATTCAAGACTGATAGGAGAAACTGATGTACAAACAGGATATTCTAAACTGATAGGTGAAACTGATGCACAAATAGGTTATTCTAAACTGATAGGTGAAACTGACATGCGAACAGGTTATTCTAAATAGGAAAAACTGATGCACAAACAAGTTATTCTAAACTGATAGGCAAAACTGATGCACAAACAAGTTATTCTAAACTGATAGGAGAAATTGATGCACAGACAAATTATTCTAAACTGATAGGAGAAACTATTGCAAAAATGCATTATTCAATACTGATATGAGAAACTGATGCACAAAAGCGTTATTCTAAACTGATTGAAGAAAATGATGCACAAATATATTATTCAAGACTTGAGAAACCATTCCCAAAGAAGTCATGCAACCTCTGCAACATTTCCCATTGATCTTAATGAACTAAGTCATTCAAGATGAACACATTATGATGTAGGGTCTATGGTGTTTTAGAGCTAGAATCATGAAGCAAACTAGAACATATTTTTTATTGCATGAATACAAATACATTCTGCATATCTACATGATACAAGACAGACAAAGTCAGCTTATGCATGTGTGCATGGACCCACGTCAAAATGTGGATCAAGAGACATGCAAATTTTTCACCAGAGCCCACAAAGTGGTACTTATCTACCAACTGACGCATGGTGACTGGTACAACAAAGCTCAACTCCCCTCCCCTCCTCCTAAAACCCCCACCACCTCTAGCCTACGCTGTGCTTTGGGGCCATGAAGCTGACACCAGCACAACATGAGCAGAGCTGTGTTGATCGGCAGTCAAGGAGAGGAAGGGAGGGGGGGGGTACACAGGAGCTGATCGACTGACACTAGTTGTGCCGTTGCTGCAGCTACCCCCACCCCCATCCCCCCTACCACCAGCCCTGCTGCAGCCATCTAAAGCTCGAGCCTTGCACACCACCACCACCATTACCACCACCAGCTTGGCAGGCAGCCAACAGCTTTGTTCCCTGGCAACCCTCACCTCCCCTGCTTTGACTGGCGAGCAATAAATCTCCCCCTGGCTTGCCGGTGACAGGGTAAAAATGACCCTGCCCCACCAGTCACTCCTAGATTAAAACGCAGGGTGGGACATAAATTTTGTCAGTCTAATATCATCAAGTTCTGTGGTGCAATTTTAAAAAACTTGTATAAATTCAAAAAATAAAAACGTGCATGAAGCAGAGTTTAATTAACAAATGTTTCTCTCTGTCTCATGTGTGTGCGTGCATGCGTGCATGGATGCATGTGTGTGGGTGCATGCGTGTATGCATGGATACATGTGTGTGGGTACATGCGTGCATGCATGCATGCATGCATGCATGCGTGTGTGTGTGTGTGTGTGTGTGTGTGTGTGTGTGTGTGTGTGTGTGTGTGTGTGTGTGTGTGTGTGTGTGTGTATGTGTGTGTGTTGCATGATTGGAAGTTAACCAGAAAGTGCTGATTTTCCCCCTCTTTTGTTGTCTCTGGTAACAGAACAAAGACGTCAATGGAAAACAGAATCTATACTTCCAGTTTTCGTTTACTTTGTGTCATGCTATAAGTCTAACTTTTCCCATTTGCAAACGTTACAGCATGTATTACAGTCTTACTGGAAAATGTGCTAAGCTCAACATGCATAGAAACCCTCTACCTAATGCCTATCAGCTGTGTTTGACTTTTGGGGAGAGCTGCAAAAAGTTTTCCCCCAAGATCACATTGCCCTCAACAACATTTTGAAGTCTGCAATGTTACATGGGGTCCAGACAAGAGCAAATCTCCATTTTGTGAAGTCTGGCTCTGTGTCTGAGATAGATTGTTGCATATTGAACTCATAGAATAGCTTAGCATTCTGCTCCATGTGTGACAAGTTTCTAGAAGTGATGCAAAACAAACATGGAGTGTAGGCTGTAGGCCTGAGTTGTTTATCTCTGCCTCCTTCGTTATTGAGCTGTTGGTTATGAATTTAAACAAATTCCTTGCCCCTCCTTGACTCTGCTGGGTGACATCCTGTGACCAGCTTGCCAGACATTGCATTTGATGCTATCTTAAGACAAGGCGCAGACTTTGGAGACTAGATTGCTCCACCATAACTGAGCTGGTAATCTGTCAACCATGTGATGCCTGGATTTGTTGACAACAAATAAAGTTAAAACTTTTCAGGCAGTTGTCTAGCATTTTGTAAGCTGTACAAGTTTCCCTGCTGTACACGAAGGTGCAGAGGATGCACACCTAGTAAACAGAGTTTTGTGCTCTGTGTGTGCTGGTCATTGTTTCACACTCTTGTTCAATACCCCATTGTGTTAGTGGCTGTAGCAATGTGTTTCTTGGTTTCCCTGTCAATCATCAGACTGTGGGTGATGGCTGAGTCTGGATTTCTAAGTGAAGTTGTCAGTGACTTCAAGCAATTCATTGTCAGTAGTGATTGATAGTGGTGCAGGGTAATCATGCCCCATTACATAGTTTTCCTAATGTTGACCGTTCATGCATACACCCTGCAGGAATGGACAAAATTGATGGTCAGCTCTTCCAAGTACTCTAAAAAGATCTCCCACTTTCATGGGTTGGGAGTTAACTCTGGTGCTGCACCTCCTGCCATTAATAATGTAGGAGTTCTCTTGATGAGGACATGGGACAGGGCAGGCACAGCCTCAAGCTGTGGCAAATGTGGCATGGGTTCAGTTGATCAGCACAATTTTTTTTTAAAGTTCTTGGCATCCTCCACCAAGAGGGACCACAGGCTAGGCTTTTTGTGAGCTGCTCTATAGTCAGACTTTGTTAGCTGAGGCCAACAAGTAGACCTCCTGTAGAGTCACAAGCACAGCAGAAGACCAGATACTGAACATCCAACCCAATATGGCCATACATTCACCGCTATGAAATGCAAAAGAAGAAAGGGCCTTCAGAATAAACATAGGAGATGTGTCATCAGCAAACAATATTGCTCTGATCAGCACTAAGCTATTCAACAGGTTCAACTGGTCTTGACTCTCAGACATGGTAAACTGAAGAGCCTTCTATCATTCCTAAGGTATAAGTGGACATGTTGTGCAGTGTCTGCTGCAAGGCATAGCAACTGCAAAAAAGACACTGCTGGACAAAGCTGGTGCAATGATGCCTACTTGTATACAAGGTTCTGAATAGTGATTTCCTCTTAAATTTCCACATCATGCCTGATCATATACCCTATGTCTTCATAGAAAGAATCTGTAATGCTAAGCAGCTCAGGGCAGCAACCACTCTTATTGAGCAGCTGAAACAGACTTCTTCTGCTGACAAGGTTGAATGCCTTTGTGAGATCACATATTTTTCAAAATTTCTCAGACTACTGACATGCACTGATGCAGAGAAAATCATACCGACTCAAGATCTCTAGGCATGAACCTATAATGTCACACTGGGTAGACGTGATCAGGAAGGACTTAAAGTTGAATTATGCTCTGGCAAAGACTTTGCCTATGATGCTCAAGAGTGAGATGCCTGGTGGGCGTTAAAGCCACTGCAATCACCACTATTTTTATAGACTGATAACCTTTGCACTGCACAAGATCCTGATATACTATGCCTTTTCTTATGCAAATATGCCAGACTTGAACTTGTTAACTTGTCCAGTGGCTCAGCAACACAAAACTAGCAAATGGCTGTTCATTTGCACTGGTAATTAAAATTTATTGTTGGAGAAGCCATGGGGGGGGGGGGGGGGGGGGGGGGGGAGGATCATTGGTTCAAATAGTAAAATGTTTCGATCTTATGTGATACAGTAGTTTGTACTGAAGTCTTGAGTGAACTATACTTTCTTTTTTCAAGCAATTCCTTTAAACACTTTTTGTTACAGGTATTGGTTATAACCATGTATAGGTCTTTAAAACAAAAAGTCTGGTTTATTTTCAGCATTATTTTTTATCAATACTTTGGGTAACCCTGACATATGCACCCAGATAGCTTTTTCATTCAGAATATTTTAAGGCACAACTATAGTTTTGGTTAACTTGAAGTATCAAATAAAGCTATGAGCGGGCCACTTCTTCAACACTATGCAGCTGGTACAAATACTAGCAACACACTCACTGTTTTAAAGACTCAAGACAACATAAACTTTGCATGGTTGTAAGAAACAGATTCCACAATGTAACAGTAGAAGAAAGTACAATTCTGTTTTATTCTAGAGGATCTTTAAACTCATTTTGGCTTTCACCTATACCACCAAAGTGTCACACTCACAGCAAACTGAATGTTCCATACATTGATGGATTCTATAGCTGAGTGGTTAAGACGATTTGACTTCTATCCCTGGGGTCTATGAAGTCGTGGGTTCGAATCTTGGTGGCAGTATCTGGTGAATTAGGGATGCAGATTTTTATGATCTCCAAGGTTAGCCAAGAGCAGAACTACCTGTGTCTTCATTCCAATCCTGTATATTATAATATAATATACAGGATTGGAATACACATGCAGATGATCAAATATGCATGTTAAAAGATCACGTAATTCATGTCAGTGGCTGATGTGTTACAGAAACATGAACATACCCAGTCTGCAACCTATACAATGAAATGAGCAACTCTGAAGTTGGAACCAATCAGCTGAGGCCAGCAGGAAAACCTGAAAAGTTACAAGCACAGGAGACCACCACTATGCACACCACTCTGTAACTTAGTGTAAGGGTATGGAGAGAGAGAGAGAGAGAGAGAGAGAGAGGAGAGAGAGAGAGAGAGAGGAGAGAGAGAGAGAGAGAGAGAGAGAGAGAAGTTATGGCTTTAGACATTTTTGCTGTTTGTGAAAATAATAACCTCAGTAGATTTCCTTCAGTCTCATAGGTTTTCTCCTCCCTTTTCTCCCTGTCTTTTACACTATGCAAGCATAGGTGCAAGCACTTTTTCACTAAGTACACACACACACACACACACACACACACACACACACACACACACACACACACACACACACACGCACAACACACACACACACACACACACACACACGCCACACACACACACACACACACACACACACACACACACACACACACACACACACACAAGTACACACACATGTATGGGAACAGATGACAAGATTAATCAGAAAAAAATGTATACATATGCACACATGTATGAGAACAGATGACAAGATTAATCAGAAAAAAACTGTATACACATGGGGACTGGATGTAAAAAGCATACAAGTGCTTATTCCATTACCCTTGATATAAATGAATACAGAATACACACACACACACACACACACACACACACACACCACACACAGGCACTATGCACACTGGGGCACACACAGCGTGCACACACACACACACACACACACACACACACACACACACACACACACACACACACACACAGAGCGCACACACACACACACACACACACACACACACACACACACTTATTTCTTTTTTTTAAAATTATCCATACACACTTTTCCCCACAGGGCCATCTTCCCCCCCCCCCCCCCCCTACACCGGTTTCCTTGTACCGTTTGGGGAGCTGAGAAAAGTAGGTCAGGGCTTCGAGCCGCTGGTAGCAGCAGCTGTGTAAGTGGAAAGCACACTGACAGCTGCACTTGCCACACACACACGCACACGCACACAACGTCAGATCACGAAGGCCTAGGCCTACAGCTTCGCCGTTAGGCCTAGCCTACAGCTTCAGTGTTACAGCTCATTGTGGGATCATCAGCTCAATGCGTTTTCTGTGTTTTTTTCTTTCCTTTTTTTTTGTTGGTTGCAGGCTTTCAGTGGCTTCAGGTGTACACAGCAAGTAGATTTCAGGCCTATTGACGCCCCCCCCCC
The DNA here is from genome assembly GCA_030674155.1 of Stramonita haemastoma. Taxonomy (NCBI): domain Eukaryota; kingdom Metazoa; phylum Mollusca; class Gastropoda; order Neogastropoda; family Muricidae; genus Stramonita; species Stramonita haemastoma. The sequence continues at coordinate 32,852,784 of CM060329.1, read as the reverse complement.
CCCCCCCCTCTTTACCAGCCAAGTCATTTGAGGAAGGCGAAATGGCAAGTGTGCGTCTTGCCCCAGCCATAAGGAAGTTAAGCTGGCAATGGGCCAAGGCCTTTCCTTTTTCCAGAAGGGTGGAAAGTAGAAGGGAAATATAACTACTTTGCTCATGGGGATGCTTTTCTCTTTGAAACTTAAAAATAATTGAATTGTTAGCTACCAGCAAATGTTACAGCCTGGAAAAAAAATGGAGATGTGGGAAATCTTGTAAAATGAGGAGATAAATGCATGCATGTGCACACATACACACCTGTACACACACATGTATACATGTACACTCACACACACATGTATGCACACATACACACACACACACAAACACACACACACACACACATGAATGCACACACATGTGTGTACACACACACACACACACACACACACACACACACACACACACACACACACACACAACATATGCTGTAACAATACAATGACACACAGATTCACTACTTTGACAATATATCCCTTATCTTGGTAGTGCAAACAAACCTGTAGTGAAATTCAATTTCACTTCCTAACACTAAGAAAGGCTTTTTCATTACAGTGCTCTGCTCTGCTCTGCTCTGCTCTGCTCTGCTCTCTCTCTCTCTCTCTCTCTCTCTCTCTCTCTCTCTCTTCTCTCTCTCTCTCTCTCTCTCTCTCTCTCTCTCTCTCTCTCTCTCTCTCTCTCTCTCTCTCTCTCTCTCTCTCTCTCACTGACACGTAGGCCATCGTGTGCCGGTGGGAACAGATGACAATATTTACAAAAACTGCATACACACGGGGACCGGATGAAAAAAGCACATGTTGCTTATTCTGTTATCCTCGATATAAAAGAATAAATAAATAAACAATTAACATTACCACTACTTGCAAACCTTGAGCTAGAAATTTATGTTTGAATCTATCACTGATTCTGTTTTTTGCCAATGACTCTATTTCTCTTGCAGTCATATATAATGTAATGCAATGGCTTCAGGATGATATGAAATCCATACATATCCACTTTCAGGAAGTGAATCATCACCGCACCAAGCGAACTTTCAGCAAATAGAAAATCTGTGTACACATTGCTATTATAACTGAATGTACACATCCAGACTGCAAATAAGGTAGAAAAAATTTTGATCACCCTCAGATAAATTACCATAGCATTTCTACACGCTACAAACTAAAACATTTCGACTACAAGGTTAGACAAAAACTGAATAAGCTGCAGAGCTAATCAGAAGTGGATGGACCCTCTAGGCTAACTCAACCATCAGACATACTTCCTTTTCCAGCACAGTGGTATCAAGCACTTGAGCACTGAGTGAACCTATCAACACAGTCATTCAAACTACATACCCACAGCGCAGAAAATCAGCAGGATTATTTGTGGACATTGCATGTCAACTTTAGATATAAACTTTGAAACTGACTGAGAACAAAATCAATGACATTATCAAGATCCAACATATATTAATTTCACACAGGGAGGTGTGTCCACACTGAATAAATCAGAAAAAGCCACCGCAACCTGAGACAAACTCAATCAACATCATGGGGAAAAAATGCCTGGAATCGGTCGACTGGCGTCTCTGCTATAGAGAGAAGATGCTATTGTAAGTGGACCACAGCTAATCTGAACTTATACAGTTTCCACCCACAAGGACTTTGCTGTGAACACAACTACAGTCAGCTGAGAAATCTGCAGACAGTTTGTTGACTAAATTAGTGAGCCTGTGCTAACATTGGATTAGTCCAAAATTACAAGCACACTCAATGCTGCCAGTTGTGGAAAGTGTAAATTTATGTTGTCAGAGAATGAGAGATGCAAATAGTAAAATACAATACAGAATAAAACATTTTGCCAGATCAATAGTCTCACTCTGTTAGCTTGCACACACACACACACATGTAATGATGTAAACATGTATGCATGCACACCACATCACATACACACATAATGAACACACACAACATAATGAACACACACACACACAATGAACACACACACACACACACACACACACACACACACACACACACACACACACACACACACACAGGCACGCAGGCACAGAGTGGCTTTTTCTGATATTGTGTGTGTGTGTGTGTGTGTGTGTGTGTGTGTGTGTGTGTGTGTGTGTGTGTGTGTGTGTGTGTGTGTGTGTTCTTCAGTTGAACGTCTATTCACATTAAGTGATTTTAGACAAGTGTGTGTGTGTGTGTGTGTGTGTGTGTGTGTGTGTGTGTGTGTGTGTGTGTGTGTGTGTGTGATGTGTGTGATGTGTGGTGTGTGTGTGTGTGTGTGGTGTGAGTGTGTGGGTGTGTGAGTGTGTGTGTGTGTGTGTGTGTGTGTGTGTGTGTGTGTGTGTGTGTGTGTGTGTGTGTGTGTGTGTGTGACAGAGACAGACAGAGAGAGAAAGAAAGATGTACATTTTGACAGAAAAATATTTATAGCTAAATCATTCATAATTTTAAAGATTTTACAATTTACCACAGTACTAGTACAGAACTAAAAAACATAAAAGATTTTTTTGAAAGAAGAATTATGTTTTAAAGTCAAATCTGTCAGTCCAAGATTTCTTTATCTCAGCACGTGTCCTATTCAGACACAGTGTCCTGTCACACGTGATATTCTGTGATATTTAAATGCAGTACATACTGTTGTAAATAAGTGTATCTGACTTGATGCTAACTGTTTGTTGACAATTTTAGATAAAAGCAATCTGCATATATTATATATATTATATATATATATATATATATTATATATATATATATTCTAGTCAGTAAATAAACTGGTTACACTTACAGTGTGTATGCAATGTCCTATATCAGAGAAAAGATTGTGATTTTGTTGAAGCTGATTTCCCTTGATAGGTAAGCATTTAAATTAACAACAAAAACAGTCTAGATACATAATTCAGTGTGACAAAAAGGTAAACACTAGCACAGTCTAAATCAGCACCTCCCCCCTCTCCAAATATACACAGGCTTTCATTTTCACACACACACAACACACCACACCACATACACACATCTCTCTCTCTCACACACACACACACACACACACACACACACACACAGGCAGCAGGCGCCACAACACACACACACACACACACACACACACACACACACACACACACACACACCACACACTGTATGATGGGGAAAAAATCAACTAAAATTGGAAGAACTGAAAGCAACAGATCAAATAACTGGCTCCCCCCCTCCAAAAAATCAATGCCACTGAAACAGATCTATGAGGCAATTTCACCAGACGCACACGAACACGAATCATTCACCTGTTTACAGTGCAGGCAAAGTAGTGACCCACTTCCCAAGGGCTGCCGACACAGCAGACAGACACAACACCATGATCCTCTCCATTCTCCAGCCAGGGATAACACGCTGCGAGACACGTCAGCGCCACGCGCTGTGATCCACATTTTTCCCAGTAGCGACGACACAATCGTGCTCCGTTGGCTGAATCACCGCTGCTGACACTGGTCGATATCCCCCCTCCACTCTTTACTTTGCGTCGTGCGTCTCCATGGACGCAAAGTGCGACGCAAAACTGCGACGCATGACGTCATAGCAACATAAATGCGTTTCCGAGTCAGTGCTGTCTGACGGCAGCGTCTGTCTTGGCCTCCGTCCGCCATTACGCTATTGTGTTGTCAGTCGAAATGGGCCGACGAAAGCCACGGAAGGGCGGTCCAAAGAGCGTCAATATTTACAGGACAGCAATGAAGGTTAGTCCTAGCAGCTGTTTGATTATTCTACTCGTTGTGTATTGGATAATTTTAACGTTTTAATCGCTGAAGCAGGTGTTTTTCCTTAGATATGCTGGGGGCAATTGGAGTGCATACTTTGGGTCCATGGGAGGGAGCATTTATTATGCGAGATTCACTGATGGATGAAATCGAAATCAACACACAGATAAAGTAAGCCTAAAAGAGGTGTATCCTTGTATGCAGACTCGAGTAGTTTAATCGATGAGATAGGATTATAACTTCGGCTGTTGGCTTTCCTTGAAAGAGGAAGGAGAGGGGTAGTCTTTTCTTAGTTGAGCACTATTTCCTGCTGGGTTGTCGCCTTGACCTATTCAGACTTCGCGCAGGTCATCGTTTATGTCAGACATCACGTCAGTAGGCTATGACGCTAGAGTCGATCATGTGACTGCCATAAATCGATTGGCCTTGGGGTAGGAAGGCACTTACTTTTATTATCAGTCAAGTTTTAAGGTTAAGCTTAAGATATTGGCTTTATTAATAATTGATTTTTTCTACTTTAAGGAAAGAGGAGGTATTTTTTTGTTCCCTGTGTGTGTGTGTGTGTGTGTGTGTGTGTGTGTGTGTGTGTGTGTGTGTGTAATTAATCAAAACTGATTAGTTGAAATTATCAAGTGATCAAATGATCCATAAAAAAATATCAGCATCTGAAGTAAAATTTCATAATGAACCAAACTGTTTCTGGAGCAAGGTTTATTTTTGTTTTCTCATGTTCAGAACAGTAATAAGATTTTGATGTTTAAGTCATCATGGAAATTTATTGATTTTTACATAACATCCAGCTTTTAGGCACCATAGCCTTTTGCCTTGGGGTGTAACTTTCAATTTTTAGACAGCTTGTAGTGTGCAGCTAACCCTAACTCAACTGCTTGAGTTAAACTACAGTTTATCATTATGTAGAAAACACTCTTGCAGTCTTTTTCAAATTCTTTTCTTTAATGGTTTCTGGTTTTACAATGTTGGTAGGCAGATGTTAATTTTTTTAACTCTTGGTAATGAAAGTGTGTGAGTGTTACTGTTAGTACTTTGTGTATATTGTTTTACTGAATGAAAGTAAACATACCCTTTTTTAATGATATATTTGATGACAACAACAGTCACAAAAACATTGACAACAAATCAATGATGATGATTATAAAGAGAAAAGTTAGATAATGTATAATTTTATTTTTTTAATCAGTTTCATTGTGACTAATTAAGCTGAGTGAATATTTATCAGAAATCTGTGAAATTAGATTTGCAAAAGACATGTAAATCAAATTCAAATTGACATAGTTTGTTGTTGTTGTTGTTTTTATTCCCCATGAAGACTAGACAGATCAGCAGTGTAGAATTTTGTTATTGTATAGAATCATCATCAATCTCAGTCAAACCTACTTTCAATAAGTTCATTTTTATTTTTACATTTATGTGTGAGCTAATTAGATACAGATTGTGATAGCAGCAATAAGTTAAAACTGTGCTTATAATACTGATAGTTTAGGTTTAAATTCTTTGCACTCTCAGACAAACTCACAAAGTTATGTTGACACAATGATAGGCTTATAAAAGATTTTTTTAAGTGATGTTTGTATCTGCTTTAGCACATATTTTACGCACGCGCACACACACACACACACACACACACACACACACACACACACACACACACACACACACCACACACACACAACACACACACACACACACACACACACACACACACACACACACACACACACACACACACACACACACAGCTTCAAGTAATTATAGATTTGAATAAGTGGTACCATATCAAATTCAATGTTGATACTACACAAAATAACATAACATAGCATAACAATATAAAATTAGGTAAACTGTTGTCTGCTGGTCAGTTGTGACTTTCATGTAGGGGAGAAAGTTTTATAGTTTCGTTGATTTTTGTTTGGTTGGTTATTTTATTTGTTAATTTATTTATTTATTTTGCTTTCTGATGGAAGAAGATAGTAAAAATCATGATTTTAGATTGCTTCTTGCACATAGAAACAAGTATATATTATATCCCTAAGTAGGCCTACTATCAAAAGAGTGACTGGCTGATTGTGGTTTAAGTAAATTGTTTCTATCTTTATGCTAAAGATTTTTTAAAATTGTTTTTCTTTTTAAAAATAAATATTCATTTACAGACACACAGCGCACGCACACATGCACACACACAAGCATGCACACACACGCGCACATATCCACACACACATGCACACAAATACAATACACACACACCACCACACCACACCACACCACACCACACCACACCACACCACACACACCACACACACACACACACACACACACACACACACACACACACACACACACACACCACACACACACTATGTGACACTGACACAGTGACAGTCAATAATTCTATTGGTTTAATTTTTTTTGAAAAAATAATTAATGGAACTTGAATTGATGCACCTAGAAGTTAGAATATATTGATGTTCTGTCATCTTCATCATACAGTACACCCTATTCCAGATAATTGCGTTTGCTAGAACAAAACAAAAAAAATGTACTGTAGAATGTTTTGGGACATTGTCACACAGAAAAGAGAATTGTATAAATTTAGTAAACCAATAAAACTATAGGAAGAACGAAGAGTGCATACAATGGAACATTTTATGCTTGTATCTTTCTTATGCTTCCATACATGAGAGAGAAAGGGTATGTGTGCCATGATGTGTATGTGTTGCTGTCTCGATATGTGTGTGTACGCGTGTGTGTGTGTGTGTGTGTGTGTGTGTGTGTGTGTGTGTGTGTGTGTGTGTGTGTGTGTGTGTGTGTGTGATATGTGTTAGTGTTGTGTGTGTGATATATGTTAGTGTTAGTGTGTGTGGTGTGTGTGTGTGTGTGTGTTGTGTGTGGTGTGTGTGTGTGTGTGTGTGTGTGTGTGTGTGTGTGTGTGTTTGGGGGGATCTGTGTCAGTGGAAGAGAAGGGGGGGGGGGGGGAGTAGTAGAAGGTGTCAAGAAGACCAAAACAAAGAGAGCGATTGTGTGGAATGTTCATCAAACTTTTGACATGAAATGAATTGTGGTGTCAGTTCTTTTGTTTGAAGTAAAGGTCAAAAGTCAATGTTGAAGGCCTCCAAAGGCTAGGCCAGAGGTCAGAGTTGAAGGTCTTTTAATGCTTTCTAAGGCTAGGCCTTAACCTGACCAAAAGGCAAAGCTAAATTCTTTTCAAGACTAAGTCCGAAGTCAAAGATGAAGGCCTTTCAACTTTTCAAGTCTTTCTAAGTCTAAGTCAAAAGTCAAACTCAAAGTTAAAGCCAAAGGTCTTTTTTGTTTTCAAGATTATGCCAAAGTCAGAGTGTAAGGTCTTTCATACTTTAATCTTACAAAAGGGTTTGTTGTTGTTTTTTAATTAAAGCTAGGTCAGAAGTCAAAGTCAGAAGTTTGTCCTGAAAGTTTTTAGTTGAAAGCTTTTCAAGGCTACAGCACCCTGATCATTCTTCAACTTTCAAGTGGCTGATTGATTATGCATGTGTTCATGTGGCTGATTTGTGCATTTATATATATATATATAAATGTTATATTTATATTTATTTTTATTTATAACATGTATCATTGTAATTTGTTGTTTGTTTGTGTGTGTGTGTGTGTGTGTGTGTGTGTGTGTGTGTGTGTGTGTGTGTGTGTGTGTGTGTTGTGTGTGTGAAAGTCAAAGTCAAAGTCAAGTCAAAGTCAGAGTTTTATTTCCAGATGGTACATTGAGTACATTGTGTGTGTGTGTGTGTGTGTGTGTGTGTGTGTGTGTGTGTGTGTTGTGTGTGTGTGATGTGTGTGTGTGTGTGTGTGTGTTGTGTGTACTGTGATATATGTAAACTTGATGAATGTGATTTCAAAAGGGGGGAGGGGGGTAACTGCAGTAAGTGTACGTGTTCACAATCATTTGTGATTATCTGTTTTTGCAGGTTTTTGTGTCGCTGTTATTGGTAAATCAGCTGTGGTTTTCAAAACTTCCAGAGTTTCTTTGAATGAAATCCTTGTCATAAAATCTTTTTGTGTTCTTTTAAGTTTTTTTGTTTGTTTGTTTATTTTTGCAGAAAGGTTGAAGAGTACCAGTGTTCCTCTCTCTCTTTAGAAAAGACACAAAAAAAATGAACATGATTGCTCATCCTCTTCAAAAGGAGTCATCATCTTCTGAGTTTCATCTGAAGGCTGGCCTTTTGTGATGCAGATTGATGTGAAGTTGCAGCACCCCAGCACAAGTGGTTGAGTTAGCAGCTAGCTAGTGTGGTGGTTACTGCAGGGGAGTGTGTTTTTCTTGCAGGGGGGGGTGTCAGATGAGGAAGGGGGCATGCGGTGACTGCAGACATTGTGTAATGGATAGATTAAAAACTCTTTTCCTCCACCTGCTCCTTCAGTAATGCACAGGTATATATCTGTGTGTCACTCTGTGTGTGTGTGTGTGTGTATGTGTGCATGGTGTAAATCCGCATGTTCACCGCACATGCATGTGCATGTATGCACATTACCTAATATGTTGTTTTCCACGTGTGCTGTTTTTTTTGTGTGCCCTCTATGTTGTTTTAGTGGGTGTCTTACTAAAATGGTGATTCTATATATCATGTGTTAATCATTGCAACTTGATTGGTGGACATTAATAACCTTTTTTTTTTATGATCGGTGGAAATTCATCTTTTCGGGAGGTGGGGGGGGGTGGGCTGAAATTGGTCTGTTTTTTCTTTCCTGTTTCTTAAGAAAAATTTTATTTGTTGAGCCAGTGTAAATCCACTTTTTTGTTTTGTATATTCGTTTGCTTTCTTCTCCATCATATTCTTGCAGTGTTTGCAGTGGTGGTTCACATTTCAGGCAAAATATGCCAAGCTAACCAATCAGAAATATCCTCAAAAAGAGTGAAACTAACAGGAATATATATTTTTTAATTGTTTATTTATTTATTTTTGTGCAGTGGAGTTTGCTGTGTAGGTTATTGTTGTTGTTTTTGTTTTTATGGCAAATTGGAAAAAAAAGGATGTTTTTGCTTGTGGGTCATGTATTTATGTAAATTTAAGAAAGACTTTGCAGGCTCTTTAGCCTGATGATTGTTCTGGGTGCTGGGGTAATTCATTCCTGAATTCCCAACTCTCTTTTATGTGCTAACCTTTTTTATGTGTTCAATGGTGTTTTGTTGTTGTTGTTCTTTTCTTGCTCACGGTTTTCCTTGCAGACTCCTGAAGCAGTTACAGGAGCTCTGTTAGTTAACTTGTGGTAGAACTCCTGGTGATGTTGTCCAGAGGCATTTTCACAAAGGGCATGCTGATTCTGTGAAATTCTGTTATATATTATTAGTAGTTCTGCCTTGGCAAATTGGGCCTGTTCTTCTGTAATCATGGCACCTGTTTGTGGCTGTAGTTTATATAATTATTCAGAATAGTTTGGGGTGTTGCTTTACTAATATGGTTGATTGAAGTTGTGGTACAGGTGGGGGGTGGGGGGTTGGTTGGTTTTCTTTCAATATTTGTGTGTGTGTGTGTGTGTGTGTGTGTGTGGATGTGTGTGTGTGTGTGTGTGTGGATGTGTGTTTATTTTTTTTAATGTTGATATTCCTCTCCCCCTTGGAAAGAGAGACGATTAGTGATTGAATCCATGGTGTTGGCTACTGCTGTGTTTCTTTGTTGTTGTTGTTGATGCTTTTGCACAGATGGCAGTTTCTGCCTCCCTGCCTTGTTTAAAGAGTTCTGTAGGGATGTTGTTGAATACCTACAGTCTTGACTGGATTCTACAGCTTTTAAAAAAGATATTTCTCATGGTCATTAGTTCTTGTAGAGCTGGAACTTTGAAAAAATGGGGGGATATAGTTTATTTTGGGAGTAATGGTTTTTTTTTTAGATCCCAATCATTAACCCTTTGGGACTGTAACTTTCAAGCTATTTTTACTTTTAAACATTATAGATGTGTGAGGTATTCAGCAAAAATTCCACACTATCACTTTCTAACATGTGCTTGTTTTGTGTAACCATAGATATCTTTGTCTCTGTACTCCTATAGCAAATAATTATCTATTGGTGTATGTCAGTAGTGATGGTGTAGTGCATGCATATATTTTGTTGCTCCCTTGGTAGAAATTTTTAAAAGGCTTTATACAGTATACAGAAGAACCTCTGTATCAGAGATCTTTAGTGCATGCTTTTGTGAGTGTGTGTGTGTGTGTGTGTGTGTGTGTGTGTGTGTGTGTGTGTGTGTGTGTGTGTGTGTAGGGGAGTGGATGGGTGCTGTTGCATTTTTAGAAAAAAAACACAAAACCTTACAGCAGTGTTGTTAATGTGGATGAGAAGATGATCTACTAATCTAGAGATCTACTAATCTTGTATTTTGTGTAAACTTGTTGTTTCTTGTTGCTGTTTTTCTTGTTACTGAAGCTACCATGAATATATATAATTATATATATATATATATATATAATATATATATATATATTTTATGCGAGTGAGAATACATCTGCTGTAAT
>CM060329.1:32825000-32837500 GCA_030674155.1 Stramonita haemastoma | reverse complement strand
AGGGATCCTTTGAAGCATGTGAGTCAGGAGGAGTTTCTGCAGAGATGTGGCTTGGTGAAAGCGCACAGCATGGTGTTTGTCAAGCAGGAGGAAGTGGAGCTGGAGCTGGAGTGTCGCATCGTCAGCGTGGAGTGCTCCTCCCGGCCCCTCTCCCCCCGCCTCTCCCCCAACACGCGCTCCCTCATCTCCTCCATAAGAGGGAGACCGCCGACTCCCCCAAAGCCAAGAAATCCCTCAGCTTCGGTTTGGGGGTGGTGTGCAACGGGGAAGACAGCGACAACGGCTCGGATTCGGGAATGCCTGAACAGTCGGTGAAGAGGTCGTCCATGCGGGGTTCCCTCCTGTGCATCGCTCTGTCCTCGCCTCTAGGTCAGCGTGTGAAGAAGTTCACCAAAGCTGACCTGGTGAAGCCACCCATCGCTGACATTGAACACTACTGCATCAGCATTCCAGACGACGACGAGCTGCGGTTAAGACTGCGGCAGAAAGAGCCCTACCCTGTCAAGTTCAAGCGGCGGAAGAACATGGTCGTCGACTACAGCTACACCTACAAGTTCAACCTGGCCAAACGCCGGTGGCGTGTGTGGAGGGTGTGCAGCCCTGAGGACCCAAATCCCGGCCCTTCCCTGATGGAGAGGCATCAGATTAAAAAGTGCTTAGTTCGCCTCAGCAGGCTGGATGAGAAAGAAGTGAGACTGAGGACGTTGCGGAAAAAGACCATTTTAAATCATGAAGTGACGATCGATAATGACCTTTCCATCGTGCGGATGGACGTGCCTGAACAGTTGTATGATGAAATTCAGAAAATGCAAATGACGGAGGGCGGCTCACCCAAAAAACCTGTGTTGGATGTAGACAGAGGGGCTGCAGTTCCAGGACCTTCAGGCATTTCTGGTGTTTCCTCCTCTTCCTCAGGTGTTCGCGGAGATCTACCCAAACATCGGCGCCGTGTCCTAGGAGTAAACGCAAACATCCTGTGTCTGGGAACAGCGACAGCGAGGAAGTGATTGTGGAGTCCGTCTTGTCCTCCTCAGAGGAAGAGGACGAGCTGGTGAAGAGACGGAGACTGGCAGCCGACGATTCACCTTAGAAAGTGAAGATGTGCAAATCATTTCGGTCACAAACATTTCCTCGTCCTCAATCGTGATTGATCTCTCCGACACAGAAGAACAAGAAGAGAGTTGTGCAGACTTGAAACTGGCAACGTCATGTGACGGAAGGCAGTTATCCACCCTAGCGAGTCAGAGTTTGTCGTGCGAGGCGAAGGAGGCGTCTGTGTGTGGAGCAGCAGCAGCTGTGCAGGGGAAAGCGGAAGAACCTTCAGTGTGAGGACACTGCCTGCCCTAAGCTGCTGCAGCACTGCAGCAGAAACAGCGTGTACAGTGACGTCAACTCTGCTGATGGCCACACCGGGGACAGCTCTAGTCACTCTCTGCCCTCTCTGTCTCTGTCAGTCAACCCCGACAATCCCTCCACTGCTGCTAGTCCACCCCACCCACACCCAGGAACACAGACCCCACCTGTGACAGAGATGTGCAGGATGGAGAGCAGAGACCTGACCTTCCAGCTTGCCTGTTTCTGGAGCTGAGGCACTGTCCACCACGCCCAGGCTGCCCAAGAGTGACTGGTGCCCAGTGTCACAAAGCGGGGTGGTGGCAGCTCCCTCAGCAGCAGGACCCCAGTCCAGCCCTGCTTGTCCAGGGAGCAGCACTGGCGGATCTGCAAACCTAGTTCAGGGATACCGGCGTGCCTGAAACCCAGAGACCTGCTTCGGCGCAAGACGCTTTCCTGGCACGCAACCGGCCGAGGTCACCACGCCAAATGTTGTTCACCTTGCGTCGTGCAGGCAGTAGTGTCCCAACACTGTTGTCATCGCTATGGCGAGTGCAGCGCAGTGTGTGACGGTGATGTCCAGTCCCTCCTGTGTGCAGACCGTTCCCACGCCCATCATCTCCCCTCGTCCACAGCCGCTCCTGCCGATGATGAGGCAGGGGCAGCTACCGGACAGGCAGTCAGCGTCAGAATGAGCTGACCGGTCAAGGACTTGCCTGTCTTCCCCAGACACACACTTGGTGACTGTGACTGCAGGAGAAGAGAAGCCGGTGTCTGGTGGTAAGTACCGGCTCGTGCAGAGTGTGTCTGCTGCAGTGCAGGGTCCCGTGTTGGCGACAGATTCATCCAGGACGTGCAATACTTGGTTTCGCACCCCTCAGGTGAACGCTGCCAGTTTACCTGTCACTTCTCCATCCCCACGCCTATCCATGGTGCAGCAGCCTTGTCTTCAACAACACTGAACAGTACTGCTGCTGGTCTGCAGACCATACCCAGCATGCAGCATGTGTCGTGTGTCTCCAACCCTGATGCCGATGAGACTGTTTCCCCTCCTGCCACCTCTGCTCCCCCACATTCCACTAGTCCACAAAACACACCACCGCAGGAGCCTCACACGAATCTGAGATCCCCTACTGGTGGGGCTCAGGGCACCGGTGCCATCTCAGGGCATAGCACAGCCTGCCGTTGTGCCCGGTGCTGCTGCAACCTCTGTTGGGGCACCATCCTCTCCTCAGCAGAGTGCCATCACCCCCATCCCATCTCAGTCAGGACTGGTCCCTCCTTCTCCAGGGATGTTCGGATCTTCTGATGGAGCAAGAAGACAAAGCCTGGACCAGGGGTCACATGCCCAGAACTCAGTTGTAGAGCAGAGCACTGCACAGAACATCACAGGTGTGCTTAGCTCTGAGCAGAGGCTGGCAGCCCCCCAACCCCTTCACACATCAGTGTCACAAACCTCTCCTTTTGTGCAGGGCAACAGCATACACACATCCATGTCTCAGAACTCTCAGGTCCTTCCAGACAGTATTCAAGCACCCCTGCTGCCCATTTCTCCACAGGTGCAAGGAAATATCCAGACATCCTTGCCACAAAATTCTCCCTATGTGCCTGCCAACATTCAGACATCTGTGCCATCCAATTCTCCACATATGCAAAGCTATGTTCAGACGTCCTTGCCACAAAATTCGCCATATACTATTCAGTCGCCACAGAATGCTTCATTTATGCAAGGCAACGTTCAGGCCTATGCGCCACCGCCAAATTTCGCACTTGCCCAAGGCAACGTTCCAACATCATTGCCACAGAATTCTTTTGCTCGAGGCAACATGCAGACATCTTTGCCCCAAAGTTCTTTTGCCCAAGGCAATGTTCAGACATGTGTGCCACAGAATTCTCTTTTTGTGCAAGGCAATGCTCAGATCCCTGTGCCACCAAATTCTTCCTTTTCCCAAGGCAGTGTCCAGACATCAGTGCCGCAAAATTTTCCATATGGACAAGGCAATGTTCCAACCAGTGTGCCACAAAGCCCGACTTTTGTGCCAGGCAATGTTCAGCAACCTTTTCCTGCAAATTCTTACGCACAAGGCAGTGTGCAGACATCTGTGCCCCAAAACTCTTTTGCTCAAGGAAATGTGCCACAAAATTCTTTTGCCCAAGGCAACATGCCACAAAATCCTGCCTTTCATGCCAGGCAATGTTCAGCCACCTTTGCCACAAATTTCTCCTTACGTACAGGGCAGGGTCAGGCCCTTTGCCTCAAAATGTGGCCAGTGCACAAGAAAATGCTCAGGCAATTATGCAGCAAAACTCTGACTTTGCACAGGGAAGTGGGTCTATGCCACAGAACTCTTCCATCTTACAAGGAGGTGTACAAATGTCCGTGCCACAAAACTCTCCATATGGCCTGGCAACACACAGACATCTGTCCCTCAAAACTGTTACGTGCCAGGTAACGTTCCCACGTCGGACCCTCAAAATTCTCTGTTTGCACAGCCACATATGCTGCAAAATGTTCCAGGAAGCAGTCAGTTGCCTTTTTCACAAAATTCTCCCTATAAACAGGGCCACGTTCAGACATCTGTGCCACAAAATTCTCCATACAAAGAAGGAAATGTCCCAGCATTTGTGCCACAAAACTCTGCCTACGCACAAGGTAGCGATCAGTTTTCTGTGCCACAGAATTCTCCCTACAAACAGGGTAATATTCAAACATTTGTGCCGCAGAATTCTCCCCAGTTGCAAGACAACTCGCAGATGCCTGCTATGCAAAATTCTGCTCATGTGCAAGGCGGTGATCAGATGTTTATGCCGAATAGCGGTTTTTATCCGCAAAGCAACATTCCAGCATCTGCACCTCAGAATTTTTCCAGTGTACAGAGTAATGTACAGCAGGCATCTGTGCCACAAAATTTTCCTTATTCAGCTGGCAGTGGGCAGGCATCTGTGAGGCAGAATTCCCCTCAGTTACAAGGCAACATTCAGATGTCTATGCCACAGAATTCTCCCTGCTTACCAGGCAATCTGCAGACATCCATGCCACAAAATCCTCAGCAGATGCAGGGAAACATTCAGGCATCAATGCCACAAAATTCACAACAGATGCAAGGCAACATTCACACACCTGTGCCACCAAATTCTCAGCATATGCAGGGAAATATGCAGACATTTGTGCCACAAAATTCTCAGCAGATGCAGGGAAATGTGCCACAAAATTCTCAACAGATGCAGGGAATTGTGCCACAAAATTCTCAACAGATGCAGGGAAATATTCAGACATCTGGTCCACAAAATGCTCAGCAGATGCAGGGAAATATGCCACAAATTTCTCAGCAGATGCAGGGAAATATTCAGACATTTGTGGCACAAAATTCTCAGCAGATGCAGGGAAATGTGCCACAAATTCTCAACAGATGCAGGGAAATGTGCCACAATGCTCTCAAAAAGATTGCAGGAAATGTGCCACAAAATCCTCATCAGATGCAGGGTAACATTCAGACATCAGGTCTCACACAAATTTGCAGCAGATGCAGGGAAATATTCAGTCACCCTTGCCACAAAATTCTCAGCAGATGCAGGGAAATATTCAGACACCTGTGCCACAAAATTCTCAGATGCAGGGAAATATTCAGACACCTGTGCCACAAAATTCTCAGATGCAGGGAAATATTCAGACACCTGTGCCACAAAATTCTCAGATGCAGGGAAATATTCAGACACCTGTGCCACAAAATTCTCAACAGATGCAGCGAAATATTCAATCCCCCTTGCCACAAAATTTGCAACAGATGCAGGGAAATATTCAGACACCTGTGCCACAAAGTTCCCAACAGATGCAAGGCAATATCCAGTCAACTATGCCACAAAATTTTCCATACATGCCCAGGAACGAACAGAGTTCCGGATTACCAAATTCTCCCTATGTTCCAAACAACATGCAAACATTTATGCCACAGAATGTTGCCAATGTTCAGGGAGACGCTCAGACATCTGTTCCTCAAAATTCACAACAGGTCCAAAACAATGCCCAGATGTCACAGCCAAATTCTTTGTTGGTGCCAGGCAACCTTCCGA
The DNA here is from genome assembly GCA_030674155.1 of Stramonita haemastoma. Taxonomy (NCBI): domain Eukaryota; kingdom Metazoa; phylum Mollusca; class Gastropoda; order Neogastropoda; family Muricidae; genus Stramonita; species Stramonita haemastoma. Next base: position 32,832,097 of record CM060329.1, on the reverse strand, counting down.
CTTCTTTGCCGCAAAATTCTCAAATGCAGAGCAACTCTCAAATGTCTGTGCCTCAAGTTGCCCCACCTACTCAAAGCACCGTCCAGTCTTCAGTGCCGCAAAACCCTTCTTACATGCAGGAAGGCAACCTACAGTCAGGAGCATCGCACATGTTTACAGGTGTACAGCAGGGGAGTGTTCCGACATCTCAGACACAAAATTTGTGTGCACCAGGCAATGGACAGACATCATCGTTACAGCAGCCCCCTTACATGCAAAGCACCGATCCAGTAAATCCATCGCAACCTCCTCCACAATCACAACTGAACAATCAGACAGCAGTGCCTCAGAATGTGCCCTGTGCTCAAGGCAGCGGATTCACCCAGGGTAGTGTTCAGTGTGTGTCACCAAACTTGGGCTACGTTCAAGGAACGGTTGCAAGCAACATGTCCCAGATGTCTTACAACATACAAGGCAGTGTTCAGGCCTGTGTGCCACAAAACACTCTCTCTACACAGAGTGGGCCAACTGTATCCCACACCCTTGGAAGCCAGCAGGGTCCAGGAGAGACCCCATCTGTACAGACTTCTGCACAACCCCAGAACAGTGCTGAGATGTCACCGAACAATCAGAGTGCTGTGCAGGCGTCTTCTAATGAAACAGCCACCCAGGGTGGGGCAGTATCCATGCATGCCCCTCCCTCTCAGAGCATCACAGAGCCCCAGTCTGCCTTCACATCCACCAACCCACAGACGCCTTCTGTCCCGCCCAACAATCAGAATCAAACTGCAGCAGTTCTCGGGAACGTATCACACACACAGAACAACCCTCTCACTGGTGTTCCTAACACGCAGTTGAACCCTGTGCTGTTGCCAAACAACCCTGTGAGTGTTTCTGACCCTCAGTCGAATTCCACACCGTTGCAGAACAACCCTGTCTGTGTTTCAAACCTGCCATCAGCTACTACGACACAGGTGCAAAACAATCCTCACGACCCGCCTGTGAACACTGCGCAAGTGCAAAACAATCCAGCAAGCGTTTCTGACAACAACACCCAGTGTAGTTCTCAGTTGCCGAGTATGACCAGTTCTGTGGCGTGTGGATTTGGCGTACAGTCTGCGGGCCCGGTGCAGACAGTGGCTCCATCGCCCAGTGGTGGGAGTGGGCAGAACATGGGCTCTGCTGTTGCTGCCCCTGCCACCACAGCCACAGGGCAGCCTGGCCAGATAGCTCCTGCCAGCCAAGGGGCAGATCCATCTCAGTGATTGTGATTGACGAAGAGTCTCCTGAAGTGCTCCGACAGAAGCTGAGCGTGTTCAACCTCGTCCCAAACCGCACTCCTACCGCCTCCCCTTCCAAACAGACCCCAGGAACCCCCACCCCTGGAACCCCCACTCCTGGAACCCCTACGCCTGGAGCAATGATGCCAGGAACCCCCACATATGGAGCAATGACGCCAGGAACCCCCACCCATGGTGGAATGCCAGGAACCCCCACCCATGGGACCCCACCATGGACCCCCACCCATGGAACCCCCACCCATGGAACCCCCACCCATGGACCCCCACCCTATGGGACCCCACCCATGGGACCCCACCATGGAACCCCCACCTATGGGACCCCCACCTATGGGACCCCCACCCATGGAACCCCCACCCATGGAACCCCCACCTATGGGACCCCCACCTATGGGACCCCCACCCATGGAACCCCCACCCATGGAACCCCCACTCATGGAGCAATGATGCCAGGAACCCCCACCCATGGAACCCCCACTCATGGGACCCCGGGAACAACAACAATGGAAAGCGTTCCCAACGCGCCCCCCACCCTAGGCAGCAGCGGAGAAGACAGCAGCGATTCCCAGCTGCGCATCAGCGCTGTGTACGGCGCTGCGGAGCTGGCCAGCATGTTTGAGCTGGCCTCCAGCAGCCTGGCTGTGTCCACACCCTCCACACAGCCACCAGCAGCAGCAGCAGCAGTGACAGCAGACCCCCAGCAGGCTGTTGCCTCTGTAGGGACGGTGACGGAGGAGAGCGGTCCGCAGATCCAGATCGGCGCCATTTATGGTGCGGCAGAACTCTCCAACACCCAGCTGGCAGCGTCTCTGGGTCTGGAGCGACCTCGAGCACCTTGCATGAACACGGTTCGGGGCGGTGTTGGTGGTGGTGGTGTGGCCCCCCCGCGTTTTCAGGCTCCGTACAATTCCGGTTACAGGACTAGGCAGCCGCGCTACGATTATCGAATGCAGCAGAATTTGGTGAACTCCAACAGACAGCGTTTTGTCCGCCCCCAGACGTACCCCGCGGCCCCTCGAGCTCAGAGGTACAGTGCTGTGCCCAGGCAGCAGAACTTTTACCGAGGTCGAGGGGCGCCGTACGGTGGGGGGGGGGCTCCTGTTGTTCGGTACGGTCGAGGAGGAGTGGCAGTGTCAGCGCCTCGAGGACTTCAGTTCCCTCCTCAGGCTGGAGGGGATGACGACGACTGTGTTGAAGTCATCTGTCTTGACGATGACTAAGTGTTGAATCAACATCTAAGATGTTGGTAGGAGGAGCAAGTCGTGTTATGCCATTTTGTTTTTGTTAGTCTCTATGACGACGATCTATACAGCATAACTTGTTCCATATTTTTGTATGCCGATCATGCTTTCAGCTTGAGCACTGAAGTTCAGTTCTTGTGTTTGAAATACGTCTGTTCTCTGTGTTGTTTTCGAAATCAGAGCTGAGAAGGGTTGTACACTTTGTGTACTAATACTCAATAGAATGTTTTAACTGAATTTGCCAATAATCATTTTTTTCACAAAAGAATTTTGGGGGGTCACAACCATGCATGCATGCACACGCTCAGCATCAGTTCTTTACTCACTTTGACATGAAAACTGATCAATGCAAAAATTAGTCAGATCGTTTGGATGAGTAGAAAGTAGCACATAAACATATCTGTTAGTTGTCCCCATTTTTTGTTTTTCCTAGTATAAAGGGTGCTCTGTTATGAAGGCACAGAAGTACCCCTGGCTCTTTACTGCAATATTTAGACAAACTGAAGTGGGTTTTTTTTTTTTCTCATTCCTCGGCTAGGAGCTCCCTGGTTCACCAGTGGTGAAATCTTGTGTATGCAACAGATTTTTGCCTACCATTATTAAGGTAGCCACATTCCAAATTAAGGGATAGAAAATTGAGTTGTGATCCTGAATCAAGAAGTGTGATAAAAAGAGACATTTTCAGAAAATACTGTGTTAAACATAGAAAGCACAGGAACTATTTCAAGAGCCTGATTTGCTTCAATAATGATTGGAAATCACTTGTGAGATTTGTGTGTTACAGGCTTTTGTTTTCAGCAGGTTTTGTTTGTTAGTGTTTTGAAAAAAGAATATTCAGTTAATCTTTACCATAGGGTCGTTGATTTGCAGAGATGTTGCGGCGTCTGTATTGTTTGCTCTTAGCGCTGAATTAATGGGTGAAGCAAAGCCGTAATGCGCATTAATGTCAAATTATACATATATTATATATATATATATATATATAATAATATATACTGTAAGTGTGAGTGTGTATATACGTTTTTTTGGTTTGAAATGAATCATTAGCTCTTTGAGGTAGATTTTTAATCAAGAGCTTTTTTATTACACAGCAGTGGGACAATCTGTGTGAATGTGTGTGTGTGTGCGTGCGTGTGTGTGTGTGTGCGCGTGTGTGTGTGTGTGTGTGTGTGTGTGTGTGTGTGTGTGTGTGTGTGTGTGTGTGTGTGTGTGTTGTGTGTGTGTGTGTGTGCCTTTAAAAAAAAAAATCAGATGGAAACAGAAGTTTTTAGCAGTGATATGACAATCTGCAGAAAGTGTGTGCGCATGGTTTTGGATTTTTCTCATTTGTTTATCAAGCTTACACTATGGTGTTAATCAACAGCACAGGTTTGGCCTGTAAGTGTAACCATGCCATTTAGGACCCACTCTTTTGCATTGGTGTTGTGTGTGTTGTGTGTGTGTGTGTGTGTGTGTGTGTGTGTGTGTGTGTGTGTGTGTGTGTGTGTGTGTGTGTGTGTGTGTGTGTGTGTGTGTGTTCTCTATTCACCTTTGTTCTCTAAAGATCAAATTTTTACAGATCTGTATTTACAGAGCTCAAAGGTCAATTTAAAGCTAAAGATGTGGCGATTACGCAAAGAAAAATCCATCATTGTTCTGACGTCAACTGCAGTGGCTGCTGCCTGGACTTTTCATTAATGTTTACAGCCCAGTTGACCACCAGGGTCATGTTCAATCACTGTCCCAGTGCTGTCAAATGATGGAAGGAAAAAGATTGTACGCAGTGATAATGCTTGAAGATTAGGCGCTGCACATTCATGATTTGTTTTGTTTGTTTTGTTTTTTTTGAAGGGAGGAGGGGTGTTGAAAAAGAGGATGTGTGGGTGTGTAGATTGAGAGAAGGTATGGGGAGAGAGGGTGGGAGTTAAAAAATGACTGAACTTGGTGAGGGATGGTTGACATTTTCTAACAATGGAGTGTGTTGGTGAAGCTTTTTCTTTCTGCCTCCTTGCCTGTGTGCTTTGTTTCATTTTTCAAGCTTGTAGAAAAAAAAAAAACTGTTCTGGTTAGATTTTCTCCCTCTCTTTAGAGTTCTTTCTTTACTCTGTGTGTGTGAGTGTGTGTGTGTGTGTGTGTGTGTGTGTGTGTGTCTGTGTCTGTGTCTGTGGTGAGATACACTTGTGTGCAGTGAGTTGCAAACATGTTGTTGCTATTATGATAAAACATGCTTTATTATGCTTGCCATTTGTGTGCTCATTGTGTCTGTGTGTGTGGTGTATATATATGTGTATGTATCCTATGGTTGGGTGCATGGTGTCAGTATGTGTGTGTGCCAGTGTCAGTGTGTGTGTGTGTGTGTGTGTGTGTGTGTGTGTGTGTGTGTGTGTGTGTGTGTGTGTGTGTGTGTGTGTTCGAGTACACAGTGACGAGTGTGTAAGTTTGAAAATTACAATTTAACTTAACCTAACGACAGTGCTAAACATACCATCTTTCATTTTTTTAATGTATGTATGTGAAACTGCCTGAAGCATTGCTTGTATATATTTTAGTTACTGTTTTGTCTTTTTCCTCTGGTATACCCAAGTTGTGAAAAGATGTGTAAACTTCAGTTGTATATTAAACAGAAATTTAACTATAAGATTATGATTTTAAAAGATTTTTAATTGACGATCCGTTCATCAATATACTTTTGTTTTCTAAAGGATTTGTTGGTGCAGTTATATGTATTTTTTGTTGAAATAATGGGTAAATGACTTGCATTTCATGTGAAAGCATGAGCAAAACGCTCTTATGTTAGTCGCTGAATAATGGTGCAAATTTGTTTATTTTCATACCAAAATGACTTCATTGTCGGTTTGAAGTTATCGATTCAGATCTACCATTTTGTTTTCTGTTGTGGTTTTGAACATGATTTATGGTGAAATCATTAGTGCAATTGTCCATTTTTGTGTTGAAATTGATCATTGAGTGCAGAAGTATGCATATCTTTTGAGTGGGAATTACAAGAGGAGAAGTACTCACATCTTATGTGAAAATATGGTGCAAAATGTGTTGGTTATTAATAGGGAAAATGGGAGCACAAGATAACGCAATATTTCTTGTGACAAATGTTGGTGCAAGAATTACTATGATCCAGTTTTCCCAGAGTTAAAATTTTCATGAATTGTGAAAACCTTTTTTTTTTTTTTTGGGTCTTTAAAGATCTAATTGTTTTGTTTGTATAAAACTTTGTTTTGTTATTTGAAGCTTTTTGTTGAATGTATTTTTCAACAAAAGTTGTTTTTCTGTTCAAAATCAAATAAATTTGTCAATTTATTACATTTTTGTTGTGTTGTTTGTCTTCCTTTTTTTGCTTCACTTTGACTTTAAAATTGCATTCATAAGATAACAGCAGTGACAATATAGAGTCAGAATGCCAGCTGCCTTAGTGTGGTGGTTGGTACCTTGGGTGGTTGTTGTTGTTGTTGTTCCCCAGCTCAACACTCTGGGGGGTCGACCGGAATGTGCACTCTGACTCACTCATCCCACCTGGGAATCACTGTGAGATTGAAACTGCACACTGAATGAGAAGTTTGCGTGTATGACTATTTTCAAGTACCTCACCATATAGGCAACCATACTCCGACTTCAGAGGATTTATTCTCCTTTAAAGGAGAGTGCAGGTTGTTCTGTTAAGAGCTTGTCATGGCTGAGGGCAATCTCAACACAACATTTTACAACATCGCAACATTTTAGTGTAGGCCTTGGCAATGAGCTGACATCAATAACTGACACAACTTTTGGCCTAGGCCAGTACCTTGGGTTAAACACTGGAAGGTTGTGGGTTCAAATCCCTTAAGAGTCGGGGATTTTTTCAGACTCCAGCCAGCTCCTACCCAGAATGGAACAACACAGTCAAGCTTCACCCACTTTCCCCAACCTACACGCATGTCTGTGTACATAATAAGCTGGTTTTTTTCCTGTGATATTTTATCAAGATGATTCTCTTGTTGCCATGGATTCTTTTGTATGTGCTAAATACATTCTGAACATGATGAGATTTCAGTTTAGTGCCTCCTTCAAAAGACTAGCACCCAGACCACCAGTAAAGTGTCTTAGAATATGGAAGGGAACATCCCGCTGTTGATAGGATTTGAACCAGATCTCCACAGCTATATGTGGAGCCACTAGGCCACAAAAATTATTGTATAATAAAGTAACACTGTGTCTCTAACTAATTCTCTAAAACTTGTAAAAATTTTGAAGAATCGTGGTTTTAAAATCTTTATTCACAAAAAAAGGAACATTCAGGAGAACAACACTGTTTCTCTTTATAAAATGTAAAAAAAGAGAAAAAAATTGCATGAACAGTTGAACATGAACACAACACGATCAAATAGGATCACAAATAACACATGGGCAGAATTTTTCTTAAGATTAGGCCATCGTATGCCAGTGAGAACAGATGACAAGATTGACTAAACTGCATACACACGGGGACTGGATGGAAAAAAAGCACACGAGTGTTTATTCCATTATCCAATAAATAGATAAATAAAAATAAACATTTGAATAACTGATCAATTCAAGTCTGCATGTGGCACTAAGTCCGAACAATAAA
>CM060329.1:32800000-32815000 GCA_030674155.1 Stramonita haemastoma | reverse complement strand
TCTCTCTCTCTCTCTCTCTCTCTCTCTCTCTCTCTCTCTCTCTCTCTCTCTCTCTCTCTCTCTCTCTCTCTCTCTCTCTCTCTCTCTCTCTCTCTCTCTCTCTGTTGTTTTTTTTCTTCTCTTCTTCTGTATACTCTATAAGTTGGACTATATTATGAGATCATGTTTTGTCTAAAATGAATTCTTTTGGCAGATACTCACCTGGTGTGTTTCATTGATAATATCGTTTTAAAGAAGGGTTTTTGTGTGGGTGTGTTGTCTTACTTTGTTTATTGGTATATTTTGCTGAAGATGCAACACGTAAGACGTTTCTCTTCTCCTTCTCTCTCTCTCTCTCTCTCTCTCTCTCTCTCTCTCTCTCTCTCCAATCTCCTCTCCCCTCTCCCACACACACACACACACACACACACAACACACAACCCACACACATTTTCACACAAAAAGCAACCAAAGAAAACCTCATGAACACACGAAACAACTTTAGCAGATCATTTCAAAGGAACAGAGCAAGGCAACACAGATCCAGCACACATACATGTCCAGAAAAAGGCAGCCTGAAACAGGATAACAAGACCTAAAATGAAGCATCCATCAATGGAGAGACCACGAGTGCAACATACTACAGGCATTTCACAAAACAAGCCGGCAATTTTAGACAACAAAAGAAGTCGCCAAAAAACTGGTTCATAACACATTTGGCACGTTGTGCAGAGACTCATTTTCTGAACAACTACAATGTGCAATGTCTCCATGTCGTGTTTAAAATTTTTTTTTTTTTTTTAATGTTTTCTTGAAGTTATGTTTTGATCATGCTGACTTTAGAAAGGGAGGTAAACTGTGTTCCACATTGCTCCCCCAGAATAATGTCAAAAAGAAAAGACAGCTTGTGTGTATGACTGTTTTTTGTATACTGAAGTTTTCAATAATTTTCGTTGGTGCTACTCCATGAACTATGTTAAACGTACATAAGCACTGATAAAAACAAAAAAAATGTAGCCTGTCTTTAAATGGCAGAATATTTTAAGTCTTTGTAGTCAGCTATTATTATCATTGATTAAGAGTTTATCTTTATCAGTTTTATAGCTCTTTTATGCAGACGACGTAGGCTAGGTGCTTTAAGTTACTTTCACTGGCATTATCCTACAAACTGGAAGTATAATTGATGAGAGATAAAATAATCATGTGCACGAAAAAATAGTTTTCGAGCATGGAAGCTATGGACACTCTCAATTTCTCTGAGAGGATATATTATTGTGGAAGTATGCTTTCCTATGTCAGTAATGTGGTCTGACTACGATAGGTTGGTGTCATTAGTAACTCCTAATATTTTCTGTGAAATGACGTCTTTGACCTGTTAACCTCAAATGCGATTGCAAAATGTGAAATCGACTACACAAATTTTGTTGCTTTTGATGCGTGGTAGAAACATACATTTAGTTTTATTGGAATTTAGAGATAGGCCTATATGATTTTTTTTTTAAAATTCAGTCCATTCGATAATTATGCTTATGTATGTGTGTTTGTGTATTGCTTACTGATTCATTGGGGTCAGTATGGTCAGAATTGAGGTGTCATCGGCGAATAGTTCACATGAGCATTTTATATGCAACGCTACATCGTTTACACAATGGAAAAAAGAAGTGGTCCTAATTTTGATCCTTGTGGTACATCAAAGTTTGATGGAAGTGAATTAAATGACTTGAAACCAATTTCAACGAGTTGTTGAAATTCGTTTAGAAATATTGTTATAAACTTTAAAGTTTGATTGGCCAACTTATAATGTACTAATTTTCTAAGGAGAAAAGAATGACTAATGAAATAGAAAGCTTTCGCACACACACACACGCACCCCCCTGTCCCCCCCCCCCACACACACACCACACTCGCGCGCGCGCACGCGAACGCACGCACGCGCACGCGCGCACCCCCACCCCCACACAGAGACTAGCAATAATAACGGACAAAATATCCACATGCGTGACACAAATATAAAGTTTCGACAAATCCAAATCAATTTTGCTACTTACTACAGCTGAATAATTATGGTTTTATATACATTTTGCCATGTTTAAGAGCACTTAAAAAATGTACCGAACTCATGCATAGAACTTGATGACATTGGATCTTCTATAATAATATGGTTTTAGAAACTTTTTCCTGCCTTCCAAAAAAAAAAAAAAAGGGGGGGGGGCATTTGAAAATATAGTGGAAATTCGTCGCTTGGTTCTTTCTGATTGCATTTTCTACATAATTTAATTATTTTTCTTCTTCTTTTTCCCAAGACCCCTGAACCTGCCTTCTTGTACTGACCATTTGTGATTTAATGTTCTGAGTCTCATGAGGACTCTCAAGTCAAATGGAAGTATATTCTTATGGATGGATGGATGGATTGGATGGATGGATGGATGGATGGATGGATGGGTGGGTGGATCAGGGGACGGGATAGCCTAGTTGTCAGAACATTGCGCTCGCAATTTGAAGACTCGGGTTCGATTCCCGTTCGAGTGGAGTTTTCCTCTGGAGTTAACATTAGTGCTGACTCGACTCCACCCACAAAGTCTTTTTGGTGAGTCTATAAACCGAGGCCCCGTGTGCGAACGCACGCAAAACATCTTGCGCATACGTTAAATCCTGTTCCGCTTTTCATAAGAGTAGGCCATTGTGTGCCGGTGGGAACAGATGACAAAATTTACAAAACTGCATACACATGGGTACTGGATGTAAAAAAGCACATGAGTACTTATCCCATTATCCTCGATATGAAAGAATAAAATGAATAAATAAAATAAATAAAGTATATTCTTATGGATGGATGGATGGATGGATGGATGGATGGATGGATGGATCGATGGATGGATGGGTAGATGGATGAATAGACGGTATTGACTCAGTTTATCTTTCTAACAGATGACGATGTGTGCAACACGGATACATGCAAAGAACTAGGTCAGTATTTTCTCTTCTCTCTCTCTCTCTCTCTCTCTCTCTCTCTCTCTCTCTCTCTCTCTCTCTCTCTCTCTCTCTCTCTTTTCTCTCTCTCTCTCTCTCTCTCTCTCTGTGTGTGTGTGTGTGTGTGTGTGTGTGTGTGTGTGTGGTGTGTAGCTGCGTGGGTGTTTGTGTAGGTGTGTGGGTGTGTGTGCGTGCGAGCGCGCATGTGTGTATAGGTGTGTGTGTGCGAGTGTGTGGGTGCGCGCGCGCGAGCGTGTGTGTGTATGTGTTTGTATGTGTGGTTATGTGTTTGCATGTGTTTGTGTGTGTGCGTGCGTGCGTGCCTGCGTGCGTGTGTGTGTGTTCGTGTGTGTGTGCATGCGTGCGCGCGTGTGAGTAAGTGTGTGTGTGTGTGTGTGTGTGTGTGTGTGTGTGTGTATTCGTGTGCGTGTTTGCATGTGTGCATGTGTGCAACACTGTCACACAAAACTACCCCATTCAGTATCATAGTTTCATGCAAACGATTTCATACACTTTAATATAAACAAAGAGCATTTATATATCACTCATATCCAACTACATATATGTGCACATAAATGAGTAAGCACTGGGGTATTTGTGTGCACGCACGCCGACACACACACACACACACACACCACACACACACACACACACACACACACACACAGAGTCACACACCACACACACACACACACACACACACACACACACACACACACACACACACACACACACACACACACACACACCACACACACATCCGATATTAAGTGTCATAGTATGATAGAAAAAACACCGTTTCATTATGGCTGATACCCTATAGTTCATAAAAGTGTTGAAATTAAGTTGTAGAAAAATAGCAAATTCCTTGTCCCCCCCCCCCCTCTCTCTCTCTCTCTCTCTCTGCATGCGCGCGCGCGTGTGTGTGTGTATGTCTGTGTCTGTTTCTGTGTCTGTGTGTCTATGTGCGGTGTGTATGTATGTGTGTGTATGTGTGTGTGTGTGCGCACGCGCGCGCACGCGTGCGCGAGTGAGCGTGTGTGTTTGTGTGTGTGTGTGTGTGTGTGGTGGGGGGGGGGGGGGGTCAAGTACTTAGTTCTGCATCTGTTTGATTGTTCAATAGAAAAAGCTTGAAAATTGAATGAGTTATCTTGAAGTTGAATCAATATTTCATCTCTCTTTCCAACATGTTTTGTCTTTGTTTGTGTTGATTTGAAGCATCAACAAGCGTTTCGCAAGCTTCCTGTCCACGTTCAAATAGTCACTTATTTAATTTATTTAATTAATTTATTTATTCTTTTACATCGAGGATAACACAATAAGCAATCATGTGCTTTTTTTCATCCGGTCCCCGTGTGTATGCAGTTTTGTAAATATTGTCATCTGTTCCCACCGGCACACGATGGCCTACTCTTACGAAAAGCGGAACAGGATTTAACGTGTGCGCAAGATGTTCTGCGTGCGTTCGCACACGGGGCCTCGGTTTAAAGTCTCATCCGAAGGACTAGAGAGGACTTGATATGGCGGTTTGAGTGTGAGACATGTTAGTAACTCCTATTTGGATTTGAGCCCGCTACTTTCCATCCCGAAACTCACTGTGCAAGCCACCGCTCCATGGCGGCTGTTTTTTTGTGTTTTAAAAAAAAATTTTTTTTTTAAACAAGGTTATTCAGTGGTCACTGTGGTGGTGTACATGTGTTTAAAGATAAATAAAATAACACGGAGTCCCTTTTTTGTTAGTCCTATTTATTTATCTATTTATTTATTTATTTATTTATTTATTTATTTTGCTTCACACTATTGTCTTCTTGTGTCGTTGCAGTTCTCACAGCTCACTTATCTTTTCCTCAAAGAGATGATTGAAATCATAATAGAATACACACAGGAGTTGATTTGTTTGGTTTATAGCGCTGAACGCGCAAAAACAACAACAACAACAACAACAGCAGCAGCAACAACAACAACAACAACAACAACAAACCCAAACTGCAATCATGCAGTGTCAACCTGTTAGACGTCCTTCTCCACTAACAGTGGTTGTTCACACCCCACACCCACACCCCCCTCCAAAGAAATGACAGTCTGCTGTCGCTACCCCTGCACGAAAGGCTAGTAATTTGAGCATGTATTTGTATTTGTATCACTTCATGTCACAGCAGATTTCTCTGCGTGCGTGAAATTGGGGCTGCTCTCCCCGGGGAGAGCGCGTCACCACAAGTGCAGCACCTCGTTTACCCTTTTTTTTTTTCTTTTTCCTGCATGCAACTGTATTTGTTTCCCTATCAGAGTGGCTTTTTTTCTATAGAATTTTGCCAGGGTCAACCCCCCTTGTTGCCATGGGTTCTTTTACGTGCGCTAAAAAGTGATGTGTAACATACTGGACCTCGGTTTATCGTCTCATCCGAAAGACTAGTGCTCAGACCACCACTCAGGGTCTCATGGATGGAGAACAAGTTTTGGGTCCAAACGGGGTACGAACCACTGCATAGTCCGACTCGGACTTTTTGCTTTCTAGGCAAGGCGGGTTACCACCTAGACCACCGATCTCATGGTGGTGTGTGTGTGTGTGTGTGTGTGTGTGTGTGTGTGTGTGTGTGTGTGTGTGTGTGTGTGTGTGTGTGTGTGTGTGTGTGTGTGTGTTGGGGGTGGGGTGGGGGGGGGGGGGGCAATGCTGCAGACAGACAGTTTAGGACACAACAACTTTGTTAGTAGTCCTGAAAAAAAAAAAAAAAGACGGTTTGTGAGCAAAGTAGGAACTGTTGCAATGTTATCCCCGGGTGCTTTTTTTTTTTTTTTTTTTTTTGGTAGCTTACTTAACACTTTCTGGATATGGTGTTTTTCGCTGCAGCTGACAAAATGGCCAGCAACATGAACACCTCTGTAGAGGCATGTGACGATTTCTTCCAGTACGCTTGTGGGGGGTGGAAACAACGGACTCCAATACCTCCCAGCGTCGGCATGGTAAATCCAATGTACCTCATGAGTGAGCAGGTGACGGATATCGCACGAAGTAAGTGAATTCCTTGACAATGTAGGCTACACCCAACTCTGGTAGTTTCAGCAAGGAGGGCTACATTGTGTACAACACACACACACACACACACACACACACACACACACACACACACACACACACACACACACAGAGAGAGAGAGAGAGAGAGAGAGAGAGAGAGAGAGAGAGAGAGAGAGAGAGAGAGAGAGAGAGAGAGAGGAGAGAGAGGAGAGAGAGAGAGAGGAACGGATGACAAAATTTACAATACAATTCAAACACAAGAACTGGGTTAAAAAAAAAAAAAAAAAGCAATAGAGTATTTATTCCACTCTCCTCGAAATAAAAGAATAAGAAGAATACACACAGACATAGACACAGACATGCACACACATACTTTCCTTTCACATTATGCATACTTTCATACTTTCCTCTTTTGTCACTTTGAGGGAAGACACGTGGAATTAAACAAGGAGGCACACTGGACACGTGCATTTTATTTATTTATTTATTCTTTTATATCGAGGATAATGGAGTAAGCTCTCTTGTGCTTTATTACATCCAGTCCTTGTATGTAAGCAGTTTTGTCAATCTTGCCATCTGTTTCCACCGGCACATGATGGCCTACTCTTACGAAAAGCGGAACGTTAGTGTGCGCAAGATGTTCTGTGTGCGTTCGCACACGGGGCCTCGGTTTATAGTCTCATCCGAAGGACTATGGAGAGTGGAGTCAGCACTTTGTAGCGTGCGTATCATAGGAATATAAGAGGATGTGATATGTTAGGCAGCTGTCTGAAGTTGTGGTGTGCTGCTTCCGAATCTGGTCATGAAAACAACTTTTGATTCCACTATATTATACACAGATATTAACTTCCCTTAACTCCAACGATCACCTCCACTCCTGATTTAAGAGAGAAAAACTATTCCCGATTTCAGGAATAATATTTCTGATTTCATAAGTAAATACTATTCCTGATTCCAGAAGTGAGAAATACTTCTAATTCCACAAATACTGATGACTTCTAATTAAAAAACAACAACAACAACAACCAACAAAACGATACTTATTCCCGTTTCCAGAAAAAAGGTACGAAAGTTATTCCTGATCCAAGAAAACTAATGACTCCTGCTTTCAAAAATGATATTAATGTCTCCTGGTTTTAAAATGATCATGCACGATTCAAGAAATCATAATTTTTCTGATTCCAGAAACGATTATGCCTGAATCCCCAAATGATCTTTTTTCCCTGTAAAAAGTGATTTTGCTTGACTCCATAAATAAAATTTTTCCTGAAGAAATGAGTATGCTTGATTTTTTAGAACCAGTACCTTCACCTGTTTTTAAAAACGATAAGGCTTGATCCAAAATCAATGAGTTTTCCTGACTCCAGAAATGATTACATTTTAATTCCATAAAAAATAATTACTGATTCATAAAAATGATTATGCCTGATTCCAGATATATTAACTGATTAAAAACAAAAAGATTTTTCCCGTTTCCAAAAAATAGTAATTATTGATTCCAAAAATGATTACGCTTTATTCCAGCAACAAAAGCGACAGATTCCAAAAATATTATGCATGATTCTACAAATAATGATTGATTCTAAATATGATTATGCCTGATTCCAGAATTAGTAGCTACTGTTTCAAAACATAATTATGCTTCATTCTAGAAATGATAACAATTGATTTTTTTAATGATTACGCTTGATTCTAGAAATATCAACTACTGATCCTGAAAAGGATTACACTTGATTTTAGAAATTATAACTATTATTTCAAAAATATTTATGCTTCATTCCAGAATTGATAACTACTGATTTCAAAATTGTTTATATTTTATTCCAGAAATAATATGTACTGGTTCCAAAAATGAAATGCTTGATTCCAGGATTAAAAACTACTGATTCCAAAAGTGATTATGCTGAATTCAGGAGTAGTAGCCATTGATTTAAAAATAATTACGCTTGGTTCTTCGTTCTTGGGGACGGGACAGCTTAGTGGTCAGAGCGCTGGCTTTCCCCCAGTCAAGTTAAGCAGCATCGAGCGTGGTTGCCAGTTGGATGGGTGACCGTTTGCGCACCTTGGCTACAGTGTAGTTCCCCCTGTTCCCCAGTTGTAAATGGGTACCTGCCCTTTTTAGGGTCAGGGAAGGTAAAACAGCGAGGGAGAGGAGATGAGCATCGCCTTCAAGATGCTGGCCCCTAGAGAAGCTGAGGTCTCTGACGCCTCGCTCCCCTACGACCACACAGGTTATGGGACACCTTTACCCTTTTACCTTTTATGTTTGATTCCAGAACTAGAAGCTACTGAATCCAAAATTGGTTCTGCTTGACTCCAGAATTAGTAGCTACTGATTGAATATAATTATGCTTGATTCCAGAATTAGTAGCCACTGATTGAATATAACTATGCTTGATTCCAGAATTAGAAACTACTGATTCCAAAAGTGATTATGCTTGATTCCAGAATTAGTAGCTACTGATTTAATATAATTATGCTTGATTCCAGAATAAGTAGCTACTGATTTCAAAAATAATTATGCTTGATTCCAGAAGTAGTAGTAACTGATTTAAAAATAATTATGCTTGATTGCAGAATTAGAAACTACTGAATCTAAAATAAAAATATAAAAATAAATTAAGCCACCAGGCATAGAATGTGTAACTTTAGGAAGGACGGTGGCAGGATGGTTAAGACATTCGCCTACCAATATGTAAACCGCGAGTTTCTGGGTTCGTACCCAGCTCGCCCTTTCTTCCTAGTTTGACGAAAAAATCGAACTGAATGTCAAAGTCATTCGGATGAGACTATAAACCGAGGTCCCGTGTGCGAACGCACGCAGAACATCTTGCGCACACGTTAAAATCCAATTTCGCCTTTCGAAAGAGCAGGCCATAGTGTGCCAGTAGGAGCAATGACAAAATTATATAAAAAAAAACAAAACAAAAATACCCAGCATGCACACAGGTGTCGTGTTTAGACACCATCCGTGAGGGGAAAAAATATAATGGGTAGGCGCTGCACTCTCCCCTGGGAGAGCAGCCCGAATTTGACGCAGAGAAATCTACTGTGACATAAAGTGGTATAAAACATAAAAATAAAAATTAAAAAAATCAAAAATTGGTTACGCTTGATTCAAGAATTAGAAACTACTGATTTAATATAATTATGCTTGATTCCACAATTAGAACCTACTGCTTTAAAAATAATTATGTTTGATTCCAGAATTAAAAATTACTGATTCCAAAAATGGTTATGCTTGATTCTAGAATTAGAAACTGAAGGTAAGGGTGTCCCATAACCTGTGTGGTCGTAGGGGAGCGAGGCGTCAGAAACATCAGCTTCTCTAGGGGCAAACATCTTGAGGGCAGTGTCCATCTCCTCTCCCTTGCTGCTTTACCTTCCATGGGCAGGTACCATTACAGCTGGGTGAACTGGGGGAACGTACTGAAGCCAACAGTCACCCGTCCAATGGCAACCACACTCGACGCTGCTTAACATTGCTGGGGGGAAAGCGAGGCTCAAATTTGTAAACTGCTGATTCCAAATTGTTATGCTGATTCAGAAATGGTAACAACTGATTCCAAAAATGGTTATCTTGACTCAAGAATAATACGATGATCCAAATGGGTTAGCCTGATTCCAAAATGATAACATGATTCCAATTGGTATTGACTCAAGAATATAAGATGATTCCAAATGTATGCCTGATTCCAGAAATGATAACCACTGATTCCAAAATTGGTTATACTAAACTCAAGAAATAATAACGACTGATTCCAAAATTGGTTATACTTGACTCAAGAAATAATAACGACTGATTCCAAAATTGGTTATAGCTTGATTCAAGAAATAATAACGACTGATTCCAAAATTGGTTATGCCTGATTCAAGAAATAATAACGACTGATTCCAAAATTGGTTATGCCTGATTCAAGAAATAATAACGACTGATTCCAAAATTGGTTATGCCTGACTCAAGAAATGATAACGACTGATTCCAAAATTGTTATACTGCTCAGATAATACGATGATTCCAAATTGGTTATGCTGATTCAAGAAATAATAACGACTGATTCCAAAATTGGTTATGCCTGATTCAAGAAATAATAAAGACTGATTCCAAAATTGGTTATGCCTGATTCCAGAAATAATAACGATTGATTCCAAAACTGATCACATTTGATTTCAGAAATAATAATGGCTCCTCTGGATGTGGATGTTTCGTCAGAGATCTTACAGATGCCCAAAATATTTTATCAGTCTTGCATGGACAATCGTGAGTGGTGTATTTTCTTTGTTTTTATTCAGTTGTTTGCTTGCTACTACTACTACTACTACTACTACTACTACTACTACTACTACTACTACTACTACTACTACTACTACTATACTATGTGCTGCTGATGATGATGGTGATGGTGATGATGATGATGATGATGATGATGATGATGAAGAAGAAGAAGAAGAGAGAAGAAGAAGAAGAAGAAGAAGAAGAAGAAGAAGAAGAAGAACAAGAAGAACAAGAAGAACAGAAGAAAACAAGAACAGAAGAAGAAGAAGACTGCGTCTACTACTACTACTACTACTACTACTACTACTACTACTACTACTACTACTACTACTACTACTACTACTACTACCATATTGTTAACAATGAGGTCACAGGATTAGCGGAAGTTCGGACTGCTCGCTTCAGGGAAGGCCCTTTGCCACAAGAGCAGGGCCACCCATTTTCCCTGTCTGCATGTGTATTTGTTTCCTTACCAGAGTGGCTTTTTTCCTACATAATTTTGCCAAGGACAATTCTCATGTTGCCATGGGTTTCTTTTACGTGCAATAAATACGTATTGCACACTGGCCCTTGGTTATGGTCTCATGAGAAACACTGGCACCCGGATTACCACTCACAATCTTGTGGGAGTTCTGGGTAGAACGAGGAATGCTTTCTAGGCTGGTGCACTACCTCTAGACAACAAATCCATATTGGACTTTGGGAGTTAACTGTGAGGCCTTGGTGTTAACTGTGAGGTCCTTGTCGTTAACTATGAGGCCTTGTCATTAACTATGAGGCCTTGTGTTAACTGTGAGGCCTTATTGTTAACTGTGAGGCCTTGTCATTAACTGTGAGGCTTGTTTGTTAACTGTGAGGCCTTATTGTTAACTGTGAGGCCTTGTCATTAATTGCGAGGCCTTGGTGTTAACTGTGAGGCCTTATTGTTAACTGTGAGGCCTTTTGTTAACTGTGAGGCCTTATTGTTAACTGTGAGGCCTTATTGTTAAGCCTCCGGTTTTGTTTGTCAGGAAGCCTTGGTTTTATTGTCAGCATGTTAACCTGTTATTTGCCTGCATGGTTAACCTTGGTTTTTTGCAAGCATGTGAGCCTATGGTTTATATTGTCAGGCATGGTTAACCTTAGGTTTGTTATTTGTCAGCATGGTTAACCTCTGGTTTTATTTGCCATGCATGGTAAGCCTCTGGTTTTATTTGTCATGCATGGTTAACCTCTGGTTTTATTTGCCATGCATGGTTAACCTCTGGTTTTATTTGCATGCATGGTTAACCTCTGGTTTTATTTGCCATGCATGGTAAGCCTCTGGTTTTATTTGTCATGCATGGTTAACCTCTGGTTTTATTTGTCATGCATGGTTAACCTCTGGTTTTATTTGCCATGCATGGTTAACCTCTGGTTTTATTTGTCATGCATGGTTAACCTCTGGTTTTATTTGCCAGGGCTAAGCCTCTGGTTTTATTTGCCAGGGTAAGCCTCTGGTTTTATTTGCCAGGGTAAGCCTTTGAGTTTGTTTTTTTTGCCTCGGTTAAGTCTGCGATTTTACCAAGGGTTTGAGAAGGTACGCATGCCTTGATTGTATTATTTTCTTTGTTACAGTCAATCAGACTTTGAACACTAAACTGCATAGTACTTGAGTTAACTTCAATACCCTACATTGAACTTCTCCACACTTCATTGTACCGCTAAGCGCTATACTGCACTTCTCTGTACAACAACTGTACTGTGCTGTACTGTACTATTATCAGACTGCTGTGTATTGCTCTGTATTTCCCTCTATTGTTTTTGCATTGCATTTTGCTGTACTGTACTGTATCGTGCTTTAGTGTATCCTACTGTGTTGTACTCCTCTGTATGGCATCATGCTGTGGTCTATTGGACTACACTGCGTTTTGTTGTACTGTACCGTATCGTGCTTCAGTGTATCCTACTGTGCTGTACTCTTCTGTGTGGCATTATGCTGTAGCCTCTTGGACTGGGCTGCATTTTAATGGTGTTGTGTTACACCTTGTTTTAATGTACTGTACCCTACTTTACTGTTCTGCACGGGCGTGCACTATACCTGCGATATTCTGTGCATGCTAGGCTGTGTTGTGATGCTCCTGCACTAAAACTGTCCTGTGCTTCAGTACACTTTGTTAAGTTTTATGTATAAGTTTTTATGTCTAAAATATAAATAAAATAAAATACATATTCTGTGCATGCTAGGCTGTGTTGCGATGCTCCTGCACTAAAACTGTCCTGTGCTTCAGTACACTTTGTAAAGTTTTATGTATAAGTTTTTATGTCTAAAATATAAATAAAATAAATAAATATTCTGTGCATGCTAGGCTGTGTTGTTGCGGTGCTCCTGCACTAAAACTGTCCTGTGCTTCAGTATACTTTGTAAAGTTTTATGTATAAGTTTTTATGTCTGATGCTCTTGCACTAAAACTGTCCTGTGCTTCAGTACACTTTGTTAGTTTTATGTATAATGTTTTAATGTCTAAAATATAAATAAAATAAAAACATATTCGTGCATGCTAGGCTGTTTGCGATGCTCCTGCACTAAAACTGTCCTGTGCTTCAGTACACTTTGTAAAGTTTTATGTATAAGTTTTTATGTCTAAAATATAAATAAAATAAAATAAATATTCTGTGCATGCTAGGCTGTGTTGTTGCGGTGCTCCTGCACTAAAACTGTCCTGTGCTTCAGTATACTTTGTAAAGTTTTATGTATAAGTTTTTATGTCTAAAATATAAATAAAATAAAATAAATATTCTGTGCCTGCTAGGCTGTGTTGTTGTGATGCCCCTGCACTAAAACTGTCCTGTGCTTCAGTACACTTTGTTAAGTTAAGTGAGATAGACAAACGGACTAAAACCAGGAGGAATTTAGTTCAGTTCAGCATCCATGGATCTGTTTCCAGGCTCTCTGGATGCGCTGGGTGCACAGCCATTAAAGACAGTCTTGGAAGAACTGGGCGGCTGGCCCATGCTACAGCCCTCCTGGAGCTGCGACACCTTCGATCTGACCGCCCTCCTGGCCAAACTGAAGTCCACAAGCCTCTTTTGGTTCGATACTGATGCGGACTTGGGCAACGCCACCAGGCGGGCTTTGAATGTAAGTCTCCTCCTTTCACTTTCATAGTCCTTTGAATGTAAGTCTCCTCCTTTCACTTTCATAGTCCTTTGAATGTAAGTCTCCTCCTTTCACTTTCATAGTCCTTTGAATGTAAGTCTCCTCCTTTCACTTTCATAGTCCTTTGAATGTAAGTCTCCTCCTTTCACTTTCATGGTCCGCTGCAGGCAGAGACATTCTTTCTGGAATATTTTAAGAGAAATAGTGTTACTGTCATTTTTTCTTCTCCTAACATGCTTTCTTTTTGTTTTCACATGGGGCAAATACGTGTTCGAGCTGTTTTCCACCTGTTTAGGAGGATGACATTGTTACTTTTGTACTACAATTGGTGATGTATCTACACGCCAGATAGTTTCTAGCTTCTCTGAAGGAAGGAAGGTGGCAAGATGCTTAAAGACATTTTGCCTGCCAACAAGTAAACTGTGAGGTTCTGGATTCGATTCCCAGTCTCGACTTTTCTTCCTAGTTTGACGAAAAAGTTGAGCTGAATGTCAAAGTCATTCGGATGACACTATTAACCGAGGCCCCGTGTGAAAACGCACGCAGAACATCTTGTGCACATGTTAAAAACCTGTTCCGCCTTTCACAAGAGCAGGCCATTGTACGGATGCCTGGTTTAAGGGCAGCCAGTTTGGAGGCAACAAAATTAAAAAAACAACAACAACAACAACAAACAAACAGCATACACACAGGTGTCGTGTTTAGATATCATCCCCGAGGAAAAATCGGGGAGTTGGAGTCCCCAGGGCGGCTTGGGGCTGCAGGCTTATAATTATGGCAACGTTCTGGTGGCTCCTTCAACGGCAATAAAACCATTCGTATCGGCGATTGCCTTTCCAATAGACCATTCCAGCTACGTGGAGGGAGCCTGTGTGTGTAAATGTGTATGTGTGTGTGTGTGTGTGGGGGGGGGGGGGGGTTGCTGGATGGGTAACAGCTCAGTGACTGAAGTGGTGAATTCCCTCTCATTGCACCGTGAATGGAGTGGATTTTTTTTTTTGTATTGCAACCATCCAGGAAAGGGCGAAGCTGACAGGGGGTGGGGTGGGGGGGGTGGAGGAGGGGGCAAGAGGGGTTGCAACTATTACAGATTCCAGTCTAGGTCAGGTGTTCAGCTTTTTTTTTGCCCTGTCAGTATTAAATGGTATGGCCATAACTGGTTGTTATGTAAGTTCAGAATGACCGCGGACACTGTCCAATACCTTTCCAATAGTTGCTTCTAGTGGGGGGGGGGGAGATGAGAGTGAACGAACACAGAGGAAGAAAAGTGAAGAGCGGGGACGGGGTTGGGGGGAGGGGGGGGGGGAAGAGGGTGGTGGATGGGGGCAGAGGGGTCGAGGTCAAAGTGTAGCAGTCAGAAAGAGGGGGGAGGTGGGGGGAGGAGAGGAAAATGTAGTGCTCTGTCTTTCTCGGTCTCTCTGTCTATGGAAGTGCATGTGCTTTGAGACTACTTGACAGGGTTGTACTCTACGCTTACTGTCATAACATACCCGGCGTCAACCCGGCCCTGGTTTACATTAATTAGCATAATTATGCTTTCATGTTGAAACCGTCCTCAGCCAAGACAAGAGTCTTAGCATAATGACCTGGCAGACTTTTAATTAAAGGAGGAACAAATCCTCTGAACTCTGCGCATGGCTG
>CM060329.1:32792500-32795000 GCA_030674155.1 Stramonita haemastoma | reverse complement strand
TATATGACAACGTTCTGGTGGCTCCTGCGACGGTACTGGAACCATTCGTATCGGTCATTGCCTTTCCAATGGATCATTCCAGTGCCGTGGAGAGGAGGGTCTGCTGCATGGGTAACAGCTTGCCCTCCATACATACTTGCCCAGGCTTTGCGCTCTAAAGACTAGAGCGCAACTCCATAGCCTTCCGAGACTGATGGGTGCCTACTACTACTACTACTACTACTACTACTACTACTACTGCTACTGCTACTACTACTACTACTACTACTACTACTACTACTACTACAATGTAGCAGGTGGAAGCAGGCCGTGTCAGCGTGACTGGTTAGTTAGGCCTAGCCGTGTGTCCGCTGCAGTATGGAATTGAGGGTGATCACCCAGATCCTCTGCAGGGAATGCCTGGTTTAGTGTGACCAGGCTCAGTGCCGTGGCACACTGAATGCGAGGGTATAGATTCTAGAATAGGAGGTGAATAGTGTGTCACTGGGCTAGAAAAAAAACAACCAAAAAAACCAATATCATCCCTTCTTGAAAATCAGTCAGCTGTTGACATCTGATTTGATGTCTGGGCAGAGAGCGTTTATCACAGAAAACAAACAAACAAACAAACAAACAAACTGGGGAAATGCAACAGCAGAAGTGAATGAGGTATTGGCATTGTGGAAGAGTGGCCTCGAGGAAACTATTCCGTTCTTTTTTTTTCACAGGAAACAGACCCAAAAAACAAGGCTTTAAAGAAGCTTTTTACTAAGGATGTGTCACTGGAGAAATTAGAATTGTTCAAAGATTTTGTTTTCGTTCCTCGTTTCGTTTTTAACATGAAAAGTTCCACACCAACATGCAAATGAACACAAATTCACAGACTCCTTGAAGCAGCGATAAAATCTACGAAGAACCCCAGAATTCACTAGTAGATTTCGAAATTTGGTGAACAAACAGGGAACTGGCCTTTCTCATTCCTAAGATGCCTGTGTTATGATCAAGAATGCACACACGGTCTAAAGCTGGAAAGTGATTTTACTGAGCGTGTGTCCCATAACCTGTGTGGTTGAAGGGGGTCGTAGGGGAGCGAAGCGTCAGAGACCTCAGCTTCTCGAGGGGCCAGCATGTTAAAGGCGGCGCCCATCTCCTCTTCCTCGCTGCTTTACCTTCCCTGACCCTAAAAAGGGCAGGTACCCATGTACAGCTGGGCGAACTGGGGTAACTGTACTGAAGCCAAGGCGCGCGAACGGTCTCCCATCCAATTGGTAACCATGCTCGACGCTGCTTAACCTGGCTGGGGGAAAGCGAGCTATCCCGTCCCCCAAGAATGCACACGCGGTCTGAAGCTGGGAAGTGGTTTTACTGAGCTTGTATCGATTCCAAAGCTAGCTCGTTTTGTTGGCCTGCAGACACAGCGTTCGGAAAAGAAGAATCACTGATAGGTTACAACTGAAAGGAGTGGAATGATTTTCATAAAGCAATTTATTCTTAGCAATTTCGGAACACGACTCCGTAACAATTAAAAGATTAGGTTTTCTTTTTTTATCCTATAACTCAGTTTTTCATACAGATAATTAAAAACCTGAAAAAAACTACATATACTGTCCATTGAGAAACATGAACTTAGTGATTACAAACCAGTATTTACATGACACCCTTACCATGTCCCTCGCTGCTTTACCTTCCCTGACCCTAAAGAGGGCAGGTACCCATTTACAGCTGGGTGAACTGGGGGGAACTGTACTGAAGCCAAGGCGCGCAAACGGTCACCCATCCAATTGGCAACCACGCTCGACGCTGCTTAACCTGGCTGGGGGAAAGCGAGCGCTCTGACCACCGAGCTATCCCGTCCCCCTTTAGGGTCAGGGAAGGTAAAGCAGCGAGGGAGAGGAGATGGGCGCCGCCCTCAGCATGCTGGCCCTTAGAGAAGCTGAGGTCTCTGACGCCTCGCTCCCCTACGACCACACAGGCTATGGGACACCTGTACCTTTGCCTTACTATGTCAGTTTTTTCTTACTAGAGTTTTAAACAAATCAATTCGTCAGGAATGGTGCCACGTTATGGTTTTGTTTTGTTTTTTAAATTTTTTTTTATATCAGTTCAGCATAGCTACCAAAGTCCAGGATATTGATTAAGTTTATTCCGCCTTACCAAAATGTTATGATTTATATGACTTTTTTTTGTTGATAAAAGGTAGTGGGATGATGTTTTCAGTTGCTTCCCTCGTTATGTTTTCTTGTTTACCCTTACCTATTAGCGTCTGTTTTGAATGTTATCATAATCATCTTTTGATCGTTTATTTTCTTATGTTAGATCTCCGTGTGCGTGCTTTGTGTTATTTATTATAGTCTTTTTGTCCTTACTTTTTGTCTTTTGTTTGTTATTGTTGTTATTGTCTCTTATTTTTGTTTTTTGGGGTTTATCATTGTTGTTGTTAGAGGGCTTATCTTTTATCTGGATGTTATCCCCAAGAAGGGTGGGAACTGGATGTAAAAAAAAAGCACATGAGTGCTTATTT
>CM060329.1:32777500-32782500 GCA_030674155.1 Stramonita haemastoma | reverse complement strand
CCTTGTCGGTTTTATTTATAGAAATCCAAAAGAACTTATAGACTGGCATGACAAATTCACTTTAATGATGGAGGAAGCTTCATTACTCTCAGAGGAAATTATCCTATTAGGTGACTTTAATATAGATTTGTTAAAAACTAACCACAATTGGATACAAACTTATGACTCTTTTCATCTGACACAGTTAATTGATAAACCTACAAGAATCACTGACACATCCAAAACTCTGATTGACCACATTTATTCAACTTCACCAAATCATATAATAGAAGTATGTCGCCCTGCCTTTGGATGCAGTGACCACCTTCCAGTATGCTTAACATGGTCAAAAAAAGGTATAAAGATTCCTAAGAACAGTCATAAGATTATTAAATATAGATGCTTATCTTCTTTTGACAAAAATGCATTTTTATTAGATTTACTTAATTCTTCTTTATCTTTGGTCTATCAGTTTACGAGCCCTGATGAAGCGTTTGAGGTATGGTACCACAGTTTTCTCAATATCTACAATGCGCATGCACCCATTAAAAGTAAGCGTGTCAAGAGCAATCCAAAAGTACCATGGATAACTGAGGAGTTAGAAAATGCCATAAAATTAAGAAATCAGCTATCAGTTACAGGAACCAGGGAAGAATATAAAGAACAGCGAAATATAGTAAACAATATGAAACGCATAAGTAAAAAAAAGTACTTCCAACAGCTAGTTTACTCTAAGTCAGACAATAAATCTGTTTGGAAAGCAATTAACTATTTGACAAATAAAAATGTAACATCTCAAAGTTCATCGCTCAAAGATATATCCGTTGACGATATTAATGCCCATTTCTGCAATATTTCCTCTTCTACAGTACCAATAGACAGATCACATCTTAACAAGCTTGAAACATTAAAACATTACTGTAGATCTAAAAACATTTTATCAAATTTAGATATCCCTCTTATGTGTATTAATGATGTTTACAATTCCCTTACTCATTTGAAACAGACAAATACGAAAGGTCTTGATGGCATTGATGGTAAAATTCTAAAAATAGCTGCCCCCGTCATCGCAGAATCTCTTACATACATTTATAATTTATGCATTTCTGCTAACACCATTCCTAAAGCTTTTAAAACTGCCAAAGTTATACCTATCTTTAAATCTGGTGACCGTTCAGATCCCTACAATTATAGACCAATCTCTATTCTATCCATATTATCAAAACCTTTAGAGAATCACATCAATAAACATATTCTCCATCACTTAAACCGATATAATTTGTTACATCCTAATCAATCTGGTTTCAGAGCTAACCATTCCTGCCAAACTGCTTTGACAAGCTTGGTTGATCAATGGCTTACTAATATCAATAATAACAAAATCACCGGAGTTATTATAGTAGACTTTGCTAAGGCGTTCGATGTGATTGACCACACTCTATTACTAAAAAAACTTAAAATCTATGGTCTGTCAGATAGTACTGTCAAACTCATGTTATCATTTCTTTCTGAAAGAAAACAAGTCGTTTCTGATAAAGGTAAGACATCGGCAGTACTATCCAATAACTATGGCGTCCCCCAGGGATCTGTTCTAGGGCCTATTCTTTTTTCTATATATATAAATGACTTACCCTTATCTCTAAACACACAGTGCGAGTTATTTGCAGATGATACAACTATCCATACCAATAATTCTCAATTGAATGAAGTTACATCTGCTCTGCAAGAAAGTATTCACTGCCTGCTTCGATGGTCAGAGTTAAATCATATGAGTCTTCATCCCAAAAAAACTAAGTACTTAATTATAACAACTCGACAAAAGCGACAAAATCTTTCAAACAATTCTACGGCTATCTATATTAATAACAACAAAATTGATGAAGTAGACCATCATAAAATTCTTGGAATTACAATTGACAATAACCTTTCTTGGATGTACCACATCTCTGCATTATGCAAAAAAGTATCAAAATGTGTACACCAGTTATCTAAAATAAAGCATTTCTTAGACCTAAACGCTAGGAAAATGTTTTTCAATGCATATATTATATCCCATATGAGTTATGCTTCAACGATTTGGGATTCGGCTAGCGCAAATGTTCTCAAGCCATTGTTCAGTGTGCATAGACGAGCTCTAAAACTTGTTCTCTTGAAATCTTCATCATTAACCATTCCTGATTATAAAGCACTTGACATTCTTCCATTAAGATCCAAGCTTAAGCATAATAAGGCAGTGTTTATGTATAAAATCATGTCCGGTTTAGCTCCCCCCTTGCTTCAAAACAGATTCACAATCAATGTCAATCGTCATGCCAATAAGATAATGGTGCCACTTCCAAGAATTGACTTATTTAAATCCACTCTCACATATTCTGGTGGTACACTATGGAATGAGATATCAACCCTCAACCTTCACAAAGCTTGCAGTGTTTCTGTTTTTAAAAAAGTTTATCACGTACATCTTATGGACAATATATCACTATTTTGATGAAATTGATTTCCATTTGCAACACCATTAATAACTAGTATCATGTAATTTCAATCATGTGTAAGTATTATGTCAACTCTTAATCACCACCCCCCAGTACTTTTGTCCCCTCTTTATTCTCCCTCCTTCTCTTTCCCTACCACTACCCTCCCCTCTCTACACCCATCTCGCTCCAGGGTTTCTTTTGTCTCTCTGTCTTCCTGCCTATCTCTCTGCCTGTTCTACTGTCTCCCTGTCTGTTCTATTTTTTTCCTTCTGTTGTCTGTCTGTCTGTCTGTCTGTCTGTCTGGCTGTCTCTGTCTCTGTCTCTCTCTCTGTCTCTGTCTCTGTCTCTCTCTCTCCTCCTCTCTCTCTCCTCTCTCTCTCTCCTCTCTCTCTCCCCTCTCTACCTCACTCCTCCTCTCCCCCCCCCCTCTCTCCTATTCTTCTTTTCCCCCTTCCCCAACTTTTCTCTCTTCCCCCCACCATTATGTTTGTCTCTTATGTAAAGCGTTTCTACTTCACTGAACTGTCTAGGTGCACATTATATTTCAGATTTATGATGAAACTTTTGTATAATCTTGGGTATGTTATGATTTTGCTCACTTGACTTAAGTAGGTAGTAACTTGTATAATTGTAGTTCTTATTGTTTCCCTGATCCTTTTTTTTTTTTTTTTTTTTTTTTCTCTCTCTCTCCTCTTCCCCTCCTCTTACTCCTCCTCTCCCTCTTTCCCTCTATTCTATTTTTCTCTTTTCTTTGTCCATTTCTTCTTACCCTTTTCAGGAGCTGAAAAAGATAATAACAGCCCGCACCTTATTCCTCTCACTCCCTTCCTCTCTCTCTTTTCAAATGTTATAGCTTTATGCTCAAATCTTACGATTGGTTGATTTATTCACCAAATTTTGATTTTCATAGCTTTATACTTGAATTATGCATTTGGATTGATTGGTTGATCGATTCACTTCTTTTTTTTTCTTTTCTTTTCTTTTTCTTTTTTTTTTTTTCTAAAGAGGGCTGGATGAAAACAAGCCACCATTGTGCTTAATCTTTTCCCTCAATAAAAATGTTCATTCATTCAAAATGTTCATTCTCTTTCACTCTCTCTCTCTGTCTTTGTATGTCTGTCTGTCTGTCTTTCTCTTTCTCTTTCTCTTTGTCTGTCTGTCTGTCTATCTGTCTGTCTGTCTGTCTGTCTGTCTGTCTGTCTGTCTGTCTGTCTGTCTGTCTGTCTCTCTCTCTCTCTCTCTCTCTCTCTCTCTCTCTCTCTCTCTCTCTCTCCTCTCTCTCTCTCCTCTCTCTCTCTCTCTCTCTCTCTCTCTCTCTCTCTCTCTCTCTCTCTCTCTCTCTCTCTCTCTCTCTCTCTCTCCTTCTCCTCTTCATTTTCTTTTCTTTCTTTTATTGCAAAACTAATTGAGACTAACTTGCATACAAAAAGCACGATTTAGTCGGAAACTGTTGCCTTAGTTTTAATTTTTATGCTGTTGACTTTTGCTCATTAATAGATGGATGTGGTTGAGAAACTTTAATAGAGGGCATCGGACAGTCTCGGAAGATTACTGAGTTGCGCTCTAGGCTCTAGAGCACAAAGCCTGGATAAGTAAGTATGGAGGGCAAGCTATTACCCATGCAGCAGACCCCCCCTCTCCACGTCGCTGGAATGGTCCACTGAAAAGGCAATCGCCGATACGAATAGTTCCAGTGCCGTCGCAGGATCCGCC
This sequence comes from Stramonita haemastoma, assembly GCA_030674155.1. NCBI lineage: Eukaryota > Metazoa > Mollusca > Gastropoda > Neogastropoda > Muricidae > Stramonita > Stramonita haemastoma. Next base: position 32,778,334 of record CM060329.1, on the reverse strand, counting down.
AGAATGTTGCCATAAAGTGGTATAAAAAAAAAAAATAATAAAAAAAATAATAATAATACAGCCCCGAACCGCTCTGAGGACTCCCAACTCCCTGCGTTTTCTCAAGGGTGCTGTCTAAACATGACACCTTACCTGTGTGCATTCTGGGTTGGGGTTTTTTTGGTTGTTTTTGTCATTCGCTCCAACCAGCACACAACAACTGTTTCTGCGCTTCTAAAAAGGTGGGGCGGGTTTTCAACCTGTGCACAAGATGTCCTGCATGCGTTCGCGTTTCATTTCGTAACTGTCAGTGATCCTGATTTAAGGATGGCATTGCCTGTATGTGTACGGGTCTCTCTATCCAGAATGTGTTGGGTCATGTTTTCTTGGGACTAATTGTATTGCAACATGAATCTAGAGAGTTCTATTCTTTTTGACCCTCACTGTCGTCACGTCACTCATGCTGATATGCAATATTGATTCTCTACAAGTGTTCAAATGTTTTCCACAAATGTGAAGTCTTTGAGCATGCGAGTTTTGAAGGATTTTGAAAAAAATCGAAACTCATCACTAACATACTAGGGCTTCATTGACAGATAAAGTGTAAAGTGTTGTTCATTGACAGATATAGTGTAAAGTGTTGTTCATTGACAGATAAAGTGTAAAGTGTTGTTCATTGACAGATATAGTGTAAAGTGTTGTTCATTGACAGATAAAGTGTAAAGTGTCCATTGACAGATATAGGGTAAAGTGTTCGTTGACATAGTGTAAAGTGTTCGTTGACAGATATAGTGCAAAGTGTTCATTGACAGATATAGTGTAAAGTGTTCATTGACAGATATAGTGTAAAGTGTT
>CM060329.1:32767500-32770000 GCA_030674155.1 Stramonita haemastoma | reverse complement strand
CAGACAGACAGACAGACAGACAGACAGAGACACAGAATGACAGACAGAGACGATGAGAGAGAGAGACAGAGAGAGAGAACAGAAGAGACAGAAGACAGAGACAGAGAGAGAGATAGAAGACAGAGGAAGAGAAGACAGACAGAGACAGACACAGACAGAGACAGAGGGAGAGAGACAGACAGACAGACAGAGACAGACAGACAGACAGAGACGAGAGAACACAGAAGAGACAGAGGAAGAGAGAGACAGACAGACAGAAGACAGACAGACAGACAGAGAAGAGACACAGAGAGAGAGACACAGAGAGAGAGAGACAGCAAAGAGACAGAGAGAGAGAGAGAGGAGAGAGGAGAGAGAGAGAGAGAGAGAGAGAGAGAGGAGAGAGGAGAGGAGAGACGAGAGAGAGAGAGAGAGAGATTATTGTTGTTGGTTGCTGTGTCTGTGTTTGCAGTGGGACATAAAACCCGGTCAGTTTTTCTACAACATGCGTTCAGCCAATAAACAAAGTGATATACGAAGATTTAAAAAGTTCAGGGAGTTCCTGGACAGACGAAAGTAAGTAGTACTTTATTTGATGGATGTTTCGCTTGCACTCTTCCATGGGTTTTCTTTCCATAGTATTTGATGGCTATGTCGATAATGATTATCATTTTTGTGGATATCGTTTTATGGCTTTTCCCATAATATCCCTAATTTTGATGGCTATCGCACTGATATGATTTGGTGGCTATCCAAATAATACAATTCGATGGCTATGTCACTGATTATATTAATGTGATTGGCTGTATCACTGATTATCATTCCATGGCTATTTCACTGATATCATTTCATGGTTATATTCACTGATATCATTTCATTTAATTATTCTTTATTTTATTCATTCTTTTATTTTAAGAATCATGGGATAAGCACCCATGTGCTTTTTTTTACATTCAGTCCCCGTGTGTATGCAGTTTCTGTAAATTTTGTCATCATGGCTATTTCACTGACATAATTTACTGACTGGCCAATTCGTAACAACTGAAGGTGGTGAACACATTAAATTTTGGTCCACACAAACCATCTAGACGTTGGATATGGCACAGCCCAGGAGGAGATCACCACAAATCGATTGTTACATCATGGTCAAACAACGCTTCCAAACAAGTGTCAATATTGCCAAGACCAGAAGCTTTCCAGGAGCGGACATAGGAAGCGATCATGAGCTTGTGATGATGACGTGTAGACTCCGCCTCGGGAGTATTCAGAAGCAGGGGAATTTAAGAATAAAGTTCAATCTTGAGAGATCTAAGGACCCAATCGTAGCAGAAAACTTCAAAGCTACGATAGGAGGAAAATCTGCCCCACTCCTCGTTCTCGGCAACCAGGACACTGAAGGAGACACCCTGATTAACAGCTTTAACACTGCGGTGACCGAAACAGCTGGCAACATCTTCAGCAAACACTGGCCAACCCAAAAGCCCTGGGTCACAGAAACATACTGAAGCTGAGCGACAAAGGCAGAACAATGCAAAGTTATCGAAGAAAGCCTGCAGGAAAACAACTGCAAGAAAGCTGACCAGCTTGTGAAAGACCTGACAAGCTAAAAAAAAAAAAAAAAAAAGAGAACCACTACCGTCCAAGACGAAGCAGGGAAATGTCTCACAGAAGATCAAGATATTTTAAAGAGGTGGACTGAGTACTGCTCTGAGATGTACACTCACACAGCAACAGGAGACCCAAAGGTGCTAGATATCCCTCCACCAACCAACAACAGCAGCTACCCCATTCTACGGGAAGAAGTTGAAAGTGCAATAAAATCACTAATAATTTATAAGAGGGAAGTCAGCAGGGGTGGACCACATTCCAGGCGGGAGGAGAGACCATGCTAGAGGTGTTACTCACTATCTGTAATAAGATCTGGCAGACAGGGAGTGGCCAACACCTTGGACACAGTCCCTGATTATTACTCTCCCGAAGAAAGGCAACTTACAACTCTGTCAAAACTATTGTACCGTCAGCCTGATCAGCCATTCAAACAAATTCACTGCTAAGAATCCTCCTGAACAGACTAAAGCCTCAAGCTGAGGAGATCATCAAAGAAGAGCAGGCAGGGTTCAGAGCAGGACAGAGCACAACTGAACAAATTTTCAGTCGTAGAATACTCTGTGAGAAATACTTGCAACACCAGCAAGATCTTTACCACGTCTTTGTGGACTTTAAGAAGGCGTTCGACAGAGTCTGGCGTGCAGCTCTGTGGGCAACCATGAGGTTGTATAACATCAATGCCAACCTTAGCAGAACCATAGAAGGCCTGTATAACAAGGCAACAAGCGTAGTCTACTATAACAACAACATAGGAGATTGGTTCCGAACCACATTTGGATGTCTGGTCTCTCCCACCCTCTTCAACATCTTCCAAGAGAGAATAATGGCTGATGCACTTGAAAATCATGAAGGACCAGTCAGCATTGGAGGCAGGGCAATCACAAACTTACGTTTTTCCGATGACATCGACGGT
>CM060329.1:32735000-32757500 GCA_030674155.1 Stramonita haemastoma | reverse complement strand
TGCGTGTGTGTATTTGTGTGTGTGTGTATTTGTGTGTGTGTGTGTGTGTTTGTGTGTGTGTGTGTGTGTTGTGTGGTGTGTGTATGTGTGTGTGTGTGTGTGTGTGTGTGTGTGTGTGTGTTTGATTCACTCAACTGTAGGGTAGACTACCCAAGGTTGGTGGATGTTACCCATGTCTATCAATAGGTCCCACTCTGGTGGGTTTCATACTAGTGTTGGTTGTTTTTTTTGTTGTTGTTGTTTTTTATCTGTGTTTAGTTCTTCTTTCTCCTTTTCATTGGCTTAATGTCCATTCACTACAAGGGGATTTAGACAATGGTACATTCACTAAAGAATGTACTGAAAAGGGAATGAGGGGATGGTGAAAGGATGAAGAATGTAATGGATGGTGATAAGTTTGTAAAATTTCATTTACATTAACTGTCCTACTGGTGACTGGCAAATACTTTCTGCAACAGATATTAGGACATGCGACTCGGGATCGTACAGCGCACTTTGGATATTTCCTTTTTTTTTCTTAGATCTATCCCATTGCTTTTATATGAGGCAATGAGCACAGGGCAATCAAGCAATATATGATGGACTGATATAATAGCAGAACATATGCAGAAAACATTTTTTTAATATTTAGTTTTCCAAGCATTTAGATGTAGTTTATGAATTATAATTTCTATATTTCGTGGGCAACGTAAACGATCCAAGTGAAGTCTTTAAAAAAAACTTTGAGTATATAGAGTTTGCAAGAATTGAAATAATTTCAAATGAAGATAAACGTAGACCTATACTATTAATCATTATGTCATTTGTACATTCTGATTCACTGCGTTTTGCCAGAAAATCTGCCAACTCGTTCCAGTAAAGACCGCAATGTGATGGCACCCAGCAAAAATTGATCCCAATACCGTGTTTAGTGTATTTCGTTTTATTTCATAATCTTTTTTTTTAATCAATATTTAGTGTATTTCGTTTTATTTCATCACCTAGATTCTCAAGTTAACAAATGAGGAGATTTTTACGTATGGAACCTTTTTTTTCCTGCAATAAAGATCACTGCATTTTGATTTCAGGATAATGTTGAAACACCACACCAGGGTGCATGCAATGGAGTTTCTTTCATTGTTATCTGATACCACTGGCATAATTTTATAAGGGCTTACATTTTTCCCCGAAAGGCAGAATGGGTTGAACGTGCGGTGAAGATGTTCTGGGTGTGTTCACACACAACACCTCGGTTTATAGTCTCCTCGGAAAAAAACTTTTAGGGCAATGGAATCGGTATTGATGTTAACTCTGGGAGATATTAGTATGCTCTCGAATAGGTGCCTTGGTGGTAGCTCAAACCCCGACCATCAGATCATGAGCTCAATGTTCTAGCCACCATCCCGCCCCTCGTCTTGGGTTTCAGCCATGTCTAGTGGGTTTCAGCCATGTCTAGTGGGTTTCAGCCATGTCTAGTGGGTTTCAGCCATGTCTAGTGGGTTTTAGCCATGTCTAGTGGGTTTCACCCATGGTTTCAGCCATGTCTAGTGGGTTTTAGCCATGTCTAGTGGGTTTCACCCATGGTTTCAGCCATGTCTAGTGGGTTTCACCCATGGTTTTAGCCATGTCTAGTGGGTTTCACCCATGGTTTCAGCCATGTCTAGTGGGTTTCACCCATGGTTTCAGCCATGTCTAGTGGGTTTTAGCCATGTCTAGTGGGTTTTAGCCATGTCTAGTGGGTTTCACCTATGTCTAGTGGGTTTCACCCATATCTAGTAGGTGCGTGTGCGCGCGCGTGAGTGTGTGCGTGTATGTGTGTGTGTGCACGTGTGTGTGTGTGTGTGTGGTGTGTGGTGTGTGTGTGTGTGTGTGTGAGTGCGTGCGTGCTTGCGTGTGTGTGTGCGTGTGTGTGTGTGTGTGTGTGTGCGTGCATGCGTGCGTGTGAGTGTGCGTGCGTGCATGTTGTGTGTGTGTGTGAGTGCGTGCGTGCATGTGTGTGTGTGTGTGTGTGTGTGTGTGTGTGTGTGTGTGTGTGTGTGTGTGTGTGTGTGTGTGTGTGTGTGTAATTACAGGACGTACCTATGATAAGTTTGGAAACGCGGTTGACTGGTGGTCGAACAGTAGCGCTGAAGGCTTCAAAGAAAGAGCAAGGTGTTTCGTCGAGCAGTACTCCAATTTCTTCTCCCCAGAGGCCAAGAAGAATGTAAGGAATTTTTTTTTATCTGAAGTCGGAGTATTGCTGCCTATACAGCGAGGTATTTGAAAACGGTCATACACTCTCTCTCTCTCTCTCTCTCTCTCCTCCTCTCTCTCTCTCTCTCTCTCTCTCTCTCTCTCTCTCTCTCTCTCTCTCTCTCTCTCTCTCTCTCTCTCTCTCTCTCTTCTCTCTCTCCACACACACACACACACACACACACACACACACACACACACACACACACACACACACACACACACACACACACTTCTCATCCGGTGTACTTTCCAATCTCACAGTGATTCCCAGGTGGGATGAATGAGTCATGAGCGCGTAATTCTTCTGCGTGTTAATTAAGCTGAGGAGTGCCACACCAACACCAACAAAGCATTGAATTAGTAGATTGAATTAGTAGATTGGTGACAAAGCGATTTGACTTGTCAACTGTTCCTACCTGAACTGCCAAAATGAACGTACGTATTACAGGTCCAACAAGGTAAACTTGGCAGGTTTGTTTGATGTTCGAAAGTAAAGGAAAAGTATCTCGGGGCATACTCATTTTGGTTGAGATGCACAGGTAAGTTGCCCCCCTATTGGTGACCTTGTTTATCTCACATTTCAAAATAATGTGATCCACTCCTTGTCCAAAAAAAAAAAAAAAAAAAGAAGAAGAAAAATAGAAAGAAAATTTCTTTTTCAAGGAAACGGCAACAACCCCTCAGCAGCCCGAATTTCATACAGAGAAATCTGCTGTGACATAAAGTGGTACAAATAAATAAATAAATATCTCTGTCGTTTTTATTTGGCTAGCTACATCTAGCCCCCTATCTCTTTTTAAATGGGGGACGGATAGCCTAATGGTCAGAACATTGCGCTGGCAATTTGACGACCCGGGTTCGAATCCGGTCGAGGAAATTTTTCTCCTGGAGTTAACATCAGTGCCGACTCCACTCTCCCCAAAAGTCCTTCGGATGAGACTTTAAACCGAGGCCCCGTGTGCTAACGCACGCAGAACATCTTGCGCACACGTTAAATCCTGTTCCGCTTTTCGTAAGAGTAGGCCATCGTGTGCCGGTGGGAACAGATGACAATATTTACAAAAACTGCATACACACGGGGACCGGATGAAAAAAAGCACATGATTGCTTATTCTGTTATCCTCGATATAAAAGAATAAATAAATAAATAAATAAGTAAATAAATAAAGTGACTAGCTAAATATAGCCTCCTTTCTCTGTCGTTTAATTTGCTAGCTAAATAATTATAGCCTTCCTTCCTCTTTCTGCTTCTTCCTTCACTTCAGTTAGCCAATTATAGCCTTCTTACACAACGGGCAAGCCGCCGCTGTAGTCTAGTGGTTAGGCGTTGGACTCGTAATCTAAAGATTGCGGGTTCGATCCCAGCTTTCGGCTATGGCGTTGTGCCCTTGGAAAAGGCACTTTATGGCTATTTTCTCACCCCACCCAGGTGTAAAAGGGGTACCAACCTTGTGTTGGGGGGTTAACCCTGCGATAGACTGGCGTCCTATCCAGGGGGGAGTCTATGACTCTCAGACGCTTAACGCCACAGAAACCGGGATAAGCACCGGCCTGATGAGCCTTAGGCTCGGGACAGACTTTAACTAACACAAGGACATAGAGGTGTTTGTAGTGATGGCTATGGAGAATATGCCATTTTTTTTAGATGTCTATTGAAAATAGCGTGTGAGCAAGACGTTTTCCAGTGACATGGTGTGTGTGTGTGTGTGTGTTGTTTTGTGTGGGCGCACGTGTTTATATGCGTGCATACGTAAATGTACGTGTGAGTAAATTCCCATGTGACGCACATTGCATAGATGATGCTTTGCAAGAGAAAACAATGTTTTTGCTTTCAGCTCAATGGCAAAAGAACGCAAGGAGAAGACATCGCTGATGCCGGGGGTCTCCGACTTAGTTTTCGGGTAGGTTTGTTTATTTATTTATTTACTATTTATTTATTTATTTATTTATTTGTTTGTTTGTTTGTTTGTTTATTATTTATGTGTTTATTTATTTATTTATCTGCGTATTTATTTATACCATTTTCAGTCACGGCAGATTTCTCTGCGTGAAATTCGGGCTGCTCTCCCTGGGGAGATCTCGCGCGTCGCCACAACAGCATCGCCACCCTTTTTTTTTTCCCTGTCTGCAATTGTATTTGTTTCTTATCAGAGTGGCTTTTTTCTACAGAATTTTACTAGGGCAACTCTCTTGCTGCCGTGGGCTCTTTCCCATGTGCTAAATTATAACGTGTAACACATGGGGCATCAGTTTATGGTCTCATCCGAAAGACTAGCTCCCAGACAACCAACCACTCACGGTCTAGTGGATGGGGGAAAAGTTTTGGGCCCAACGAGGATCAAACTACCGCACGCTTCCGATCTGGACGTTTTGCTTTCCAGTCAGGTGTGCTACCTCTAGACCATTGACCCACCGTGTCTGTCTGTACATCACTATGATGACAGTTTGACTGTAGGTGTCTGTCTGTACATCACTATGATGACAGTTTGACTGTAGGTGTCTGTCTGTACATCACTATGATGACAGTTTGACTATAGGTGTCTGTCTGTACATCACTATGATGACAGTTTGACTGTAGGTGTCTGTCTGTACATCACTATGATGACAGTTTGACTGTAGGTGTCTGTATGTACATCACTATGATGACAGTTTGACTATAGGTGTCTGTCTGTACATCACTATGATGACAGTTTGACTATAGGTGTCTGACTCTACATCACTATGATGACAGTTTGACTGTAGGTGTCTGTCTGTACATCATTATGATGACAGTTTGACTGTAGGTGTCTGACTCTACATCACTATGATGACAGTTTGACTATAGGTGTCTGACTCTACATCACTATGATGACAGTTTGACTATAGGTGTCTGACTCTACATCACTATGATGACAGTTTGACTGTAGGTGTCTGTCTGTACATCACTATGATGACAGTTTGACTATAGGTGTCTGACTCTACATCACTATGATGACAGTTTGACTTAGGTGTCTGTACTGTACATCACTATGATGACAGTTTGACTATAGGTGTCTGACTCTACATCACTATGATGACAGTTTGACTATAGGTGTCTGTCTGTACATCACTATGATGACAGTTTGACTGTAGGTGTCTGTCTGTACATCACTATGATGACAGTTTGACTATAGGTGTCTGTCTGTACATCACTATGATGACAGTTTGACTGTAGGTGTCTGTCTGTACATCACTATGATGACAGTTTGACTATAGGTGTCTGTATGTACATCACTATGATGACAGTTTGACTATAGGTGTCTGTCTGTACATCACTATGATGACAGTTTGACTATAGGTGTCTGTTGTACATCACTATGATGACAGTTTGACTGTAGGTGTCTGTCTGTACATCACTATGATGACAGTTTGACTATAGGTGTCTGTCTGTACATCACTATGATGACAGTTTGACTGTAGGTGTCTGTATGTACATCACTATGATGACAGTTTGACTGTAGGTGTCTGTATGTACATCACTATGATAACAGTTTGACTATAGGTGTCTGACTCTACATCACTATGATGACAGTTTGACTATAGGTGTCTGTCTGTACATCACTATGATGACAGTTTGACTATAGGTGTCTGTCTCTACATCACTATGATGACAGTTGACTGTAGGTGTCTGTCTGTACATCACTATGATGACAGTTTGACTGTAGGTGTCTGTCTGTACATCACTATGATGACAGTTTGACTATAGGTGTCTGTCTCTACATCACTATGATGACAGTTTGACTTAGGTGTCTGACTTACATCACTATGATGACAGTTTGACTATAGGTGTCTGTCTGTACATCACTATGATGACAGTTTGACTATAGGTGTCTGTCTGTACATCACTATGATGACAGTTTGACTGTAGGTGTCTGTCTGTACATCACTATGATGACAGTTTGACTGTAGGTGTCTGACTCTACATCACTATGATGACAGTTTGACTGTAGGTGTCTGACTCTACATCACTATGATGACAGTTTGACTGTAGGTGTCTGACTCTACATCACTATGATGACAGTTTGACTGTAGGTGACTACATCACTATGATGACAGTTTAAACTGTAGGTGTCTGTATGTACATCACTATGATGACAGTTTGACTATAGGTGTCTGTATGTACATCACTATGATGACAGTTTGACTGTAGGTGTCTGTATGTACATCACTATGATGACAGTTTGACTGTAGGTGTCTGTATGTACATCACTATGATGACAGTTTGACTGTAGGTGTCTGTCTGTACATCACTATGATGACAGTTTGACTGTAGGTGTCTGTCTGTGCATCACTATGATGACAGTTTGACTGTAGGTGTCTGTATGTACATCATTATGATCACAGTTTGACTGTAGGTGTCTGTATGTACATCACTATGATGACAGTTTGACTGTAGGTGTCTGTATGTACATCACTATGATGACAGTTTGAGTTTAGGTGTCTGTATGTACATCACTATGATGACAGTTTGACTGTAGGTGTCTGTATGTACATCACTATGATGACAGTTTGACTGTAGGTGTCTGTATGTGCATCACTATGATGACAGTTTGACTGTAGGTGTCTGTATGTACATCACTATGATGACAGTTTGACTATAGGTGTCTGTATGTACATCACTATGATGACAGTTTGACTATAGGTGTCTGACTTACATCACTATGATGACAGTTTGACTATAGGTGTCTGTATGTACATCACTATGATGACAGTTTGACTATAGGTGTCTGACTCACATCACTATGATGACAGTTTGATATAGGTGTCTGTATGTACATCACTATGATGACAGTTTGACTATAGGTGTCTGTATGTACATCACTATGATGACAGTTTGACTGTAGGTGTCCGTATGTACATCACTATGATGACAGTTTGACTATAGGTGTCTGTCTGTACATCACTATGATGACAGTTTGACTATAGGTGTCTGTCTGTACATCACTATGATGACAGTTTGACTGTAGGTGTCTGTATGTACATCACTATGATGACAGTTTGACTGTAGGTGTCCGTATGTACATCACTATGATGACAGTTTGACTGTAGCTGACTGTCTGTACATCACTATGATGACAGTTTGACTGTAGCTGACTGTATGTACATCACTATGATGACAGTATGACTGTAGGTGTCTGTCTGTACATCACTATGATGACAGTATGACTGTAGGTGTCTGTATGTACATCACTATGATGACAGTATGACTGTAGGTGTCTGTCTGTACATCACTATGATGACAGTTTGAGTGTAGGTGTCTGTATGTACATCACTATGATGACAGTTTGACTGCAGGTGTCTGTATATATATATATCACTCTGATGACAGTTTGACTGTATATGTCAATATATCACTATGATGACAGTTTGACTGTATGTGTCAATACATCACTATGATGACAGTTTGAATGTAGGTGTCTGTATATACATCACTATGATGACAGTTTGACTGTAGGTGACTACATCACTATGATGACAGTTTAACTGTAGGTGACTGTCTGTACATCACTATGATGACAGTTTGACTGTAGGTGACTGTATGTACATTACTATGATGACAGTTTGACTGTAGGTGTCCGTATGTACATCACTATGATGACAGTTTGACTATAGGTGTTTGTATGTACATCACTATGATGACAGTTTGACTGTAGGTGTCTGTATATACATCACTATGATGACAGTTTGAGTGTAGGTGTTTGTATGTACATCACTATGATGACAGTTTGACGGTAGCTGTCTGTCTGCACATCACTATGATGACAGTTTGAGTGTAGGTGACTGTACATCACTGTGATAACAGTTTGACTGATGGTGATGGTGATGATGATGACTTGTTGTATCGTTGTTGTACCAAATCTTCTGCTCTCAAGAAAGCTTGATATGTTGTAGCCCATGCTGAAGTTCCAAGATGGAAGTTTTCTGCCGATGTTTCATCAGGCTTTTGCTTTGTGTGTTTCAGGCATACAAAAAATGGGAGCAACAGCACAGTAATGGAAAAGACAAAAAGTTGCCGAAGTTGGGTCTGAACCCCGACCAACTGTTCTTTCTCAGTTTTGCCCAAGTAAGTCCTTAGTGATATTTAGTGAACCTCTGCTAATATCTTGTTCTTGCATTATTTACTCATTCTGCTCATGCCTTAACAATAATGATATCAATTAGTTAACGATTGTAGAATATCATTGATGTTAATTTTAAAGGTCTTAGCTTATAATCTAGTTAACTATTGTAGAATATCATTGATGTTAATTCTAAAGGTCTTAGCATTTGCAATAGTAGCATCTTTGGTGACTTCATATTGCCACTGTTTTCATTGAACATATGTCAAGGGAAAATCCCATGAACATTCCAGCGATCTCAAGTAACGGCACAAAGCACACCAATACTTCCTCAGTGATGAAATACACACTAGTTTAAGTTCCGGTAGTAATGTAAAAGTGCTATTAACAGCATGAAATTTTATTGAACAGAAAATACAAAAACACGTTTACCAAAAAAAAATACCCCCACAAAAAACAACCAGTCATTCCTTGCATGAAAACTGCCTTGCTATGGTGGTTCAAAATTTGAAGCAAACCAGTATACCTACAGTAGGTCTACAAACCAGTTTACCTACAGTAAGTCTACAAACCAGTATACCTACAGTAAGTCTGCAAACCAGTATACCTACAGTCTACAGACCAGTATACCTACAGTCTACAGACCCGTATCTCAACAGTCTACAGACTTTAGACAGGAAGTCTACAAACCAGTATACCTACAGTAAGTCTGCAAACCAGTATACCTACAGTAAGTCTACAAACCAGTATACCTACAGTCTACAGACCAGTATACCTACAGTCTACAGACCCATATCCCTACAGTCTACAGACCAGTATAACCTACAGTAAGTCTACAAACCAGTATATCTACAGTCTACAAACCAGTATACCTACAGTAAGTCTACAGACCAGTATACCTACAGTAAGTCTACAAACCAGTATATCTACAGTCTACAAACCAGTATACCTACAGTAAGTCTACAGACCAGTATACCTACAGTAAGTCTCACTCACTCACTCACTCAGTCCCATGTCCCAAAGGACGTAGGGGGGACATGAGAGAAGACGCAACAGAGATCTTTTTCCATGCTTCACGATCCTGTGTGGCTAGTAGGAGGTGTTGCAGGGGTCTACAAACCAGTATATCTACAGTCTACAAACCAGTATACCTACAGTGAGTCCTACAAACCAGTATACCTACAGTAAGTCTACAGACCAGTATACCTACAGTCTCACCTCACCTCACCTCATTCTCCTGACCGAATGGTCGTAGAGGAGACACGAGGATGTTGATGACGTTGTTCTCCTCCATCCAGACCGGTCCTCTGGGGTGTATGGGGTGCCAGTTGAGGTAACACCTCTGTAAACCTGTCAGCAGCACCTCACGAGGTGGATGGGAGCATTGGTCCTCAACTGACACACAACTCTCACGACTGGGTCCGGGTCCGTAACCCACCCACACCCTAGTAACGGCTTCTGCTGGCGGGCGAAACGTGCGTGAGGGGCTGGTGCATTCATATACACCAGTAGGAGACTTGGAGAGGAGATTGGCGCCACCAAGGATTACCCAAAGCCCATAGAAAAGACATGAGCGATGAAGATACCTACAGTCTACAGACCAGTATACCTACAGTAAGTCTACAAACCAGTATACCTACAGTAAGTCTACAAACCAGTATACCTACAGTAAGTCTACAAACCAGTATACCTACAGTAGGTCTACAAACCAGTATACCTACAGTAAGTCTACAAACCAGTATACCTACAGTAAGTCTACAAACCAGTATACGTACAGTTAAGTCTACAAACCAGTATACCTACAGTAGGTCTACAAACCAGTATACCTACAGTGAGTCTACAGACCAGTATACCTACAGTAAGGCTGCAAACCAGTATACCTACGGTAAGTCTACAAACCAGTATACCTACAGTAGGTCTACAAACCAGTTTACCTACAGTAAGTCTACAGACCAGTATACCTACAGTAAGTCTACAAACCAGTATACCTACAGTTAAGTCTACAAACCAGTATACCTACAGTGAGTCTACAAACCAGTATACCTACAGTAAGTCTACAGACCAGTATACCTACAGTAAGTCTACAAACCAGTATACCTACAGTCTACAAACCAGTATACCTACAGTCTACAGACCCGCATCTCAACAGTCTACAGACCAGTATACCTACAGTAAGTCTACAAACCAGTATATCTACAGTCTACAAACCAGTATACCTACAGTAAGTCTACAAACCAGTATACCTACAGTAAGTCTACAGACCAGTATACCTACAGTAGGTCTACAAACCAGTATATCTACAGTCTACAAACCAGTATACTTACAGTAAGTCTACAAACCAGTATACCTACAGTAAGTCTACAGACCAGTATACCTACAGTACACCTACAGTGCCGGTGGGAAACAGATGACCTTTACAAAACTGCATACACACGGGGACTGGATGTAAAAAAAAAAAAAGCACAAGAGGGCCTATCCCATTATCCTCGATATAAAAGAATAAAATAAAATAAATAAATTTTAATAGAATAAAGGGCGGGGTGAGGGCCAATGAGTGCATGGTTTGTACTGGTTGTGTGGGCAGATTTGGTGCGACAACATAGAAGGGAAAATAGCCAAGTCTCAAATTGAAAGCGACCCGCACAGTCCAAACAGGTTCAGGTAAGACCCTTTTCTTAGTCCCCCCCCCCCCCCCTTTCTTTCTTTTTTTTTTTTTTTTTTTTTTTTTTTTTTTACTACATCAACGGCTGTAGATTTGATTCCGTCCTCTCTCTCTCTCTCTCTCTCTCTCTCTCTCTCTCTCTCTCTCTCTCTCTCTCTTCTGTCTTCTGTCTGTCTCTGTCTGTCTGCCTGCCTGCCTGCTGTCTGTCTGTCTGTCTGTCTGTCTGTCTGTCTGTCTGTCTCTGTCTGTCTGTCTGTCTGTCTGTCTGTCTGTCTGTCTGTCTGTCTGTCTGTCTGTCTGTCTTCTCTCTTCTTCTCTCTCTCTCTCTATATATATATATATATATTATATATACACACATTATATGTGCGTGTATGTATGTTTATTTGTGTGTATGTATGTATGTGTGAGAGGGGAGAGAGAGAGAGAGAGGGGGAGAGAGAGAGAAGAGAGAGAGAGGAGAGAGAGAGAGGGGGGGGGGAGTGAGAGAGAGGAGAGACAGAGAGAGACAGACAGACGAGAGAGAGGGGGGGAGAGTGAGAGAGAGAGACAGACAGAGAGAGAGACAGACGAGAGAGAGGGGGGGAGAGTGAGAGAGAGAGAAAGAGAAGAGAGAGAGAGAGCAGAAAGAGAAAGAGAGAGAGAGGGGGGGAGAGTGAGAGAGAGAGAGAGTTAGTTAGTTAGTTAGTTAGTTATTTAGTTAGTTAGTTAGTTAGTTAGTTAGTTAGTTAGTATTAGTTAGTTAGTTAATCATTATGTCAACGTATATTGTGTATTCTGATGTTACATCAGCTAAGCAATTTTTTTTTTCATCAAGCCATTCTAATCTTCAAGAAATGTTAAAAATAGATTATGATGAAAATAAAGCAGAAAAATACCAATACAATGCAAAATACACGCACACGCGCGTGCATGCACACTCACACACACACACACACACCACGCACGCACGCACCGCGCCGCGCGCGCACGCAGCACGCACGCACCACGCACGCCACGCACGCACCACGCACGCACACACACACACACACACACACACACTTTGTTGCACTAGTTCATGCCTCTAGCCAAGAAGCATTAAAAAAAACAAACAAACAGCTGAAACACTAATTCATACTTATCCAGAACTATTAGCAGCAAATGTTATCATTTTCAGTCGTTCAATTAGATTCTTGTGTACACAGAGAGGCAGCAGAAAGGTTTAAGCTTGATTTACTTTAAAAAGCAAACTGTTTTCATCACACAGTAGGCACTCATCAGTCTCGGAAAACTATGGAGTTGCGCTCTAGTCTTTTAGAGCGCAAAGCCTGGGCAAGTATGTATGGAGGGCAAGTTGTTACCTACGCAGCAGACCCCCCCCCCCCCTCTCCACGGCACTGGAATGATCCATTGGAAGGGTATTGACCGATACGAATGGTTCCAGTACCGTCGCAGGAGCCACCAGAACGTTGCCATATACCTACAGCCCCGAGCCGCTCCGGGACTCCAACTCCCTGATTTTTCCTCAGGGATGGTGTCTAAACACGACACCTGTGTGCATGCTGGTTTGTTATAATTTTGTCATCCGCTCCACCGGCACTAGATGGCCTACTCTTCCGAAAGGTGGAACGGGGTTTTAACGTGTGCGCAAGATGTTCTGCGTGCATTCGCACACGGGGCCTCGGTTTCGGTCTCATCCGAATGACTTTGACATTCAGTTCGATTTTTTTGTCAAACTGGGAAGAAAGGGCGAGGCTGGGTACGAACCCAGAAACTCACGATTTACATATTGGCAGGCGAACGTCTTAACCATCCTGCCACCGTCCTTCATCACACGGTGGTCAGGAAACGAGGAAAAATACAACACAGAACCCAAAATTTGTATCTACACAGACCCAGCGTTCCTATTTAGGGACGATGCCCTATTTCACACTAACTGTGCCCTAAACTTTTACGACATAACATCAACATGCTGAAAATCATTTTAAAATGTGTCCACTAGCTTAGTCTTTACTTCATAGCACAGCTTAAAATGTTGGCCAATAACTTCTTGTTTCCATCAATTCTTTTGTGAGGCTGCTTCGAACTTTAAACCCCCCCCCCCCCCCTCCAAACGATTGATAACTGCTCTCTAAAATAACAAGACTCTGAATGAAGAGACAACTCTCACATTAGTTAATGTGAGAACTTTTATCCCCCTTAAAAACATAATTATACAATTACGGAGTAGTCTTTCAAAAAATAAAAAAAAAGACAAAGCTCATGAACAGCTAGTATTCTTGGTGGTCCCAGTAGGGACTCTAGGCCTAAATGGCTCAATATAAAAAAAAAACACCCAATGCATGCATGCCTAGGCCACACACACACACACACACACACACACACACACACACACACACACACACACACACACACACATACAGTGCTGACTCCATTCCCCCCAAAAGTCTTCGGCTGAGACTTTATAACCGAGGCCCCGTGTGCGAACGTACGCAGAACATCTAGCGCACACGTTAAATCCTGTTCCGCTTTTTCGTAAGAGTAGGCCATCGTGTGCCGGTGGGAACAGACGACAAGATTTACAACAAAAAAACTGCATACACACGGGGACTGCATGTAAGAAAGCATATGAAGTGCTTATTCCATTATCCTTGATATAAAAGAATTTTTTAAATAATAATAAATAACCTCCCCATACACTTACTATGGAACGGCAATGAAAATATAAAGTGCAACTTAAATTGAGTTTAGGTATAATCTATTGTTCATTTGTTGGATGCTTTTTTTCCATGAACTACCCTCTGAATACAGAAAACGTTATTTAGCAGATTATTTCAGGGTCTTGGATATGTTATAAAATAATTGTGCCTCAGCTAAATGATTTTGAAGGCAGCTGGGACTTTTGAGGGAGCATGTAGTTCATATAATTATAACACTTTGCATGAACTCAACTTTGTTCAGAGAAAGGACTTCTGGAGGAAGTCAGAATATATTGTGTTTGTAATCACCAATAGAGAGTTGCCTCATCCCCAAAAAAGTTTCAATGCTCTTTTATTTAAGCTGTGGGTGAATTTTCAATTCGTTTCACTGCAGTCATCCCAAAGGGTCGATGCACAGTCAATGACAAGGTGATTGTGACCACAGAACAGAGATTTTAAGAATAACCAACAACGGCACAAAACGGTTAATTTTAGATTAAATTTTTTGCTGTGGGATAATGGTGATTTCATAACACCTGAAAATGTATCAACCAAATTTGGTACTAACATAATTTGTTTGCATTAGAGTAGCTGTATCCAACCAATTCAAGACTATGCAAGAAAAGAACAACAACAACAACAAAAACCCCATAAAACTAGATGGCAACTTAATTAAATAAGGAAAGTGACCAATGCTTTAGAGATGGTATCAAAAGCTTGTAGAAGATCCCGTGTTTGTATAACAAAACAATTGATGAATCAGAGATTCTTGACATTAAACCTTTTGTGAATTCGGAGAGACAGCTTATCATTTCAGAAGACTGGCATTGTCCATTAAAACGGAAACAGACAATCAAAGGTATTAATTGACATGGTTTCAAACCAGATCTGCAATAGAATATTTGTTACCAACAAAACACCATAGAAAATGAAAATTACAGACAATGACAACATGGACTTTTGTGACAAGGAAAAAGACGCTTAAAACCATTATTTATGGAATTGATAGTTTGTACAAAATATTTTGAGAGAACCTGTAGGGACTTTAAAACACAACGGCCATTATTGTGAGAAACTGGACCTTTACAGGGGGGGGGGGGGGGAGTGTTCTTTGGTATGGATGCAATGATAAAACTTATGAAGTGTTTGACCTAAAAATAAAAAAAATACTGTTAGCAAAGTTTTATATTTACGGGTATATGTCAGATTGGTAAAACAAAATCTAACGTTGGCATTCTTGTAATTGAACTAACAAATGCAGTTTACTTCATTTTGTTTTGTTTTGAAAAGGCTTCAGTATATAAACCTCTTAGAAACTTGAGCACTATTTTAAAATGTCAATAACATTCCATATGTGTATTTATACAGCTTGTCTTGACAATAAAAACGATGACTAGTTATTTGTACGTTGGATAGCAATTAGCCTTAAAAGTATGTTACATGGAAATGGTGAATTGTTGTTAAAAGTCAATTTGTTTTCAAATGCATATGTGTGCCAATCGAAACAAATATATATATATATACTTTTTTTTTTTACAGAGTCATCGGATCACTACAGAATTTTGGTGAGTTTTCGAAAGCCTTCAATTGCGCTCCTGGAACCACCATGAATCCGGACCCGAATAAAAGGTGTGAGATTTGGTAAGGGGCAGGAGTCCGTGTCCACTGTGTGTGGATGGTCAGATGTCCTGGCAGAATCCCTTCCTTCAACTGCTTTCAAGTTGGCTTACTATCATCACCTTTGTATTTGTCTGTCTGCCTGCCCTAGAAATAAAGCCAATGTCAAGAATGTTGTGGATCATGTAAAGAAACCAAAAGAAAGTTATGAAAAAAGGAATGCAACATTCAAGTTAAAAGAATATGTCTTTGCCAGTTTGAATATGTCTTTGCCAGTTTGAATATGTCTTTGCCGGTTTGAATATGACTTTGTCATTTTGAAGTTAGTCCTTAGATTTTGATTTGAGCGGGTGAACTGTTTTTTCCTTTTATCTTTTTAATTATGAGAGGGTCTTTTTTTTTTTTTTTGCTTTACTCTTTAGAATTTGGTGTGGTTTGTCTTTTTTTTCTCTGTGAAACTTGTGGTTTTATCATACAAAGATAGGGTCGATGGGTGTTGTCTCACGTGGGTTGAGGGGCGGATTTTCTCTTTCTGTTGATTCCTGTTCTCTGCAGATCTGAATGTCACTGTCAGCATATGACTGTCATTGGGAAGATAAAATGGGGTTGCAAAATAAAAAGAAAAAGAAAAAAATGTTGGTCTGACTTTGTGTGTGTGTGTGTGTGTGTGTGTGTGTGTGTGTGTGTGTGTTGTGTGTGTGTGTGTGTGTGTGTGTGTGTGATGAGTGATGTGTGAGAGTGTGTGTAAGACAGAGGGTCAGAGAGAATGACAATGACAAACTTAGATGAATTTAGGCCTCTGCCCATTATCATGGGGTACATAAATGTCTATAAACACAAGAATGCCTATATCAAGAAAAAGTGAAAAAAGTAAACAGTGAAAAGAAAACGTAAACATAAGTGATTGACATCAAGATTTGCAAAATTCTAGGTAGACATGAGACTGGGTTTGCTGTCTCTTAGTTTGAAAGCTTTGTACAAAAATCATGCTAGTTGTCTGATCACTGAAACGTTCTGGGTGGCCATAAGGCTAAAATATTTTGCTTTCTGAAAGTGAGTAGGAATCTTTTTCAGGATGTCCAATCTTAACGCAGCACAAACATCACACTGAAAATACATATGACGTTCATTTTTTACTGATCCTGGACAAAATGGACAGTCGTTGTTTGTACCATCTGCACACATGTGACGATTCTTATGAACTCAGGTCAATGATTCCAAAACGTACTGGGATAAAGATGTCTCTGAAAGACTTTTGTTGTACACTATCTAAATAAGTTTCCAGGGTAAGGGAAGACTCCAAGCATGCATATAAGTTCAGCCTATTACTGGTATTAATACTTGTCAACCACTCTTGCATACATATGTCTAGAAGTCTTTGTTTGAATGATAGCAAGAAATGCTCCTTGTTGTCAACTCCTTGAGCCAACCAAACATACCCAAATCCCGAACTTTGTAACATGCCCTTCAGTTTAGAAACCCAGTCAACTTTACCAGCCTTATCTAAGGCTACCATTATCTGGTAAGCTTGCTTAGGTAATCGCGAATCGTCCATCTTAAGTAACGAAAGCAATACTTCACTACACCATGCCACAGTTGATCTGCAGGGGATATCTCCCAAGGTCTCCATAATCATTTTATTTGGAGTACGGCTAGAAACATAAAAAAAAAAAATCTTGCAGGCAAATAAATGTACTGTCTTGACTGGATAATTATCACACAGAATGCCCCATACTTCAGAAGAATACAAAAGTATGGGTTGGATTTTGGTGTTGAATATTTTGAAGAATGTTTGGCTTGACATGGTATTATATTAGTTATATACTCTGATTACATCAAATAATGCTCTTTTCCCCTTTTTGCAAACACTTTGGCACTTTCATTTGGACTCAATGTAGTTGTAAAAGTGAACCCTAGGTACACATATTTGTTCACAACCTCTAAAGGAGCACCATCAATAAACCATTTCTCATTCTTTCTCACACACCCCCCTTTTCTAAAAACCATAACTTTTGTTTTGTTTTTGTTAATTTTTAGTCCCAGATCAGTGCACACTCTAAGAATGCAGTCAATCTGGGTTTGCAGACCATTAGGAGTGCAAGACAACAGCACGAGGTCGTCAGCAAAAAGCAGAATGAAGAAGTCAGCCAAGCCTGGTAGAAGTTGCATTCCCTGTCTTCCCTGATCCTGTTGATATGTTACCAGTTCATTTATTACCACAGAAAACAAAGTGGGACTTAGAACAAAACCCTGCTGTGAGCCTTTGGGGGCAGTTAAACAAGTCGGTATAGTTATTATTTACTTTGACACATGACAACACTTCCTTCTAAACTGCTTTTATGGCATTTAAAAATACAGAGGATATGTCCACTTTGCATAAAGCCTTTAGCATTACAATTCTTTGAAAAGAGTCAACAGCCTTTGATAGATCAACAAATGCAACATACAGTTTACCTCTCTTTTTAGACAAGCTTTTCTGGATAGTTGAATATAAAGTATATATGTGGTCTGTTGTAGAGTATCCCCGTCTGAAACCAGCTTGGTTTTCTGGAATCTTGTAATTATTTTCTAGCCAATTGTGGAGTCGTATAGCAGTGTAGCATTTAACATAATACTAAGCAGTAATACTCCTCTATATTTATCAATTAGATCTGTTTACCCTTTTTGTGTATTGGTACAATAGCTTTGGGCCAAATTGTAGGATACCTTCAAGTTGAAAAAAATACATTGAAAAATTCAGTAATAAAGTCAATTAGTAGCTTGTCTGCTCACTTCAGCATTTCTGCAAAAATGTTGTCCAAGCTACAAGCTTTTCCTGTTTTTAGTCTTTTTATTGATCTTATGACTTCTTGCTGGGAGGTGGGACTTTCAAGCTCCTCAACAAAAGGGAGGGAGTCATTTATCGTTAAAACCTGTTCTGCTTTTCGAAAGAGTAGGCCTTTGTGTGCCGGTGGAAACGGATGACAAAATTTACAAAACTGCATACACGGAGGTACTTGATATTAAAAAAAAAAGTACAACAGTGCTTATTCCATTACCCTCAAAATAAAAGTTTTTTTTTAAATAAACAACAGAAATCACTCTTGAAATATTAAACAATCCTTTAATATCACTTGATTCCAACTTAAATCAAGCCCACTGTCCTTGACATCACATCGTTTTGTAGAGAAAAATTGAACAATCCATCTTTTCACATCCCACACCTTGCATTACATGGAAATTGGAAAACTCATAATGCAACAAAAAAATATTAAAACGGCATCAGGACCTGACAATTTAGTCAGACTTGCTCTTCTATAATATTGTTGACTGCCTTGCCTACATTTACAACCTATTTATTCAAACCAAAACTTTTGATTTTGACTTTATGAGGGTATAAATAGTACCACTTTCAAAAACAAAATCCACCAGGTCTAAACATTCATGTCTATTTCATCAATCCCCTTCAAAAGCATATATGTATTGATATATATATGCAAACACACTTATCTAATTTCATGACAAAGCGCTGTCCATCTATTCCATTTGGTGTACTGCCAAGCCATTTTTGCCATACAGCCTTATCGAGAAGGTGTGACTCCTGACCCTCAGCATTGAACCAATCTATCCAAAAATGTAGGCACTTTATTTCTTGATTTAAAAAAAAAAACTTTGACCTTACTGTTTACTCTACTATACAGAAAAGCACATTAGCAAGTGGCGTGATACAACACAGTAGAGCGCAGTACCATACGATACAATGCAATACAACACAGTAGAGTATAGCACAGTGCAGCACAACACAGTACAGTACAGCACAGTGCAGCACAACACAGTAGAGCACAGCACAGTGCAGCACAACACAGTACAGAACAGCACAGTGCAGCACAATACAGTACAGTACAGCACAGTGCAGCACAACACAGTACAGTACAGCACAGTACGATACAATGCAATACAACACAGCACGGTACAACACAGTAGAGTACAGCAACGTGCAGCACAACACAGTAGAGTACAGCACAGTGCAGCACAACACAGTACAATACAGCACAGTGCAGCACAACACAGTACAGTACAGCACAGTGCAGTACGATTCAGTGCAATACAACACAGCACAGTGCAACACATCAGAGTACAGCACAGTGCAGCACAACACATCAGAGTACAGCACAGTGCAGCACAACACATAGAGTACAGCACAGTGCAGCACAACACAGCACAGTACAATTCAGTGCAATACAACACAGCACGATACAACACATCAGAGTACAGCACAGTGCAGCACAACACAGTAGACTATAGCACAGTGCAGCACAACACAGTAGAGGACAGCACAGTGCAGCACAACACAGTACAGTACAGCACAGTGCAGTGCGATACAGTGCAAAACAACACAGCACAGTGCAGCACAACACATTAGAGTACAGCACAGTGCAGTACGATTCAGTGCAATACTAAACAGCAGAAGAAGAAGATGAAAAAGAAGAAGATGAATTGCAAAGAAGAATCAAACAGAATTGCAAAGAAGAAGAATTACAAAGAATTGCGAAGAGGAAGAGGAATTGCAAAGAAGAAAAATTGCAAAGAAGAAGAATTGCGAAGGAGAAGAATTGCGAAGAAGAAGAATTGCGAAGGAGAAGAAGAAGAGGAAGAAATGCGAAGAAGAAGAAGAGTCAAAGTCAAAGTCAAGTCAAAGTCAAAAACTCTTTAATCATCCCCTGAAGGGCAATTACAATACAATACTAACAGGCATATTGATACAAATCACAATAAAAAAAACACAATACGTTTTGTATTTGTTCAAGCTTCACATAAAAAGATCACAAACGCTCACATATGTATGCATACAAGATACATATGCGCACATGCACACATGCGCGCACACACACACACACACACACACACACACACACACACACACACACACACACACACACACACCACACACACACAAGAGAGGAGGAGGAGGAAGGAGGAGAGGGAGAGAGAAGAGAGAGAGAAGAAGAGAGGAGAAGAGGAAGAAGAGAGAGGAAGAAGAGAGAAGAAGAAGAAGAAGAAGAAGAAAGAAGAAGAAGAAGAGAAGAAGAAGAAGAAGAAGAAGAAGAAGAAGAAGAAGAAGAAGAAGAATTGCACAGAAGAATTGCAAATAAGAATTGCGAAGAAGAAGAATTGTGAAGAAGAGAAGAAGAAGAAGAAGAAGAAGAAGAAGAAGAAAAGAAGAAGAAGAGAAGAAGAGAAGAAAGAAGAACTGAGAAGAAAAAGAAGAGAAGAAAAGAATGAGAAGAAGAAGAAGAAAAAGAAGAAGAAGAAGAAGAACTGAGAGGAAGAAGAAGTGGTTGTTAAGTCACTCGGTTCATTGGTTAATTGTTGCTGACTCATTAGTTACTCGATTGGTGCACTGACTGAATTGAAAAGTTTTCTCATTCTCCTCTCCCCTGTTCCCTCCTTCCCTTTTCTGTCAATGCTGACAACTCTCTCCTTCCCCAACAAGGGGGACGGGATAGCCTAGTGGTCAGAACATTGCGCTCGCAATTTGATGACCCGAGTTTGATTCCCTTTCAAGGGGATTTTTCCCCTGGAGTTAACATCAGTGCTGACTTCATTCTCCCCAAAAGTCCTTCAGATGAGACTATAAATCGAGGCTCCGTGTGCGAATGCATGCAGAAGGTCTTGCACACAAGTTAAATCCTGTTCTGCTTTTTTAAGAGTAGGCCATTGTGTGCCGGTGGGGACAGATGACAAGATTTACAAAACTGCGTACACATGGGGGCTGGATCACAGCACACAAATCCAACATCACTCAGTCAAGAGTGATAAATTTAGCGTGCCCCTTCCTTTTACAAATCCAAGTGTGATCAGTTCCAGTTCAAATTAGCACCAGCTGGCCCCAGCTGGGCTGGGATGAGATGAAACTGATAGCAGCTGAGAGGAGCCGAAAGCAGGGGAAACTGACAGCTGTGGGATGTAAAAAAGCACACGAGTTGTTATTCCATTATCCTTGCAATGCTATAAAAGAATAAATAAATAAATAATAAACACCATCTTTCCCCATCTCCTCTGGCAAGAAAGTAACTTTCAAGGGCAGTAATCTGTCATAGGGGGAGGGAGGTCTAACAAAGCACCAATCCACCACACCAGAGCAACTCAAGCAGTGACAGAAACCTCATTTTGACACAAAAGTGAGACATACACACATTTTTCATCTTTATGGCAACACAGCTGACACTACCGCTGGTGAGAGGAGGCAAAGTAGGAAGGGGGTAGTTCCTCTGGGTCTGAGGGCATCATGGGAACGTGAGCTCCAGGAAGGGGACGAGGAGGCCTGTGCCCGCCCCCAGGGTATCCCCCTTGTCCAGGCTGCGGTACTGGGGCACTGTTGATATATCCAGCCACTGAGCTGCTTCCTCCTCCGTAACCAACCACCGAGCTCGTTCCCCCGTAGCCAACCAGAGAGCTGTTCCCTCCTCCATAACCAGCCAATGAACTTCCTCCTCCTCCTCCATAACCAGCCAATGAACTTCCTCCTCCTCCTCCATAACCAGCCAATGAACTTCCTCCTCCTCCTCCATAGCCAGCCAATGAACCTCCTCCTCCCCCATACGCCGGCATGGTGGGCTGGTGCGCACTGGTGCTGCCGTAACCCGCCATCACCAGCCCCACCAGCCGGCTCCACAGGCCGGTACCCTTGAAACCCTCGAGCTTCAGGCACTCCCGAAGGAATCAAGGCGTAGGGAAGGGGCTGGCTGTTGACCCCCTCCTGCAGGGGAATCACCTCCTCCCCGGCGAACCCGGCCCCCATCATGGAACCGTTGACGTCCGAGGTGGCCGCGCCTGAGTATCCCCCTGCTCCCCCCCATTTCCGTCCCCCGCCGGACGCGGCGGGGTGACACTCTGTGCTGACCTCGGACTTGTAGCAGTCGGTGCAGATGAAGAGGATGTAGATGGTCAGCAGCAGCATGCACACCCCTCCACCCACCACCAGGTACCATTGCACCGGGGTCAGGTGCTGCGTCCACGATCCTCCCTCTGCTGCACACAGATTCATCAATGTTCAGACTTTCTGGGTTCCGGGGTTGGTTTTTAGGGGTTGGGGTTTTGGGGGGGGTTTGTTTGTTTTTGTTTGTTTGGTTGTTGTGTTTTTTTTGTTCCTCAGCTACAGCTCCTATGTTTGCCAATGGTATTTTTTCAATTTATTTATTTATTTAATTGTTTATTTATTTTATTTTATTTATCTATTTATTTTATACCCCTTTATGTCACAGCCGATTTC
>CM060329.1:32712500-32730000 GCA_030674155.1 Stramonita haemastoma | reverse complement strand
CCGGTGGAACATCCCGAAAAAGGATCTTTAGGGAGTCTGCGGTAAAATCCTTGTGCCTAATATCCACAGGGTAGAGACTATATAGATATTATATAAAAGCATAATATGAAAAGGATTCACATTGATGGAACACAGGCTGGTTTTTGTTTTATTTGTTTGTTTTTCTCTTTTGCAAGCGTGTATCGGAGCCTAAGGATTTATGTAGAAGTTTTTAGTGTGTACGCCAGTTTGCGGTAAAAATATATATTTACATTTCCATACTTCCGGTCTAGCTCCTCGTGTTCTGTGATAGCTGTGATAGACGTCGCACACGTTAGACCCGTCTTCAGTTTATTTTGTTTGAACCACTTCCAGTTTTACAATGGTAAGCCCTCTTGTATTTGCTACAGTTTCAAACTTGACAAAAATTACCCAGGTTCTAAATGAATACACCTTGACGATGAATGTGTAGGTGCAAAAAAAAAAAACCCTAGTGAAATCGTGGAAAGGCCTAGCCCAAGGCCTATGGAATATGTGCCGCTTCGTGTGTTGAAGTTTCTCTCCTCAAAGTGGTGGTATTGTGGTATAACTGTCCAACGTCTTTTTATATTATCTTATTCTTTTTTTTTTTCCTTTTTTTTTTGTAGGTTTAAATTCTCATTTTCTGTAAAGAATTTATAGTTGCGGCAACTCTGGACAATGGAATCGCGTTGATAAGGTTAGGGTAACCTGTGACAATTTCGACCCCCAAGCAAATTCGACTACCGGACTGGGTAGCGACACTAAAACTCGAATCTTTCCTTCTCTTTCAAGAAATAGATTTTTCAGGCCTATATTTTCTGAAGAGGAATTCTTAATAATGAAAACGATGTAGCTTTGGAAGTATTTACTGGAAGTGTGCATCAATAATGTTAGATGAAATCACGACCCAAGTCACGGCGTCTTGCTGGCGGCCATTTTGAACTGAAAACGAATCTTCCGGCAAAATTTTCTTCTGCTTTATAGTTTTGATCAAAGTTTCTTTTTTGTCAAGTAGAAGCTAGCTATGGAAAAGACTGTTGTATGAATCATTAATCTGTGTAAATGTGGCTAAATCTATGCTTTAGGGTAAAAGATTTAAGAAAAAAAGATAATTGTGTGTGCCTGTCATGAAAAAGAGTACTCCAAGCAAATCCGACCAAGCACTCATAGTCATAAATAAGACAGAAATAATCCAGCTGTTGATTTATATATTTCTGTTGATTTAAGTAATAATAACACTAAAAATGAATGCCTGTGTTTGTATAAGGGTATATCTGAGAGTAGCAGGTGCTACTGACTCGTAGTGACGTACGTGTGTACATCCACAGGTAGGGTAACCTGTGCCTATTTCGACTAAAGTGGACAGTGCTCCACTCTACGGTCTATTCTGGCTTACACACACAGCCAGCCTGCCTAGTTTTGAAAGCTCTGATAAATTGACCAATCACTGAGTACTTTGACTGTGCCCAGTGGTATAAGCTCATGAATATTCATTAGATACTGACCTAAAACTAATCTCTGTGTTCCCGTGACATATTCGACCAGCACCAAGCAATTTCGACCGTGGTGAAAAGGCATTTTCGACCAAAGGAAAAGAGGGACAAAGTCGTACTTGAAAACGAGTGGGTTTTAAATATTCTAGTCTGTTTTTGTGGTTTGTTTGTGTTTATTGGACTAAAAGAGATTAAAGAAAGGGACCAGAGAGTATATGAAGTGACAGAAGATAAAAATAGAGTGACTTTCGCTTCGCGCTATACCTGTGGATGTACACACGTACGTCACTACGAGTCAGTAGCACCTGCTACTCTGAGATATACTCTTATACAAACACAGGCATTCATTTTTAGTGTTATTATTACTTAAATCAACAGAAATATATAAATCAACAGCTGGATTATTTCTGTCTTATGTATGACTATGAGTGCTTGGTCGGATTTGCTTGGAGTACTCTTTTTCATGACAGGCACACACAATTATCTTTTTTTCTTAAATCTTTTACCGTAAAGCATAGATTTAGCCACATTTACACAGATTAGTGATTCATACAACAGTCTTTTTCATAGCTAGCTTCTACTTGACAAAAAAGAAACTTTGATCAAAACTATAAAGCAGAAGAAAATTTTGCCGGAAGATTCGTTTTCAGTTCAAAATGGCCGCCAGCAAGACGCCGTGACTTGGGTCGTGATTTCATCTAACATTATTGATGCACACTTCCAGTAAATACTTCCAAAGCTACATCATTTTCATTATTAAGAATTCCTCTTCAGAAAATATAGGCCTGAAAAATCTATTTCTTGAAAGAGAAGGAAAGATTCGAGTTTTAGTGTCGCTACCCAGTCCGGTAGTCGAATTTGCTTGGGGGTCGAAATTGTCACAGGTTACCCTATAGCGCGAAGCGAAAGTCACTCTATTTTTATCTTCTGTCACTTCATAATTATACTCTCTGGACCCTTTCTTTAATCTCTTTTAGTCCAATAAACACAAACAAACCACAAAAACAGACTAGAATATTTAAAACCCACTCGTTTTCAAGTACGACTTTGTCCCTCTTTTCCTTTGATCGAAAATGCCTTTTCACCACGGTCGAAATTGCTTGGTGCTGGTCGAATATGTCACGGGAACACAGAGATTAGTTTTAGGTCAGTATCTAATGAATATTCATGAGCTTATACCACTGGGCACAGTCAAAGTACTCAGTGATTGGTCAATTTATCAGAGCTTTCAAAACTAGGCAGGCTGGCTGTGTGTGTAAGCCAGAATAGACCGTAGAGTGGAGCACTGTCCGCTTTGGTCGAAATAGGCTCAGGTTACCCTAGGCCTACTGTGTGTTAACTATTGTTACTGTTAGGGCTGCTTCGTTATCCCCCCCTCAACCCAGTCATTCATCAATGTAAATATTATTAAATCTATCATCTTTATCAAGTCTGTTTCACTTTATGATATCCTTTTAATACAATGTTGTTATATTATGTTTATGTGTCAGTTTCGAAGGCAAGCCAGGCTTCGACGAGAGTTCATCTACAGAAAATCTGTAGAGGACAAAAACAGGGCCATTCAAGCAAAAAAAGAGCAGATCAAGAAAGCCCTTGATGGTGAGTCACACTTATGGTATTGTTTTATCTTCCTGTTATGCACACATTTAACTAGATTTGAAAATAACTTCCTATAGTATGCATTACTAATAGTGTGATTGTGTGACTTTAATTTATGATGTGGTAATCATAAATAGTACTAGTAGTATATAATATCTTATTCCAAAATGTTAATCATTTTTTAAGTGTTCTATACTTGTAATGTATACATCTTCTCATTATATGTATGTATATATATGTATACATGTATAATGTATACATGTATGTATCTAGGTATATAAATAATTGTTATGTATACATGTATGTATGTTATGTATCATTGTATGTACATGAGTTTTTTTTTTGTTTTTTTTTATTGATACATGTACATGTATACGTGTATACATGCATGTATACATATACTGTATGTATCAGTATGTATGTATCATTGTATGTATGTATACATGTACATGTGTGATTTCTATACTTGTTCATGTTAGTTATAACTAGATTATTTTTTAGTATGGAAATTCCATTTCTGGAAGCAAAATCCCGTGCAAATTATACAGTAAAACAGTGCTGACTGTGATATGAAATGTTGTTGTGATTGCAGACAGCACCCCAATCCCCACAGACCTCAGGAAAGAGGCAGCCGACATAGAGAAATCGCTGGCCTGGGATGATGAAGGTGGAGAAGGTAAAGTTCTCTGAGATACACAGCTCACTGTCTCTTTCTGTTTCATTGCCTCTGCCTGTCTGTCTGTCTGTCTGTCTTTTTCTTTGGTTCTCTGTCTTCCTGTTTTGTCAACTGGTGCATGTCTCTTTTTCTGTCGTCTGTCTGTCTGTCTGTTGTCTGGCTGCCTCTCTCTCTCTCTGTCTGTCTGTCTGTCTGTCTCTCTCTGTCTCTCTCTGTCTCTCTCTGTCTCCTCTCTCTCTCTTCTCTCTCTTCTCTCTCTCTCCTTCTCTCTCTCTCTCTCTCCTCTCTCTCTCTCTCTCTCTCTCTCTCTCTGTCTGTTTGTCTGTCTCCACCTCTCTGTGTTCCTTTTTCTCTGTCCCATTCTCTGTTGTTTTATGATCTCCCCCCCACCCTCTTTTTGTTCTTTTCTTCATGCCTCTTCAGAAAATGCAGCCTTGATTTTAAGGCATACCAAAATATTTTTAATGTCAAGAAAGTGTGGAGAGATCCTTAAATATTGTACATCATAAAGCTTTCATGCTCCTCCCACCCACCCACCCACAACGCCCCCCCCCCCCCCAAAAAAAAAAAAATTGCTGTAAGTACTTTAAAAAAAAAAAAAAATTTAATCTACTTTTAACAAATCACTTAATGTGTAATAATATGCCATTCTGTTAAAAAAAAAAAAAAAAAAAGAAGAAGAAAATATTGAAATAAAAATAGTATTTTTAGAATAAGTACTGTTTAATTTTCGAATACTTGAACAATTTTTTTTCAAAAGGGATGGGATAGTCTAGTGGTTAGAGTGTTGCACTCATGATGTGATGCCTGGGATCAAGCTGCCATGAAGGTGCCCATTTTAGGGAATTTAATCCTGGGGTTAACATCAGCACTGACTCTTCTTCTCCAGAAGTGCTTCAGATGAGACTATGAACTGAGGCCCCCTGTACAAAAGTGAATTCATCCATCCATCCATCCATCTATTATATCCCATCCTCTCTTTCTACTCCCCATCCTCTTCCCCATATTCCTTGTATTTGACATCATGCGAAAATGAGGTGTGAACCTGACCAGCTTTCGTCATTTAGTTAGGGTTTTATGTTTTCTTTCATTGGGGTGGGGAATATTCTTTTTTTATTTTTAACATTTTTCTTTGTAATATTTTAAAACAAATTAGACTACTGTATATATATATATGTATGTGTAATTATACATGTATAAATTTACTTCCGTATTTATCAGGAGTCACTACCAGTGAAGATGACGAATACAGATGGGCCATGGTAAAGACCCCAAGGTCATGGTCACGACATCCCGTGACCCCTCCATCAAGCTCAAACAGTTTGCTAAAGTAAGTGACCGTCGTTGTGTTGACTGTGTTCGGCTGTTGTTCTACATCACGAAGCATTTGTTGAGTTTGTCCCCTTTTTCTTGCAATTGTTTGGATTTATTTTTTAATAATTTACTATTCCTCAGGTTATACTTTTTCTTTCATCTTGATTTTTTTAAAATTAAAGAAAAAAAATGTCATGCTGTCAGAGGGCATGTAATAAAACTGCAGTGTAAGCAGTACAGGGAGGTAAGGCAGTGAGGAGGAGGTACAGGTACCATCTTCGTTTAAACTGATCTTGATTCCCTAAGTTAGGATGTGGCTACCTTATTTGGTGGGTAAAAACTTGCAAATGCTAAAATCTCACCATTGGTGAACTTCAAGCTTTCATGGAACAAAAACAAACAAACCAAAACCAAATAAACCAACAAAAAAAACCAAAAAAAAACTGGTCTTAGAAACTAAGGTTTTTGACATTTCACTCCACAAATTTTTTCCAGTTTTGTTAGAGGTGCATCGTAACCTTATTTATTATTCTATCAGTGCTTTTTTTTCTTCCAGGAAGGGATGATCTGCATTGTTTAATCACATTGCCAATAGTGTAGGTTTAAGTATTGCAGCATAGCTGCTTTTGTGCAGCTTTTGCTGGGTTTTGTTTGTTTAATTGATTTTTTGTTTTGTTTTGTGTTTGGTTTGGGGGTTTTTCCCCCCACTGTAGTTCATGAATACTGTGGACTTGCAACATGATTTGTGAGTGCATTATGAACTTACTGGTTTTACTGGAAACCCATCAACTTTTTTTTTTTTTTTTTTAACTTTGCTTTGATTATGATTCTTGTTTATTTTTTTTAACTGTATTTACTGTAAGAAATACTTTGAATGCTGTGTGTGTGTTGTGTGTGTTCTGTGTGTGTAGCGTGTATGTGTGTGCCACATGCGTGCATGTGCTGCATGCATGCTGTTTGTGAGTTAATAACATATCTGTGTTATTTTTTGACAGGAGATGAAGCTGATTATCCCCAACTCGCAGAGAATTAATCGCGGCAATTATGAAATGAAGGAGTTGGTGAAGGCTTGTCGCGCTAATGACGTCACGATATGGTCATTGTGCACGAGCACCGTGGTGTTCCTGGTGAGTCCGGACCTTTTTTTTCCCTCGCCCTTTTTACTATCCTTTCTTTTTACTCTTTTTTTTTTTTTTTCCTTTTTTCCTCGTATTTTCTCCCATTTTAAAACTTTTTTTTCACTTTTATTTTTTTTTCTTTTCTTTTTTTTTTTGTTTTTTTTTTGTCCTTTTCTAATCCCTTGATTTTTCCCTTCATTTTTTTCTTTTTTTTTTGTCTTTTGTTTTTTCCTCTTGCTTTTTTCCTTTTTCTTCCCTTGCTTTTACCTCTCTCTGCTTTGCTCTTTGTCTTTCTTCTCATCTTCTTTCTCTCCTCTCTCTCTCTCTTTTTTTTTCTTCTTATGCATTGTATAGCTGTCCTTTTTGTAAATGGAAGTAAGTATGTTATATGATCTGTGTGTCTGTAGGTCTGTGTCGTGTGCTGGTGTGTGTGTTCCGTGTTTCTGTTTGGGTTTTAGGTGTGCTTATTGACTCCCTTTATTGAGGAAATGGAAGCACTTATGTGTTTTTTTTATCTGCTCAGGTATGAGTTAATCAACATAGGTTGTACGCCTTTTCCACCGCACAGGCGATGGCCTGAAAATTACGAAAAGTGAGGTTTCAAGGGACTAGCATACGAAGTGGTGGGTCAAGACCGCAAATCCTTGTATTCGGCCGAAGCCTACTCACTCTGTACCAAGTGGTAATGGCCAGAATTGGGACTGGGTATTCTGTTCTGTACTTCCGATTTGTAGTCGTTCGGCTTCGCTCCTGGTCTGCGCTGTTGTCTGCTGGTAAACGGTTGTCTGAGTGTGTCTGTCTGTGTGTGTGTCTGTCTGTGTGTGTGTGTGTGGTGGTGTGTGTGTTGTGTGTGTTGTGGGTGGTGTGTGTGTGTGTGTGACTCTGTTTTTTTAAATTTCTTCACTATGTTTATGGATCTGTTTTGGAGTGGGGCTGAGGTGAAATCAGTGTTTTTTTGTGTCAGCTAATGAATTAAGTTTCTAAGTTTTATTTAATTCTTGTATCGAGGATAATGGAAATGTACACATTGCTTTCATAAAATCCCAATTTATCAGTATTGTCAAAGATCATAATCACACTGAACCAACGATGCCAATCTACGAAAAATGCAACAGAGGATTTATGTCTAGTATCTTAGTTTAGCCATACTGCATGGTCAATATACAACTTTGTAATGTCAAACTCAATAAAGGTTACACTGATCCAAGTGGATGATCACGACATTCGGTAGGTATTTTGTTTGGTTTGCTTTATTTCTTTGTTCCAACTTTAGCATGCTCACAATAATGTACGAGCGAACAGTTATACATGACAACTAGTTGAAAACAGAAAAATGTAAGTGAGTGTTTAGTGTGGTCGAAATGTTGTATGTTGTCAAAACTCAGAAGTCAGAATGGGCCTGTGGATAATAACTGATCATAACGCAAATGCTCACATTGGGGAACTGGAGGTTTGCGGAATAAAATAAAAATTTTGTACAAGGTTTTGCTTTTAGGTGAGAACATCATGAACACTTTCCGCAGTGAAAAGGGCAGCAAGAGGTTAACTTCATCAATGACATTTTCATTTAGCTAGGAAGGTCACTTCCCCACCTCCAATAATCAGGGTTTACATTTTATTTATATTTTCTTAAATTGTACAAATATAAAAGGTTTCTAAAGTTTGATATGTCGGATGTGTTGATCTGTTGTGTTTAACTTTTCAAAAGTGTAAATTCCAATTCCTAACATTCCTTAGTAACAATAAATTTTATGTCTTTTATGGATTCATGGAATTAATCCCAGATTAGCTTTATAATCATCTTAATTTTACAGCTAGCTGCATGAATATATTATTGTAAATTGAAATTAGTAAAGGAAGCTATGTAACCAAGAGAAGCAGGTACGTAACATGGTTTTTTTATGTTTTGTTTGTTTTTTCGTTCTATTAAAAAACAAGTAAACACAATTATGCACAGTACTAGTTTTAATTATCACTCATTTTGAACAATTGTGTGTGGTTATTAGGCAAAGGGTCAAATGTTATGAAATATG
Source organism: Stramonita haemastoma (assembly GCA_030674155.1). NCBI lineage: Eukaryota > Metazoa > Mollusca > Gastropoda > Neogastropoda > Muricidae > Stramonita > Stramonita haemastoma. Next base: position 32,721,767 of record CM060329.1, on the reverse strand, counting down.
TTGTCAAAAACTCAGAAGTCAGAATAGGGCCAGTGGATAAAAACGATCATAAACGCAAAACCTCACCATTGGTGAACCTCAGAGTTCTGGCCGAGGAATAAAAAAAAAATGTGTTGTAAATGGGTTTTGTTCTGTTTTCAGGTGATGAACATTCTGAAACACCTTTTCCCAGTGAACAAGGACGACAGCAAGAGGGTTATTTCTTTCATCAATGACGAGGATTTCATTCATTTTAGGTAAGGAGGATCACTTCCCCCCACCTCCCAATTAGTTTTCTCTTTTATTTTATTTCTTGTGTGTGTGTGTGTGTGTGTGTGGTGTGTGTGTGTGTGTGTGTGTGTGTGTGTGTGTGTGTGTGTGTGGTGTTTGTTTTTTCTTTTGTGTATGTGAAAGTTGCCAACCATTCCTTTGTTCCCATAAATTTTTCATTCTTTTAGCTGGGATTCTGGTTTTCCCGTTTTAAAGACAATTTTTCAGTCTTATATGTTTTTTTGCTGAGCATGCCATGAATAGTATTGATCTGCAGGCAGAAGTAGACAGATGGGAAGCTGTAGCCAACGACAAAGAGTGGACGTAGGCCAACCCAGATTTATATCTTTGTTTGTACTTCAGTGGCTATTAAAACAAAAATTAAACACAACTGGTGCACAATGCTTGTCTTTGTAGATTTCATCTACTGATTTTGTACTTCTTGTGGCTGGGATTGGCAAGTGGTTCAGATGCGAGTTTAAACTGGTGTCTGTTCAAAAAAAAAAAAAAAATTAAGAAAAAAGAAAGATGGTGTCTGTTGATCATGAGACAAAGCATCTACCTTACAGTCTGCCTGAAGGCACACTGGAATCATTATTCAGTCTTCAATCTTGAGACTTAAGGATGTCAGTGAAAAGGTTAAGACGATTTGATTGACAGTGAAAGGGTTAGGATATGATGGTTGGCAGTGAAAGGGTTAGGATATGATGGTTGGCAGTGAAAGGGTTAAGACATGATGGTTGGCAGTGAAAGGGTTAAGACATGATGGTTGGCAGTGAAAGGGTTTGGTAAGAGCGGGCCATAAGAGTAGGCCATTGTGTGCCTGGTGGGAACAGATGACAATATTCACACAACTGCATACACACGGTGACTAGATGAAAAAAAGCACAGTGCTTATTCTATTATCCTCAATATAAAAGAATAAAATAAAATAAAAAAATTAATAAAAGACATGATAGTTGGCAGTGAAAGGGTTAAGGTATTTAGAAACATTCTGCTGTGGTTCCTGATATTTTGTATGCAGGGTCAACCAAATGTTTACATCTCTTTTTTTTTTTCCACCCCAACAGACATCACACATTCAAACGTGTGGAAAAGGAAACGCAACTTTCTGAAGTTGGTCCTCGCTTTGACATGAAACGTAAGTTGACTTTTTCTCCATCAAGATCAAGTTTTTAAGGTTTGCATTGTGAAATGAAAAGTGCCAGGTATTGTGTGTGTGTGTGTGGGGTGTGTGTGGTGTGTTTTGTTTTTTGGAGAGGGGGGGGTGTATGTAAAATACTCATGTTTGTATTTCTGGGAGAAAAATAAGTTTTGCAGTGATCATCAATATCATGTTTTGACAAGGAGTATCGTTGGTGTACAATACGGCATAGGGAAGGAATTTTTAAATTATATAATGTTTATTTTATTTTGTTTTTGTTCCTCGGCTAGAGCTCTTAAGTTCACCAGTGATGAGATTTTTTTGTGTATGTGACCAATTCTTTCCTAGGTAGCCACATTTGGTGATGGTGTTTTAACGTGACACCTGTGTGCATGGGTTTTGGCTGGGGAGGGGAGGGGGGGGGTTGTTTTTTTTTAATTTGTCATCCATTCCTACAAGCATGAAAAGGTCAACTCTTCTGAAAGGTGAAACAGGTTTTTAATGTGATCGCACCATGTTCTGCGTTCGTGCATGCATTCACAAACAGGGCCTCTGTGTATATTATAGTCTCATCCGAAGGACTTTGACTTTCAGTTTTTTTTTGTTTTTTTGTCAAACTGGGAAGAAAGAGTGAGGCTGGGAATCGAACCCTTAACCTCACGATCATGTTGTGTTGCAGTGTACCAGCTGATCAGAGGCACTTTGGAAGATGCCAACATCGCTGACGTGGAATGGGTCCACCGGCCATACATGAACACCGCCCGCAAACGGAAGTTTTTGTCAGAATAAGGAGTCTGCAACTCTGTATGTGTGTGTGTGTGTGTGTGTGTGTGTGTGTGTGTGTGTGTGTGTGTGTGTGTGTGTGTGTGTGTTGTGTGTGTGTGTGTGTGTGTGTGTGAGAGAGAAGGAGAGAGAGAGAGCACTTACGTGTGTTTGTATGGATGTATGCAGTCAAACTAGAAACTGGAGGAGGCAAGCCAGGATCTTAGGAATGTGTATGTGTGTGCACACATGTGAATGTGTGTGCATTTTTGCATTCATGTGTTTTTTGGTAGAGGGTGAGAAAAAAAATGAGATGAACTGGGGTCAGTGTTGGCCTGTCCAAAGACACAGATTCAAAAAGCATTTGAAATATCTTGACACTGTACTCATTATCAGGCCTTGTCATGTATACCCACATGATTTTTTGTCACCCACAAACATTTCTCCTGTTATGCTAATTCATGATGGTTATTGGTTGATGTAAACATGATGCGAATAATAAACTTGAAAAGGTTCTTTTGTATCTTGTTTGAACTGGGTGTGAATGATTTCGTTTTGTTGTTTTTCTTCATTCTGACAGAAATGAATTTTTTGTGTTTTTTCTGTGTGTTTTGGTCTGTATGTTTTGATCTTTGTGTGTCAGTGTATGGAGGGGTATAGGAGTTAGAGAAAGATTACTTATGAAGAAATTGTTATCTTGGATGGAATTGTTACAATGAAAGGGTAAATTGCTTTTGTGTTTTTCTTGGGTTTTTTTTTAATTTGTTTTTTTGTTTTTTCTGGGGGTTTTCAACAGTTTCCCACCTTTCCAAATTCAAATATCAAGTAAAAGAACATCATACACACACAAAAGAACAACATACACACTTACACACAAAAGAACAACACACACAAAAGAAAAACATACACACTTACTAAAGAACAACATACAGTTACACACAAAAGAACAACATACACTTACACACACACACACACACACACACACACACACACACACACACACACACACACATGGCACTGAATCCCCTCAAACGGGCATCTCAGTGCTGGCTTGAATCTGGACATGAACCCAGACGATCAAATCACAAGTGCCACGTACCAGGCTATTGCACCAGGCTATCCCACCCTCAGAGACATATTGGTGTGGTGTGTGTGTGTGTGTGTGTGTGGGGGGGGGGGGGGGGGGGGGGGGGGGGTGTGTGTGTGTGTGTTGGGGGGGGTCTGTGTGTGTGTGTGGGGGGGGGGGGTCTGTGTGTGTGTGTGTTTGTGTGTGTGTATGTGTGTGTGCTGTGTGTGTGTGTGTGTTGTGTGTGTGTGTGTGTGTTTGTGTGTGTGTGTTGTGTTGTGGTAGTGTGTGTGTGTATGTGTGTGTGTGATGTTTACTTTTGTTTGTAATTCTAAGCAAATGTTAAAATTGTTGTTTGTGTTCTAAGAGATACAGACAGACAGACAGACAGACAGATACAGACAGACAGACAGACAGACAGACAGACAGACAGATTTTTCGTTCTGAAGAGAGAACAGAGACAGAGAAATACATAGAGAGAGACAGAGAGAGGTGCGCGCGCACGCACACAAACACGCACACACACACATATGCACACGCACGCACGCACGCGTACACACACACACACACACACACACACACACGAGAGAGAGAGGGAGAGAAAGAGAGAGTGAGAGAGGGGGGGGTGCGTGTATGTGTGCGTGCGTGCTGGTCATGCGTGCGTGGTGCGTGCTGCGTGCGTGGTGCTGTCGTGTCGTGCGTGTGTGTGTGTGTGTGTGTGTGTGTGTGTGTGTGTGTGTGTGAATACATCCTAACACCAAACAAAAGGTCACCCATGTGTATGTGTATGTGTATGTGTTGAGACATAAACTCGACGCTCAGAGGTTTTATAATGCTGACAACCCGGTACACACATCCAGTCAAATAAATCATAGTTGTCATCTTGAAATCTAGGTCACATAACTTAACTTCATCCTTACGAAGCAGTTAACTCCCCGGAGAGCAAAATGTGGCCTGTCATCATACAGGCCTGTTGTTGTTGTGGTGGTGGTGGTGGTGGTGGTGTGGTTGTGCGTTCCTCAGCTTAACACCCTGGTGGTCTCCAGAATCTGCACTCTTGACACACTCACCCCACCTGGGAATCACTGTGAGATTGGAATTGCACACTGAATGGGAAGTTTGCGTGTATGACTGTTTTGAAATACCTTGTCATACAGGAAGCCATACTGCGACTTCAGAGGATTTTTTCCTCCTTAAAAAAAGGAGAGTACAGGTTGATAAGTTTGCATTACAAGATTAAGCGCTATATAAATTCCATGTTATTATTATTATTATTTATTATTATTATTATTATTATTATATGTTAGGAGCTTGTCATGGCTGAAGACAATCTCAAAATAACAGTTTACAACATATCTATCTATCAATCCCTTAGTCTGACGACCGTGGGGGGGGGGGGGGGGGGGGGGGGCACCCTGAAGACTTGCTCACCAGTTCCCTCCATTCCTCTTTAGTCCTTCGGATGAGACTTTAAACCGAGGCCCCGTGTGCGAACGCACGCAGAACATCTTGCGCACACGTTAAATCCTGTTCCGCTTTTCGTAAGAGTAGGCCATCGTGTGCCGGTGGGAACAGATGACAATATTTACAAAACTGCATACACACGGGGACCGGATGAAAAAAAGCACATGAGTGCTTATTCTGTTATCCTCGATATAAAAGAATAAATAAATAAATAAATTCTCTCTCTGTTCTGCCTTTCTCAAAGTTTTGTTGAGTTCTAACATAACAACATAACAACAGTGTAATGTAAGACATGGCACTTTGCTGACATCAATGACTAACACAACTTTTGGCCTACGCCAGGCCTGTCATCATAGGAAGGGAGGGACGGGATAGCCGAGTGGTCAGAGTGTTGCACTGGTGACCTGATGGTAACTCGGGGCACAGGTTCAAATCTTCGCTGAGGTGACCATTCAAGAGGATTTTCCCCCCCTGCACATTGGATGGATGAGAAGTTTGCGTGTATGACTGTTTTTAAGTACCTTGTCATCATAAGCAGCCATACTCCTACTGACTGGTACTGACTCCACTCCCATGAAAGCTCTTCAGAGGAGACTGTAAACTGCTGCACTGTGTACGAACGCATGCAGAACATCTTATGCACACGTTAAAACCCCACCCACCTTTCTGTAATAGAGTAGGCCAGCTATGGCCTGTGGGATAGATAACACCAACATACCCAGCATGCATCCTGCTATCTGGAGAGGGATGGGCTCCTCTAGGTGCAACTTGACCACGACACACTGCCAGAAAAAATTCAGCGCAGTACCCCAACGACTCCTCAAGGAGTTAAGGGAGAAGTCTGATCAGTATTATGTTTCTATGTTTCTTTAAGGGGGGCGGGATAGCTCAGTGGTCAGAGCACTCGCTTTCCCCAGTCAAGTTAAGCAGCGTCGACCGTGGTTACCAGTTGAATGGGTGACCATTTGCTCGCTTGGCTTCGGTACAGTCCCTCCCTGTTCACCCAACTGTAAATGGGTACCTGCTCTCTTTAGGGTCAGGGAAGGTAAAGCAGCGAGGGAGAGGTGTGCACTATTGTTGTGCTCTCTGTGTCTGTGTTTGTCTGTCTGTGTGTTTGTCTGTCTGTTTGTGTGTGTTTTGTGTTGTCTTTTTCTGTGTGTCTGTGTGTGTCTCTCACCCCCCCCCCCTCTCTCTCTCTCTCTCCTCTCTCTCTTCTCTCTCTCTCTGATGTCTGTCTTCCTGTTCATTTTGTTCGTCTCCCTTTGTTTTTACTACAAGTCTACCTGTCTCATCTGTCTGACTGTCTGTCTCTCTGTCTGTTTGTCCTTCTTTGTCTCAAATGTCTTTTCTACGGTCACTTTATAGTATGGCCCAAGACCAATTTGTTCATTAAGCCATTCCAGCTAAAATCGCTTGCTTTTATTGCACTTAAACACCTGTGACGAACTGTGACTTGGCAAACATGTGTGTGTCTGCTTTGGTGCGTGGTGCGTGCGTGTGTGTGTGTGTGTGTGTGTGTGTGGTGCACGCGTGCGTTGCCGTGTGTGTGTACGTGTGTGTGTGAGGGAGGGAGAGACAGAGAGTGAAGACAGTGATTGAGAGACAGATAGAATGTGGTGTTTTGAGGTGTGTGTGTGTGTTGTGTGTGGTGTGTGTGTCTTGTGTCTGTGTCTGTGTCTGTTTGATTTGTTGGACTTTCTGCAGGACAGAACACACATACACACAAACACATGCGTGCGCGCGCACAGAGACAGAGACAGAGACAGAGACCAACAGATAGACAGACGGACAGACAGACAGACAGAGAGAGACAGATACTTTACACTGTACAATTTTCTGTTCTTTCGTAATTGCACCACACCACACGCACACCAATTTATGCCCAACTCTATAATTTCTTGTGCTGATGCATGCATACATCTTTTTGGTAGGTAATCTAATGCACAATGAACGTAGCAATGGCACTATATTATGTGCACACATATTAATCGGTCCATTCGCTAAGTTGGGTGGTAAACATCTGTCTGTGCTCTGTGTGTGCGTGTGTGTGTGTGTGTGTGTGTGTGTGTGTGTGTGTGTGTGTGTTGTGTGTGTGTGTGTGTGTGTGTGTGATTGTGTGTGTGTGTGTGTGTGTGTGTGTGTGTGTGTGTGTGTTTTTTGTGTGTGTGTGTGTGTCTCTCTCTCTCTCTCTCTCTCTCTCTCTCTCTCTCTCTCTCTCTCTCTCTCTCTCTCTCTCTCTCTCTCTCTCTCTCTCTCTCTCTCTCTCTAAGTAGGTCTCTAAGAGTGGGGGGGAACAGATGAATTTACAAAACTGCATACACACGGGGACTGGATGAAAAAAAGCACAAGAGTGCTTATTCCATTATCCTCGATTATAAAGAATAAATCAAATCAAATCAAAATCTCACTTCGTGTGTCTGTGTGTTGTGTGCGTGCGTGCGTGCGTGTGTGAATTAAAAATGGTGTCCGGTGGAACACCCCCAAAAAAAGGATCTTTAGGAAGTCTGCGGTAAAATTCTTGTGCCTAATATCCACAGGGCAGAGACTATATAGATATTATTATAAAAACATAATATGAAAAGGATTCACATAGATGGAACACAGGTGGTTTTTGTTTTATTATTGTTTGTTTTTCTCTTTTGCAGGCGTGTATCGGAGTCAATGGATTTATGTACAAGTTTTTAGTGTGTACGCCAGTTTGCGGTCAAAATATATATTTACATGTCCATTCTTCCGGTGTCGCTCCTCGTGTTCTGTGATAGCCTAGCTGTGATCGACGTCGCACACGTTAGTCTGTCTTCAGTTTATTTTCATTGAACCACTTCCAGCTTTACAATGGTAAGCCCTCATGTATTTGCTTCAGTTTCAAACTTGCCAAAAATTAGCCAGGTTCTAAATAAATACACTTTGACGATGAATGTGTAGGTGCCAAAAAAAAAAAACCCAGTGAAATCGTGGAAAGGCCTAGCCCTACTATGGAATATGTGCCGCTTCGTGTGTTGAAGTTTTCTCTCGTCAAAGTGGTGGTATTGTGGTATTATTGTTCACCTTCTTTATTATATTATATATAATATATATATATATATATATATATTTATATATTTTTTTAATTTCTAAAACTTTTTATCAGGGTTCGCGCTAGGATTTTTTAAAAACTGTACTGCCAGTTGCCATTTCACAGATATCTTGACCAACTCCCCAAAACGGTCCCCCGAAAATAAAATAAAATCCGGTACGTACTGTGAACAAAACGAAACTATTCAGTGAGGGGGTGGGGGAGGGGGGGGGAAATTTTTCGGCAGCAAAACTAAATCTGAATTGAACGCAAATCTCTCGGACTTCGACGCCACGCAGGAAATAGGATTTTTTTTCTAGTGCCTGTGTCACTGTCTGTGTCAGTCTGTTGTTTTGCATGGCATCATTCGTGTGACTTGTATTAATATTCTTTTTCTTTTGATTCTTTTGCTTAGCGCTCATCTGGGTCTTTCGTTCAATTTAGATTTAGTTTTTGATCTTCTCTCTCAAAGCAACGCGCAAATTTAGTCATGACCTTGCTTTTTTCGTAAGGCAGGCCATCGGTGCCGGTGGGAACAGATGACATTTACAAAATGAAAAAACCGGGGGGCTGGATGTAAAAAAAAAAAACACAGGGTGCTTATTCCTTTTTCCCCCATATAAAAATTAAAAAAATAAAGAATAAAAAAAAGCGGGCCCCCCCCTTTTCATTGTGAAGGAAGCCTTATGCCTGAAGAGCGCGAACTTATTCTTTACGAAAGCTTTTTTTTTGGTGTGGAATCATGCTGGCCCAAAGATTTTGTGGGAGGGGGGAAGGGGAGGTGCGTAGCACAGTACGGGCTGACAGATGTCAAAAATGTCATTAGACTTTTTTTTTATAGAGGAAATCTAATCGGTCAAGGCAAAAGAATGTACGCTTACCCGGGGCCGAAAAAAATTTTGGTATTCCCGTTTACCCCAACGGTAAAAACCGGAAATTTTTCCGGTTACGCGGGAACCGATATTTTATATATTTTATATTAAATTTTTTAATTTGCCCCCAAGTTTTGAACCCGGAAAACTGTAGTTTAAATTAGTAAAGAATTAATATAGTTTTGGGGAACTGTGGAAAGGAAAAGGTTGATAAGGTTTCTTCTTTTGGGTTTTAAATTTGTTACTGTAAGGGTGCTTGTTTCCCCCCTCAACCCAAATTCTTTAAATGTAAAATTATTAAATCATCTCTTTTAAGTGTGTTTACTTTTTGATACCTTTTTTAAAACAAGTTTTATATTTTGGGGTTTGTGTCAGTTTGGGCCAGCCCGGGTTTGGAAGTTTATTACAGAAAAACTGTAGAGGACAAAAAAAGGGCCCTTCAAGCAAAAAAAACAGATCAAGAAAGCCCTTTTTTGGTGAGTCACATTATGGTTTTTTTTATCCCCTGTTATGCAACTTTAATAGATTTGAAAATAACTTCCCATGTATGCATACTTAAAAAGTGGTTTGTGACTTTAATTTATGATGAGTAACATAAGTTTTACTAGTGTTTTTATATTAGTATTTTGCCAAAAGTTTTAAATTTTTAAGTGTT
>CM060329.1:32696825-32709325 GCA_030674155.1 Stramonita haemastoma | reverse complement strand
TAACTTCCTATAGTATGCATACTAATAGTAATAGTGTGATTGTGTGACTTTAATTTATGATGTAGTAATCATAAGTAGTACTAGTAGTATATATATATAGTATCTTATGCCAAAATGTTAATCATCTTTTAAGTGTTCTATACTTTTAATGTATACATCTTCTCATTATATGTATGTATGTATGTATGTTGTATACATGTATACATGTATCATTGTATGACATGTATGTTATGTATCATTGTATCAGGGTTCACGCCAGGATTTTTTAAAACCGGTACTGCAAGTTGCCATTTCAGAGATATCTTGACCAGCTCCCCAAAATCGGTCCCTAGAAAATAAAATCCGGTATGTACTGTCAACAAAACAAAACTATTCAGTGAGGAGGGGGGGGGGGGGAGGGATTGTTCGGCAGCAAAACTAAATCTAAATTGAACGCAAGTCTCCTCAGACTTCGACTGCCGTCCTGCTGCCACTCACTTCTTGGGCACGAAGCCACGCAGGAAATAGGGTTTTTTTTTTCTAGCGCCTGTATCAGTGTCTGTGTCAGTGTTGTTTTGCATGACATCATTCTGTGACTTATATTCTTCTTTCTTGTTTCTATGCTTAGCGCTCATCTAGATGTTTCGTTCAATTTAGTTTTAGTTTTCGACTCTTCTCTCTCAAAGCAATGCGCAAATTCACAGTCAAAGACCCTCCACTTTCACTTTTCGTAAGAGCAGGCTATCGTGTGCTGGCGGGAACAGATGACATTTACAAAACTGCATACACACGGGGACTAGATGTAAAAAAGCACAGGAGTGCTTTTTCCATTATCCTCGATATAAAAGAATAAAGAATAAATAAATCTAGGCCCCTTTTACTCATTGTGCATGGAAGTCACTGTCATGCCGAGAAGAGCGCGAAGCTCTATTCTTTCACAGTAAAGCTTGCTGTTCTGCATGCTAGGCTAATGAGGCTGGCGCCAAAGATGTTTGTTGGAAAGGATGGGAAGGGGTAGGTGCATAAGCACAGTACAGGCGCATGACGGACTTACAGAAAATGTCACTTCAGACTTTTTTTTGAGAGGGAAATCTAATCGGTCACAGGCAAACAGATTCGGTACGCGGTACCAGCGGCTTCAAAAATTTTTTGGTATTCCCTGTTTACAACCGGTAAATACCGACAATTACCGGTTATCGCGAACCCTGATTGTATGTATACATCATACATGCATGTATACATGTACATGTGTGATTTCTATACTTGTTCATCAGGGTTCGCGATATAACCGGTAATTGCCGGTATTTTACGATTGTAAACAGGGAATACCGAAAATTTTCGAAGCAGCCGGTACCGCGTACCGATTCTGCTTGCCTTGTGACCGATTAGATTTCCGTCTAAAAAAAAAGTCTCAAGTGACATTTTCTGACAGTCAGTCATGCGCCTGTACTGTGCTTACCGCACCTACCCCTTCCTACCACCACCCCTTCCGACGAACATCTTTGGCGCCAGCATGATTAGCCTAGCACGCAGAACAGCAAGCTTTACTGTGAAAGAATAGAGCTTCGCGCTCTTCTCGGCATGACAGTAACTTCCATTCACAATGAGTAAATGGGGCCTAGATTTATCTGTTCTTTGTTCTTTTAATCTTTTATATCGAGGATAATGGAATAAGCACACCTGTGCTTTTTTACATTCAGTCCCCACGTGTATGCAGTTTTGTAAATGTCATCTGTTCCCACCGGCACACGAGGGCCTGCTCTTACGAAAAGCGAAAGCGGAGGGTCTTTGACTATGAATTTGCGCGTTGCTTTGAGAGAGAAGAGTCGAAAACTAAAACTAAATTGAACAAAAGATCTAGATGAGCGCTAAGCATAGAAACAAGAAAGAAGAATGTAAGTCTCACGAGTGGTGCCATGCAAAACAACAGACTGACACAGACGGTGACACAGGCGCTAGAAAAAAAAAAATCCTATTTCCTGCGTGGCTTCGTGCCCAAGAAGCGAGTGGCAGCAGCACGGCAGTCAAAGTCTGAGAGATTTGCGTTCAATTTAGATTTAGTTTTGCTTCCGAACAATTCCCCCCTCCCCCACCCCCTCACTGAATAGTTTCGTTTTGTTCACAGTACGTACCGGATTTTATTTTCTGGGGACCGATTTTGGGGAGAGTTGGTCAAGATATCTCTGAAATGGCAACTCGCAGTACCGGTTTAAAAAAATCCTAGCGCGAACCCTGTTCATGTTAGTTTTAACAATATAATTTTCAAGTATAGAAATTCCATTTCTGGAAGCAAAATCCCGTGCAAATTATACAGTAAAACAGTGTTGACTGTGATGTGAAATGTTGTTGTGATTGCAGACAGCACCCCAATCCCCACAGACCTCAGGAAAGAGGCAGCCGACATAGAAAAATCGCTGGCCTGGGATGACGAAGGTGGAGAAGGTAAAAGTTCTCTGAGATACACAGCTCTCTGTTTCTTTCTGTTTCATTGTCTCTGTCTGTCTTTCTGTCTGTTTTTTTCTTTGTTTCTCTGTCTTTCTGTTTTGTCTGTGCATGTCTCTTTTTTCTGTTGTCTGTCTCTCTCTGTCTCTCTCTGTCTCTCTCTGTCTCTCTCTGTCCATCTCTCTCTGTCTCTGTCTCTGTCTGTGTGTGTGTGTCTCTCTCTCTTCTCTCTCTCTCTCTCTCTCTTCTCTTCTCTCTCTCTCTCTTTTCTCTCTCCTCTCTTTCTGTCTCGCTCTCCTCTCTCTCTCTCTCTCTCTCTCTCTCTCCTCTCTCTCTCTCTCTCTCTCTCCCCTCTCTCTCTCTCCTCTCTTTCTTTTCTCACTCGCTCTCTCTCTCTCTCTCTCTCTCTCTCTCTCTCTCTCTCTCTCTCTCTCTCTCTCTCTCTCTCTCTCTCTCTCTCTCTCTCTCTCTCTCTCTCTCTCTCTCTTCCTCTTTCTCTGTCCCGTTCTCTGTTGTTGTATAGATCGCCCCCCACCCCTCTTTCCGTTCTTTTCTTTGTGTCTCTTCAGAAAATGCAGCCTTGATTTTAAGGCATACCAAAATATTTTTAATGTCAAGAAAGTGCTGAGAGATCCTTAAATATTGTACATCATTAAACATCCATGCTCCTCCCACCCACAACCCCCCCCCCTCAAAATTGCTGTAATTAGTTTTTTTTCAATATTTTTATAATCTACTTTTAAAAAATCTGTTAATGTGTAATAATATGCCATTGTGTTAAAAAAAGAAAAAAGAAAAAAAGAAGCGAATATTGAAATAAAAATAGTATTTTTAGAATGAGTACTTTTTAATTTTAGAATACTTGAACATTTTTTTTTTCAAAAGGGATGGGATAGTCTAGTGGTTAGAGTGTTGCACTCATGATCCAATGCCCGGGATCAAGCTGCCATGAAGGTGCCCATTTTAGGGAATTTAATCCTGGGGTTAACATCAGCACTGACTCTTCTTCTCCAGAAGTGCTTCAGATGAGACTATGAACTGAGGCCCCTGTACAAAAGTGAATTCATCCATCCATCCATCCATCTATTATACAGAGCGTAGAATTCTCCGCGTTTCCGCGGATTTCCGCTTTTTTAAAGCTGATTTCCGCGGAAAGAAAAAACTTTCCGCGGAGAAAAAAAATCTGGGGAAAAAAAAAACCGAAACCAGATGAAATTCTCAAATGGTGCGAGTGCCGTCAAAGGGTTCAGTTCTCACTCAATAGACTCGGTAGCTAAAGCCGATCAAGGGCTAGGCTAAGCCTATAAAATTTCAAAATGGCTAGCATATGCGGTGAGAACGATCGTGGATCGGACTCTTGCTTATGATGACAGAGGATGCAAAAATGCATGGAAATGGGAGTGGGTGGAAGGTGAACTGAAGTAAAGATTGGGGATCGAAATGTGTGGATTGGCGAGCACATTGGCAAACTGGATGCTGCAGGCGAAGCGTTTTGCGAAGCTTGCCAGTGCGACATTCTCTATGCAAGCCAGAGCCGCAGAGCACTTGAAGACCATTAATTTTGCAAAAGGCCAAACACAAGGTGATCTACTCCATCCGCGGGAATACAACTCTTGCAGACTGACACAGAGAAAAATACTGCTGTGGACAACACTCAGGATATCCAAGCAGGGAAGAAAACATTATGCAGCTTCTTCAGAAAATGAGAAACAGAACAAGTGTAAATAAACAGGCAGACATAGGATAATCAGGCATGGTACATCTCCACGAATTTGCGGAAATCCGCAAAAAAGAAAAAAAGAGAAAAGAAATGAAAAATAACAAAACCCACAGAGAACCAGTCAAGGGACAGCATGCTTCCATGCCCAGTACTTTCCTTCTCTTCTTTACATCACCAGTCTACTAGGTATCTGTTGACAGAAGGGTGTCAGTTGCAACTGTAAGCTTAAGGCAGAGGGGTGAAGAGGGATGGTAGGAAGAGGGGGGGGGGGGGGGCTTTCATGGGCTGCCTTCAGCGTGTAGGCCTATGGGGTCAGAGAGCAATGTTTGCAGTATCATAACAATGGGCAGGTGACCAGCCTGCCCTTTCTCTTTCTGGCGGTGTCTGTCTGTCTGTCTGTCTGTCTGTCTGTCTGTCTGTCTGTCTGTCTCTCTCTCTCTCTCTCTCTCTCTCTCTCTCTCTCTCTCTCTCTCTCTCTCTCTCTCTCTCTCTCTCTCTCTCTCTCTCTTTTACCCCCCCCCCCCTCTCTCTGTTTCTCTGTCTCCCTGTGTCTGCCCTTTCTTTCTCTTTCTTCCTCTATCTGCATTTGTGCACATTTGTCTAGAAATGTACTTATTTTTGTTATGTGATTACTTGAGTATAGAACTTCCATTAGATTGAAGAAATGACAGAAAAGGTCATACTTGGAGAGTTTATTTTAGGCAGAAATTGCTTAGTGTGGAAACTGAAATTAGTTCAAGGAGAGGCCTTTAAACAGGCTAGAATTGTCAAAATACCTTCAGCTTCCTGACCCCCACAGGAAGAGGCCTTTAAACAGGCTAGAATTGTCAAAATACCTTCAGCTTCCTGACCCCCACAAGGGGCTTTGCCCCTTGACCCCATGAGGGGGCAGTGCCCCCTGGACCCCCACTACATTTCAGGGAAAAGTGCTTTTCCTCCAGTACCATGCCTGGATATCATTACATACATACATCCCCTTTTTTAATTCTGCAATTAGTTGCTGGATGTTTATGTCCTCATTTCTCTCACACACTGTTTTTATCTGTCTGTCTGTCTGTCTGTCTGTCTCCATGTTTTCCATTAACCACCATAGTTGTACACACAAACTTATGTTAAGGCTACCCAGAAGGGATCTTTTTAAAACAAGTTTGTCATGCTCTGGTGGTTCTTTATGGAAGGTCTAAAAGTCTGAGTCTGTCTGTCTCTAACTCACACACACACACACACACACACACACACACACACACACACACACACACACACACACACACACACACACACACACACTTCTCACATTGCTCAAAATGGTGCCTGGAGAGGCCTCCAAATTGCCTATAAAATGCTAAAAATCATTTTCGGCCGGGGGGCTTTGCCCCCCTGGACCCCCCAGCGGGGCTTTGCCCCTGCACCCCACCGGGGCCTAAGCGGCCCCTGGACCCGGCTTACTTTCCTCTTTTTTTTCTCTGCCAATTCTACGCTCTGATTATATCCCATCCTCTCTTTCTACTCCCCATCCTCTTCCCCATATTCCTTGTATTTGATATCATGCGAAAATGAGGTGTGAACCTGACCAGCTTTCGTCATTTAGTTAGGGTTTTATGTTTTCTTTCATTGGGGTGGGGAATATTCTTTTTTTATTTTTAACATTTTTCTTTGTAATATTTTAAAACAAATTAGACTACTGTATATATATATGTATGTGTAATTATACATGTATAAATTTACTTCCGTATTTATCAGGAGTCACTACCAGTGAAGATGAAGTATACAGATGGGCCATGGTAGAAGACCCCAAGGTCATGGTCACGACATCCCGTGACCCCTCCATCAAGCTGAAACAGTTTGCTAAAGTAAGTGACCGTCGTTGTGTTGACTGTGTTCAGCTGTTGTTCCTACATCACGATAGACATTTTGAGTTGAAAAGTGTCTGTCCTTTTTTTTTTTTTTTCCTTTTTCTTCAAGAGTGCTGTTATGTTTTTTGGATTTTTTTTTTTATTTCCATCAGGATACTGTCCTCAGGTTCCTATATTTTTTTTCCCCCATCTTGATTTTTTTTTTTTTTAAAGAAAAATGTCATGCTGTCAGAGGGCATTGAAATGGCAGTTAAACTGCGGTGTAAGCAGTACAGGGAAGGTAAGGCAGTGAAGGGGAGGATACAGGTACCATCCTCTTTAAACTGGTCTTGATTCCCGAAGTCAGGATGTGGCTACCTTAATGGTGGGTAAAAACTTGCAAACGCTAAAATCTCACCATTGGTGAACTTCAAGCTTTCATGGAACAAAAACAAACAAACAAACCAAATAAACCAACCAAAAAAAACAAAAAAAAACTGGTCTTAGAAAGCTAAGGTTTTTGACATTTCACTCCACAACATTTTTCCAGTTTTGTTAGAGGTGCATCGTAACCTTATTTATTATTATCTATCAGTGCTTTTTTTCTTCCAGGAAGGGGATGATCTGCATTGTTTAAACACATTGCCAATAGTGTAGAGTTCAAGTATTGCAGCATAGCTGCTTTTGTGCAGCTTTTGTTTTTTGGGGTTTTTTTTTGTTTAATTGATTTTTTGTTTTGTTTTGTGTTTGGTTTGGGGGTTCCCCCCCCCCACTGTAGTTCATGAATACTGTGGACTTGTAACATGATTTGTGAGTGCATTATGAACTTACTGGTTTTACTGGAAGCCCATCACTTTTTTTTTTTTTTTTTTTTAACTTTGCTTTGATTATGATTCTTGCTTATTTTTTTTAACTGTATTTACTGTAAGAAATACTTTGAATGCTGTGTGTGTGTTTGTGTGTGTCTCTGTGTGTGTATGTGTGTGTATGTGTGTGTGCGCGCGCGCATGCGTGCATGTGCGTGCATGCATGCATGTTTGTGAGTTAATAACATATCTGTGTTATTTTTTGACAGGAGATGAAGCTGATTATCCCCAACTCACAGAGAATTAATCGCGGCAATTATGAAATGAAGGAGTTGGTGAAGGCTTGTCGCGCTAATAACGTCACCGATATAGTCATTGTGCACGAGCACCGTGGTGTGCCTGGTGAGTCCGTGACCATTTTTTTCCCCTCTCAGCCTTTTAGTACTTTCTTTTTTCACTCTTTATTTTTCTCTTCCTTTTTCCATTTTGTGTTCTTCTTTTTGTGATTTCAATCCCATTAAAAACATTTTTTTCTTCATTTTTATTCCTTCTCTTTTTTTGTCTTTTTATTGTTTGTTTGTTTGTTTTTTTCCTTTTTTTTTTCCCGTTGTTTTTACCCCTGCTGCTTTTGTTTGCTCTTTTGTTTTTCATCATATCTTTGTTTTTTCCCTCTCTCTTTTTATCTCTCTCTCTCTCTCTCTCTCTCTCTCTCTCTCTCTCTCTCTCTCTCTCTCTCATCTTTTTTCTCTTCTTATGCATTGTATAGCCTGTCCTTTTTAATGAGTAAAAGAATGACTAAGTATTTCTGTATCTTTGTATATCAGTGTGTCTGTGTGTGTCTGTGTGTCTGTGTGCATGTGTGTGTGTGTGTGTGTGTGTGTGTGTGTGTCTGTGTGTGTGCTTTATTTATTCTTTTATATCGAGGATAATGGAATAAGCACTTATGTGTTTTTTTTCATCCAGTCTCCGTGTGTATGCAGTTTTTAAATATTGTCATCTGTTCCCACCGGCACACAGTGGCTTACTCTTACGAAAAGTGGAACAGGATTTAACGTGTGTGTGTGTGTGTGTTGTGTGTGTGTGTGTGTGTGTGTGTGTGTGTGTATGTGTGTGTGTTTGTGTGTATGTGTGTCAACAGATGGCATGATCATCAGCCACTTACCTTTCGGGCCGACAGCCTACTTCACGCTGTCCAATGTGGTGATGCGCCACGACATTCCGGGCGTGGGTACCATGTGCGAGGTCTACCCGCATCTTATCTTCCGGAGCTTCAGCTCCAAACTGGGACAGCGGGTGAGAGAGAAATAAGGATTAGGAGGTGTGTGTGTGTGTGTGTGTGTGTGTGTGTGTGTGTGTGTGTGTGTGTGTGTGTGTGTGTTGGGGGAGGGGGGGGTTTGATTTCATTTAAAATTTCTTCACAAAATGTTATATGAGACACACATGTTTCTCGGAGTGGGGCAGAGGATGAACTCAAACATTTTAATTTTGATGAACTCTGAATGGAAATTAAGTTTCTAAATTTATAATAAACAGGAAAATGTGAATCTAAAGTAATTCTTAAACTGTACAAAATAGTAAAAATCCCGATTTTTCTTATAATCTGTCAAACGAACAATAAATCTATATTTGTAACCATAACCAACACAGAAAATCTAATCCACAGAAGGATAATGTCTTAATAATCATATAATCCAAACCAACTGCACTGTACAATAACAATTTTGTAATAATTATAACTAGTAAAAGATAGCTCAATATAACCGATGATGAACAGGTCTGTAACTGGGGTTTTTTGTTTTGTTTTTAGTTTTGTTTTTTTTGTGTCTAATTGTTTAGCATGCTACATATTAATGTACGGTCAACAGTTATACTATGACAAACCTCAGTTTGGAAAACAGAAAAATGTAAGTTGTAGGTCTATAAAGTAAAAGGGTTCAAATGTTATGAAATATGTTGTCAAAAACTCAGAAGTCAGAATAGGGCCAGTGGATAAAAACGATCATAAACGCAAAACCTCACCATTGGTGAACCTCAGAGTTCTGGCCGAGGAATAAAAAAAAAATGTGTTGTAAATGGGTTTTGTTCTTTTTTTCAGGTGATGAACATTCTGAAACACCTTTTCCCAGTGAACAAGGATGACAGCAAGAGGTTATTTCCTTCATCAATGACGAGGATTTCATTCATTTTAGGTATGGAGGATCACTTCCCCCCACCTCTCCCAATTAGTTTTCTTTTTTATTTAATTTTTCGTGTGTTTGTGTATGTGTATGCCCGTGTGTGTGTATGCACGTGCGTGTGTGTGTGTTGTTTGTTTTTTCTTTTGTGTATGTGATAGTTGCCAACCATTCCTTTGTTCCCATAAATTTTTCATTCTTTTAATTGGGATTCTGGTTTTCCCATTTTAAAGAAATTTTTTTAATTTTAAGTGTTTATTGCTGAACATGCCATGGGTAGTATTGATCTGCAGGCAGAAGTGGACTGATGGGAAGTGGTAGCCAACAGCAAAGCACGGACATAGGCCAACCCGATTTATATCTTTGTTTGGACTTCAGTAGCTATTAAAACAAAAATGAAACACAACAAATATCAGTACTACTGGTGCACAAGGCTTGTCTTTGTAGATTTCATTGACTGATTTTGTACTTCTTGTGGCTGGGATTGCCAAGCGGTTCAGATGTGAGTTTAGCTGGTGTCTGTTCAAAAAAAAAAAAAATTTTAAGAAAAAAAAAAGCTGGCGTCTGTTGATCATGAGACAAAGCAGCTACCTTAACAGTCTGCCTGAAGGCACACTGGAATCATTATTCAGTCTTCAATTTTGAGACTTAAAGACGTCAGTGAAAAGGTTAAGATGTTTTGATTGACAGTGAAAGGGTTAGGATATGATGGTTGGCAGTGAAAAAGGGTTAAGATATGATGGTTGGCAGTGAAAAAGGGTTAAGACATGATGGTTGGCAGTGAAAGGGTTAAGACATGATGGTTGGCAGTGAAAGGGTTAAGACATGATGGTTGGCAGTGAATGGGTTATGACATGATGGTTGGCAGTGAGAGTTAAGACATGATGGTTGGCAGTGGAAGGGTTAAGACATGATGGTTGGTGGTGAAAGGGTTAAGACATGATGGTTGGCATCGAAAGGTTTTACATATTTAGAAACATTCTGCTGTGGTTCCTGACATTTTCCAAATGTTTACATCTCTTTTTTTCCACCCCCCAACAGACATCACACATTCAAGCGTGTTGAAAAGGATACGCAACTCTCTGAAGTTGGTCCTCGCTTTGACATGAAACGTAAGTTGACTTTTTCTCCGTCAAGATTTAAGTTGTTAAGGTTTGCATCGTGAAATGAAAAGTGCCAGGTAGTGTGTGTGTGTTGTGAGAGTGTGTGTGTGTGGTGTGTGTGTGTGTGTGTGTGTGTGTGTGTGTGTGTGTGTGTGTGTGTGTGTGTGTGTCTGTTGGAGAGAGAGAGAGAGGGGGGGGGGGATGTATGTAGATGTTCATGTTTGTATTGCTGGGGGAATAATAAGTTTGGCAGTGATCATCAATATCATGTTTTGACAAGGAGTATGGTTGGTGTACAATATGGCATAGGGAAGGAATTTTTAAATTATATAATTTTTTTTATTATTTTGTTTTTGTTCTTCAGCTAGAGCTCATAAGTTCACCAATGGTGAGATTTTTTTGTGTACATGACCATTTTTTCCCCTCACCATTTAGGTAGCCACATTTGGGGATGGTGTTTTAACACAACACCTGTGTGCATGGATTTTGCCTGGGTTTTTTTTTTTTTTTTTTTTTTAATTTGTCATCCATTCCTACGAGCATGAAAAGGTAAACTCTTCTGAAAGGCGAAACAGGTTTTCAATGTGATTGGACGATGTTCTGCGTGCGTGCGTGCGTTCTCAAACAGGGCCTCAGTTTATATTATAGTCTCATCCGAAGGACTTTGACTTTCAGTTTGATTTTTTGTTGTTGTCAAACTGGGAAGAAAGTGCGAGGCTGGGAATCAAACTCTTAACCTCATGATCATGTTGTGTTGCAGTGTACCAGCTGATCAGAGGCACTTTGGAAGATGCCAATATCGCTGATGTGGAATGGGTCCACCGGCCCTACATGAACACCGCCCGCAAACGGAAGTGTTTGTCAGAATAAGGAGTCTGCAACACTGTGTGTGTGTGTGTGTGTGTGTGTGTGTGTGTGTGTGTGTGTGTGTGTGTGTGTGTGTGTGTTTTGTGTGTGTTGTGTGTATGTGTGGGTGAGAGAGAGAGAGAGAGAGAGAGAGAGAGAGAGCACGCACTTGCATGTATTTGTATGGATGTATGCAGTCAATTTAGAAATTGGAGGAGGCAAGCCATGAGCTAAGGAATGTGTATGTGTGTGTACACATGTGAATGTGTGTACATTTTTGCATTCATGTTTTTTTGGTAGAGGGTGAGAAAAAAAATGAGATGAACTGGGTCAGTGTTGGCCTGTTGGATTTGAAATATCTTGATACTGTTCTCATCATTAGGCCTTGTCATGTATACCCACATGATTTTTTGTCACCCACAAACATTTCTCCTGTTATTTTCATTCATGATGATTATTGGTTGATGTAAACATGATGCGAATAATAAACTTGAAAAGGTTCTTTTGTATCTTGTTTGAACTGGGTGTGAATGATTTTGTTTTGTTGTTTTTCTTCATTCTGACGGAAATGAATTTTTTGTGTTTTGATCTGTGTGTGCACTTGTGTGTCAGTGTATGGAGGGGTATAGGAGTTAGAGAAAGATTACTTATGAAGAAATTGTTACCTTGGATGGAATTGTTAAAATGAAAGGGTAAATTGCTTTTGTGTTTTTGTTGGGGTTTTTTTTGGTTTGTTTTTTTGTTTTTTCTGGGGAGTTTCAACAGTTTCCCAACTTTCCAAATTCAAATATCAAACAAAAGAACATCATACACTTACACACACAAAAGAACAACATACACTTACACACACAAAAGAACAACATACACACTTTACACACAAAAGAACAACACACAGTCACACACAAAAGAACAACATATAGTTATTCACACACACACACACACACACACACACACACACACACACACTCACACACACACACACACACACACACACACACACACACACACACACACACACAACACACAACACACACACACACACACACACCATCACACACACACACACACACACACACACACACACACTCACACATGGCACTGAATCCCCTCAAACAGGCATCTCGATGGTGGCTTGAATCTGGACATGAACCCAGACCATCAAATCGCAAGTGCCACGCACCAGGCTATCCCACCCCCAGGGAGACTAGAGGGAGAGGAAACTATAGGGAGAGGGAATATCAGAGGGAGAGGGGACAAGGAGTAGATAGGATGGGATGGGGAAGAGGGAGAGAGAGAATAGAGGGTGTGGGGTGTAAGGAAGAGACAAGGGCTGGAGAGGAAGAATTAACTGTGGGAAGGAAAAGAGGCAGACCAAAGAAGATACGGGAGGACAACATCAGCGAATGGACAGGCCTGGAACTCAACAAAACCCTGAGAAAGGCAGAACAGAGAGAGGAATGGAGGGAACTGTTTGTCAAGTCTTTGTGGGTGCCCCCACGGTCGCCAGACTAGGAGAGAGAGAGAGATACAGAGATAGAAGGAAAAGAGGTGGGAGATAAGGGACATCAAGGAGAGGGAGTAAGGTGTGTTGGCTTCTC